>RPOG01000638.1:159660-275625 GCA_008086565.1 Thalassoma bifasciatum
GTTCAAATTGCCCTCTAATGCAAAGACGTCGTTGATTTCGTAAGTGGATTTCAGCGTACAGTACTTTCCAAGGAGCAGGGTTTTATATTCAGAAGTCATTAAAGGTCACTTGTCTGCTCACTATAGTGATAAAGATGTTGACAAGCTGCATATGAGTCGTGACCATGAGCCTCAGACTCTCGATCAGAGTGATATAAAGGAAGCATTCACACGCCGTTCACCTTGGCTACAGCACTTGAAATCCTTGAAAGACCTCGTTTTTTTTTTTACTTTTTCTCACCTACTGTAAGAAAAGTATCTCAGCCTCTCTTTTCTCTCCTCCAGTCTCTCTTCTTTATTCCGTCTCATGGGCAGGAAAAAGTACTCTTGTGTCATGAAGATGGACATGTGGGCTTTTGCCAGCTGGGAGGATGCTTGCATCAGCTCCACAGGGAAGTCAGAGCGAGTTCAGACTCCTCGCTGGCTTTGAACTTGCTCGACACCAGTAAACAAAGCAGAGAGGAAAAGTTTCATGTAGGAATAATACCAAGAGTTACCTAATAAGAAGGCGTGAGAAATGAGATAGCTGTTGAAAGTCAAGGCCTTTTTTAAGTTTACATGATGGCTGGGTAAATTATACTGTTATAATACTGCTACCTTGAAGTGATGATACAGTATTTACCCCTTACACTCAACCCAATTCTGGCCTATATACCATGCTATGCTTTTAAAGCTTATAACTGAAGAACTATCGGTCAAAAGTCTAGAAAATGTCATGTTTTGAAACAGTTTTATTCCTCTTCAATTTTTTATAACCAATGTTTGAACATCATTAACTTCAAGATGCTTCATGTCAGACATAAAACATTCACCACATCACTTCTACACCTTGTCATCAACATCAGGTTGAAATTCGAGCTTTTTAGTTAAAACCTTGTAGGAGTTAGAGAGTTTTTAGTCTCAGGTGACCAAACACTCATTTTCCACAGTGTAGTCTGATGACTTCGCGCAAGCAAAACCAGCTGTATCAGTGCTCAGTGTCCTCTTTTTAGTCAACTTTGTTCTCTCTGTGAAAAGATTTGCTTAAAAATTGTGAAATTATAGCTCCCAGTCAGGGATTGTACCGCTCCTGAAAGGATTATGGGAGTCTTTTTTCAGCATACTAACGAGCTAGAGCAGGCCTCGTGTGAACAGTAAGGCTGTTGGTTACTGTGCCTGTGTTTTTAAGGGCCGATAGCTGAGAAACGAGCCTGTTCGGAGGCTTTTATACAACTGCAGCTAACGCTACTAGCCAGTCAATCAGAGAGCACTTCTTGTATAAATCAGGCTCTCCTGGCATCAAATCTATGTGATTTGACATGGGGAAACTTCTGTCTTGAAGCCAGAAGTCTAAAAAAAAGGGAAATATGCCAAGCTTTGCCAGATTGACATTGAGGAGGAAATGCTATAAGACTGTGAAGCTACTTTTATTGATGAGACAAAAAACAGACTTTACAGGAGAAATTTCACCACTTGGAATAATTTGATGAAACAACACTTTTGATATGTTTGAACTCTGGATTCCTCTGGTGGAAAGGAGAGTGAACATTCAGGGTACGGGCGTCAGGATGTGACGTAATGACCTAAAAACAAGGATGACTTCCCATTTGTTGCCATCGCAAACTGAGTGATTCTTTCATTAATTACGTTTTGTCGGTCAAGTAAACTGTAAAACAAACGTAGAGGCTGAAATGTGAAGAATCTAAGCGTTCTGATGTTTGACGAAGGCGTTAGTGTTTATACTTTGATGACTTCAGGGGAATGGCAAACTGGGTGCCGACACCCCGGTGGAGTGTTGGAAGTTAAACACAAGTCAATCAGCTTTATTTGTCCTGGATGTGTCTCTTTGTTTTTCTTCCTGCGGTTGGTTGCCGATGCCCTCAGAGCAAATACATCAGCAAGAAAAATTGGCACGAATCTCTCTCTTTGACATTTTCAATTTTACTTCTCTAACCACAATCAGCCACTCACTGAAGAGTCACATTCCAGTTTTACAGCATGACGTGTATGAATTCACGGTGGATTCTGTAACCAAAGAAACAATGTTTAGGATGAGATACAACACACGCCCAGTGAACGTACCGCTGAACCCCTGAATGCATCCGTTTGCTGCTACACTGATGTTTCCTCCAGCTGGAGCTCTGAGCAGAATAACTCTGGCTGTTGGGGACATTAAAGGCTTGTGTGGAAAATATCTGCAAGATCAGTTGCTAACGTTTGCTAAAATGGTCTTTTTATTGCCCTTAACCCATAGGGAACTAATACAATTATGATTACTGCAGTTTGTCACTGGCTAGCATCTTAAATAGCTGTTGAAAACATAATAGCAGTGTGAGCATTTTTGGGGACTGGGATCTAATCAGATTCTCTTTCTTGCTCACTCATGTTTTTCAGAACTCATACTTGAAAAATAACTTTAATTTTATATAAACCTGAGTTAATCAGAAGCTGCGCACAAAATTGAATGTATACCAGTCATTTAGAAATTAAGTTATAGACATATATTAAGCTGTTTTATTGCCATATTATGAGCAGGGCTTGGCCATGTGACCTAAAATACATACAGTGATGATACGTATCATCATATATACATTTCCCCTCTCATGTGATTTATAGTATGGCTCTTAGCTTTCGCCTGGAGTTAAAGCTATCATTTAACTATTAATATACTATACAGCGGTTGTGGAGGCAGACGTTAATACATGATGAAATGTGAAAAAGTCAATCGGTCAGCAGAGCGTATGCCAAATGTGCGTGCGAGCACTTAGTGTGTCATTTGCTCCACTTTCTCACGACAGCTGCAGCACAGCTCAGTGATTTGTGACTCTGTTTTTGTGAATATTGCAAATCCAGTTGCTTTTTCGTGCCTTGGAAGTGAAGCCTGAGCACACCCAGGATTCTGTTTTTGAAATATCATCTTAAAACTTTGCTTGTGCTCTTTCTCACTTGTGGTTATTGTGTCTTGTTTTATATCAAGTCACTCGATTTTGTTAACTTTTTATTTGGGGTATCAACATTAACCCAGAGGTAATTAACACAATAGTTATTATTCCACAACTTCAACACAGATGTTTCTCTTTCTCTTAACATTTATAGGTTTGTATTTAATTTGACATATAGTTTTATACTTTATATTTCATAACTTATAATTATTTATACTTCCTTTTAAAGTTTATTTTCTTTTTCTTAATTAATATATAGGCGTGTGGAAGGGGGTTTTGGCTGCAGGTAATTTATAGTTTTGTAATAATGCTGCATTTTATGTCTTGTATGTCTTTGTTACCTGCCACTGGATACTGTGACTAAGTATCTATCTATCTATCTATCTATCTATCTATCTATCTATCTATCTATCTATCTATCGATCTATCGATCTAATCTATCTATGCCACTGCATCATTTTCAATAAAAATGCCTTAGAAAATGAACAAATGAAACACATATAAGAGACACCACTAATAAAATAGGGGGGAAAAGACTGTATCCCACTGATGTTGACTATGTTTGTACAGAAGTGTGAAACAATAAGTTGGTTTCGGGGTTTAGTAAATTTGTGACCATATGAAGAAACACATTCTCTGCCTATTTGTTCTTTTCCATACTCCTAAATTCAATGGTTCATGTGGTGGAAATTCATATTAGCCTGTGTCAGGATATTTTTTATTCTTCTTAAGGCCTGAAAAAAATGTTTTAAATTTTATGTCCAAACATAATAGTTTTAAAAATGTTATAGACAACTATTTGAGGGTGAAAAAGCTTATAAACTATAAATTATTTAGTGTTAAAATGGATGAAAGAGAGTTAAAATGTTTCGCAAAGCATGAAAAAATTACAAAAAAGTCAAACAAAAAAATAAGTCATATACATTAAGTTCACACTGTTTTATGTTGAATGTTCAAGAAAAATAAAAACAGAAAAGGGAAAAATCCTGACACTGACTTTCATAATTCATGCATCAGAGGGTTAATTAAAAAAAAGACTTTGTGTTAGGAGGTATTAGTTATAGCTATGAAATAGGCTAAAATGAATATCGATACCTCTCTGTAATACACAAAAGCTCAAGCACAATCGACCACCAGTTTAAAAAGTAACTGTTACTTGCTCGTAAATTTTAACACCTGTAACCACTGCTGCAGGGAAGGTGTCAAAAAAGTGATTAACTGTGTGCGATAATAATATCCTTTTCCCACATTTTTCACGGCAACAGGTCACCATGAGTGAGATGTTTGACCTTCAAACACCAGGAGGAAGTTACAGGAACAGTACTTACATAAGGGTCACCAAAACCAGCCCCAAACCAACAGTTTCTCACAGAAACTTCAGCAAAACCATAGTTATCTTGACTTAGTTTGACATTAGACCTGAAAGGAGAAGAATCAACAAAATGTATGAGTTTAATTATAGAATCCTCAATTAAAAACACGTTATATTTACATGAGTTGACACACTGACACACTGTATATAGTTAATTTCTAGACTTATTCTTCAAGGCTTTGTTCTAAAAATGTGTCTATAGGTCTCTAAAGATTTACTCTGGTGATTGATAATTCAAAAGTTAAAGAGAAAAAAAAAGGGCTCATCCACTTTCACTGTGTCCTTTCTTTTTCTCTGCAGCAGTAAAAGCTCACTGAGTGTGTGTGTGTGTGTGTGTGTGTGTGTGTATTAGCTCAAGGCCTGATTAAAACTCCATTAGTCATGCAGAAAACAAAGAAAGTGTAATCAAAATGGAAATTAGCGTAATGGTACTGTGGAAACAGATGAAGAGGACAGACCGGCTTCTGCTGAGACAGACTTTTTTTTCACAAGACTGTTTTTCTTCTTTGTGTGTCTCCAGTAATAGTGAAGACACTGAATCTGAGCTGGGTAGAAACAGATTTTCCCATGTGGGACATATTAAAGATTTGGGGCTTTGAATGTCCAACATGCAGAAAGAATGGTACAAGTAAAGGAGGTGAAATCCTGCTTTCTCTTTTCTTGCTCATCCACATTTCTCAAAAAGTAAACAGATGATAAGGGAGAGCATACCCCAAGAAAACTGTTAAATCATTGAAGTTGCTTGGGGTCATGTTCCAGAAATGTGCCGCCTCTCTGATCAGGCTGTGTGAAGGAACTTGTCCTACAGCAAACAATCAGTCAGTCCTGTTAACAAGCCCGAGAGTCTGACTCCCAAACTCATCATTTCAAGGCCATCCATCACTTCTATAGGCTGCCAGGGCCTGCCAATACATGACAAGATAACAATGAAACAACAAACACTTCAGCTCCTGCATCCTGGTGTATTAGGAGCTCCCAGTGTTTGTCACACTGAAGCTCAGCCACACAGGCAATAAGTTAAACATCAGGTTTATTGTTATGTCAGGGTTTACAAGTAGTTCAGCACTGATTGGTGTGACAGGGTGAGACTGAAGTGATTCCTTAACTACATCCAGATACAGATCTCAAACTGCAGTACTGGACACGGTACACTGTCAGCAATTGATGTCAATTTACAGCCAGTAATTACTGTTTTTATGTAATACAGTTTTGTACTGTAGGCAGCAATGCGTTGTGGTCTGGTAAATTAAAAATACAGAATTTGTGGAAGAGTGGGCGTTTTTCTAGAGTTGGATACAATGTGCAATGTAACCATAAGTGAGGAGGGCACACAGTGGACATGAGGCACTGCTGTATATGGATGAATCACACGGGTGTCTCACACTGTCTAAGCAAGGGCACAGACAGACTGTGTGACCTTCATGATACACCCATGTATAGCAGGGTCTCATGTCCACTGTGTGCCCTCCTCACTCACGGTCACAAGGTAACTAACAGTAAAATACTATAAATTTCTGTTTCAGCAAAAAACTGTTTATTTTACAGTGATATAATGACAACCCTACTGCCAGTTGTTTACTGTTTTTTCACACAAAAATGTGTCACAGTGTAGATGGATACTAGTTTCTATATTTCGTTAATCTGATAGCCACACTGAAGCTAACCTCAAGAGAAACTGCAGGCTAAGTTACAACAACATGGCTAACTGAAAATATTAGCTTTATCGCTTTATTATGATAATGTGAGTTCGACATAGGAAATGTCTCCACGTTTTTTTGGTTAACTGTGACCAATACTCTTTTGGCTTAGCTCTGAAGCTTAAGGTTTGTTTTTTTATGTGTGTGGACTTAAATGTTGTTTGATATGTATAAATACGCTTTTAAACAAAAGTCATTTGACTGCCAAGCTAGCATGCTCTTCGGACTCCAGAAACAACGTTTGGTGTGGGTGTGACACCAAAAACTTTCCCAGTGTGTTTCTCTTTATTTGTGGTCCGCCTCTCTGCTTGCACATGTACAGTATCATATTTAGCTGGTGACAAGTTGCTAGCTGCTATTAACTGACTGCATTAATGATTGTTAGCTCCAAAATTTTTACTTATGTTGATGTATGTGTCTCAGTCTGGCAATCATGTCTGTTTCTTCTGCCACGGATATTTTGTAGACTTAGGATGTCATTTACAGGAATTTGGATATTTTCAAGGGACATGTGCGAGGTGGTGCTTATAGATGCTTTTAAGGCTGCGGCAGAAAACTATGCTGCAGTGAAACTTTGTTTAAAAAAAAAGGAAGAGAAAACTAACTTACTGAAAAGCTATTTTCTTTAGAAAACAGTGAAGCCACCATCTGGTCACCATGAAATATACACTGTTCAACTATAAACACTCCTGTTGCACAACATCACCAAAATCTAAGATACAATATGAAAACAAAAACAAAAGCTTGTGTCTCTGAGGAGGATTTGGGGCCAGAGCAGGCCGGGTCGTCTTTTGTATTATTTAGCGAGCAGTCCATTATCTGCACATGTGCTCTGCTAATTAGGCAAAAGGGAAACTGGAGTGCAGTGTCGGGGTAAAAAGGGGGGGGACTGACACAACATTGAGGTCCAGACTTTGTATCCTCAGACGCATGGGGGGGCAGCTGGGTGCAACACTTGTTAATGACCCCTGAAGTGGTCTCTAATTGGACCTCTGACTGTGGACCACCCAGGGGAACAGACGTGAAAAGAAGATACAGTATACAAAGCTTTAGAGCAAAACCACACTTGTATGGGTAAAAAATGTATCATATTAGTAATATTTACAAAGAGTTACCTTTGAAATTAGTTTTTGGGGGGTTAGAGCTTTTGTAGCCCATGAGAAAATAGAGTACTTTGGAAACTAGTTTGAATCATGTGACTGTCGTTTACTTAAGATTTATAAATACAGACAGGAAAGACCAACTCCAAAAGACTCAAAGCAATCTTTCCACCTAATGACGAACATAGGTAGAGAAAGTTTGCATGCACCAATAGAAATCGACAGAGCGGCAAAAGTAAAAGCAATGACGTATGTATCGTTAAAAAATAGAATAGAATAGAATAGAATAGAATAGAGCAGCTCACAAACATTCCAAGAGCTAAAGATACAACAATAAAAATAGATAATAAAATAGAATGAAAAGAAAAATAAAAACAAATAAGATAAAAAAGCTAAAAAAAATTAGCTATAGTAACAATTATAACAATAATAACGACAACAACAGCAACAATGATAATAATAATTATTATCCTTATTATCATTACCACAACCATTATCATTATTACTATAATAATAAAGACTTCAGATAGTTATCACAAATTAGCAATGTTAGAAAAAAATATATAAAAATTTGCACTATTTACATAGACTGATGGTACAAACATTCCTCGAGTTATCATTTTTAGTATTTTGGACATCAATAAGGATATGTTGGGAAAGACGCTGAAAATAAAGCTTCTCTGGGTTTTCACAGGACATGGACACGTGAGACTTTAATTAAAAATCTTCCCACTAATTTCCAGAGCCAAGACTTTACTTTGATGCTACATTTACAAAACCAACAACAACAAAACTTTTAAATCAGTCCATCTACTTCCCAAATACTCAAGAGATCACACACACAACTTTGAGATTTGATTTGCTTGATAGTGTTTGCATTCTGAATGAAGGATTACAAAAGAGTCCTTGTCCATGTTTTGATACTTGTTCCACCCTGTAATTTCTGTCAGGACCACAGTACTTTTCTTGTCCAAAGCTGGATTTCTGCTTAATTTGTCTGTTTTGAACGGATTAAACGCACAAAAACACTGCCACATCTTGGTGGTGGTGTCATGCTGGAAGTGTCAGACAGTACTTCAGACTCCTCTTGATGTCTGTTTCTTCATTTTGTGCATGTTTTCATCTTGTGTGTTAAGTGTACCATCCTGCTCTATTCGTGTGTGCGACGCTCTACTCTCCTGCAGCGTTGTCAGTCAGACGCTGCTAGAAGTGCGTGATGATAGGCTTCACCCAGTGTGATGTCCTTAACTGTCACTTTAATTGCAACACTACAGAAGCAGCAGGATGTGATCACTATGTTTTCAATGTCTTTTTTGTGTCTAAATCTGCTGAAAAGTGGGATTTGGGGCTGGAAAGTGAATGTGTGTTTTTTTTTTCTGTCTTTTCTCTAAATGTGGGAGTGGTCGATGAAATGACGGGTCGCCCTCGTCTTCACACTCCGGTGATCTAAAGCACCCTCCAATGAACTATTCCGTCTGCCCGTCTGCTATTTATCAGAAGTGATGCCAGATCTCATTGAGGAAACAGATACTTCCGACAGACTGCTGCTCCGTTAGCTCAAGGGGGTTGGATGCTTTCTGATTAAGATTCCTCTTACCTCCCCGGCCCAAATTAACCCTCTGTCAGCAGGCCACAAAGAGAACAAGCACAGCGAGGTCTGATTTATTCCACACAGAGCCATCATGAGGGCACAGTTGGTCTCCCATCTCCCCCCCCCCTCCATAAGCCATGCACATCCCAGCCCTCTTGGCCTCTCCTCCCCCCCTCTTCTGGACCCGCCCTCTCACCTCCTGTCACACACTCAACCTGTCACTCCAGAAGAAGACACATGCACAAAAAGACAGGCCCGAATCAAAAGGAGCTGATTAGCAATTAATGGTGCATCAATGTATTTGCATCAGAAACGTACATGTGCATTCAGATTGGCAGTGTCAATCATGCAGAGTGTCCCTTTGGCCCCTCCCTCTGCCCAGACCATGTGCTCCCTCTGGGGTGCAGCCACTTATTGATACAGGAGAGATGTGTCTTTTTAACGCATGAAACACTCAAGTCTTACATGGGACAACTCAACAACCTCCTGCTGATGATCATTTCATTCCCATCAGATTCAACTGTTCAGATGATCGATGCCATGTTTGGATCCTGCACTCAAAGCTGGACTCTTCTTTGCGTGTTCATCCTCTGGGTGTGTCCGGGATGCAGAGGGCTGCAGGTTGTTTGGACCGTGGGTGGGGGGGAAAGCGGGCAGAATGCGTCCGGGTTCTCAGTCCCTGTGGTGTTATTGTTGACAGAGGCCGGAGTCGCTCAGGATGGAACGAGCCAAGGAGCAACACCAGCTCCCACCACTGAGCACGAGGACGACAACTCTCTGGGCTACACAGGTATTGCTGATGTTTCCCATGATTCTTAGCGTGTCTGTGCTTCGATGCATTACTCCTGGAAGATTTTAAGTGTACCTTAGGGGTTGTGAGGTGCATTGTTGACATCAAAGTTTTGCTGCTGAAACAGTAAACCTATTTCACACTCTGTGTTATTTAACCTTAGATAAATGGATGTGTCTATAACAGCACTTTAGTTTAACTGAAACAACCATAGTACCACTCTCATGTCAGTGTAGCATGAGAAGTGCAGTGTGATTAAGTTATCTGAGATAAAACTAAAACAGACTGACACTGAATGCAGCTTAATTTTGATAAATATCCAGCTCAATGTGTGCTGTGTGATTACTTTTGGGTTTGGTGTCAGTTTGGTGAAGTTCAGGCACCAGATCTGCTTGATTTATTTCTGGACTGCAAAAATTTTAATATTAGCTAAGTGTGTTCTGCTTATTTCAAATAGAAAATATCTTGTTAAACTTTATCCTGGTCACGTGATACGTCCAGACGAACAATCAAACTACAAGGCCTTAATTTTTTGTAATAGGTCAAAAACTGAAATGAAAATTAGATGAAAATAAAAGGAAAAAATACTTTATTAATCCTCGAAATTTCAATGTTGTAGTCATTTTAATGAAATAAAATCATATGAGTCAGTGAATTCAAAACTTCACATTCATAATAAATGAGACTTATCATCTAAAAAACTTTTCTTTTGTTTGTTTATTTTTTCTTTTTTTTAATTAGGTATTATTCTGATTACCTACTACAGTAACACATGTTTCAAATCATCACAAGCTTTTCAGGCCTTAAATTTTGATTTTAGTATCTTGAAATTAGATGTTCACCTGGACTTATCACATAAATTTGGCTCAGGTAAAGTTTAATTACATTTTTTTTTTTTGCTAGAGATACAATTGATTAAACTTTACCTGTACACAGTGTGGAAATTAACTTTGGCTCCACAAAAACATAAGACAGATTAGAAATCATTCAAAGACAGTAAACTGACAAAGCAAAAAAAATCATTAATGATCAAATAAGAAAAACCTTGTAAAAACCTCATCAATCTGAGAATTTAAGTTACATTTTTACAGTTTGAATTAAAGAGTTTAGCCATTTAGTTGCTCGAAGGCTGAATAACACAAACGCCCCTGCTAAGTTTTGAGCATTAGTTTCTGTTTTGCTTGGCTTTAAATGAATGTATATATCAGTACAAGTTAAACAACTTGGCAATTTTACATGACAAGCACAAATTATAAGTATAAGAATAGTTCAAATTATACCTAATACCCACTCAAAATTGTTTTTGGGAGGAAAGAGAATGAGGACAGAGCAGGAGGCTGCCTTCAGCGTCGTGTTTTGACATGTTGAGCCACTAATCCAGCTGCCATATTTGATTGGCAGCTTTGTCCTGTTGGGAGCACAAACAGATTTAAGCCGCTGGTTTTCTTTTTTTTTGAAGCAGAAAGATGCTTACAGTCGAAAAGTCTTTGGACAATAGAAGTAATTCAGGTTGAAGGGAGGGAAGGAAATTGTGTCAAAAGACGACACAATCCAAACAGTCTATATCTCCGTAGTTTTCAGAGCTCAGAGAAGAAGAGCTGTGAGTGGATCCCCGACAGAGAAGAAGACTCCCACACAGGAGCACACACACAGAATTGTGATGACACATGTGTTTTGGTTATGGGTTTTTTGGGGGCTCGGTGGGAGGGTAAAATTGTTCTTGGTGTGATGTCACAGCGAGGAGACTTACCTCCCAAGATGATCAACTGGACCTCACACAGCTCCAGGAAATCTTGTGCAGAAATGTGAGTCCAAATTACCTGCACAGTGTTGGACGGGTCATCACAGTTTGGCAGCTCTGAACTTTTTTTTCTGCTTAAAATTCAAGAAATTACCAAAACCAGCATGCAATTATAAGTGATATCACACTGTGCTTTTTATCTGTGATGCCAAGACACTTCAGTTGTGCCAGTTAAGACAAGTACTGTTGCAGAAATCTTGAAATGTGGTTTACATAAAGTCAGTGTTTTCAAAGACTGAGCACGCTTTGAATGAAAGTTTCAAGAGAGATCATGTCATATCTGCTTCACTGCATCTGGGTTCATCTTTAGGATGATGAATCTGCCGGGTGGACAGCGCCAGGAGTTCATCTTTAATCTCGCCATTTAATCCCATCTGTGCATGAAAAGGAAGGGAAATTGATCTGGCCCAGTCAGTGAATTGGAAATGAGACTAATGTGTTCTAATACCTCAGTCTGCCACTGATAGGGCAAAGTGGGCGACTGCCAAAGATTCCATTTTCAGGGAGCGTGACTCGCTGTGTGAGGATAATCTTGACAGCTGCTAGCTGTAGCTCAGGAGAGAGCGGAGTGCACCTTGAAGTGTTTCGTTGAAAGATCCTTTGAGTGCCAGGTTGGGTTTAATTGTTTTGTGAACCCAACAGAGAAAGAGGTTCAGAGTATGATTTCCTGTCTATCTGATCTCACTCTTCTTCTGACATTGAGAGAGATGAGTGTCTATCAGTGAGTCTGAAGCTGTAATCTAAACCTTTTTGTACGTCATGTAAAACACAAAACATCTGGCACAGTGTGAGCCAATGACACGCTAATGTTTCTCGTGGTCATCACCTGGGATTAATTCTGTCTTGTGTGAATTTTATAAGGCACCACATGCTAACCTGAAGTTCACAATCCATTAAAAGTGTTTTTTTATTGGTCCCCTGAGACATCCACTCGCAGGCAGCTCCAAATTGTTTCCCGATATCAAAGGGCTTTGCTCAAAACTTCACATTCATAATAAATGAGACTGACCTGTGTGAAAACAGAGAATTACAGAGGCGTAAAAAACATCCAGTCTACACACACACACACATGCACACACACAGGGAGGAGATGGCTCTTTGGTTCTTCTGCCTTGACATGAAAGGCTGAGCGTGACTTCAGAGCGCACATCAGAACTCATATCCTGCCTCTCCCCGCTGACGGCTACCATTGTGTTTGTGTCAGATCACAAAGGAAGGCGACCTCAGAGAGCCGCTCCGTTATGGAAAATAAAAATAGGAAGGAAATTGAAGGTTGCCACACTGTTGTCACTGATTGGCTTCAGGATAGAGGAGTCCAGACTGTAATATTGAGTTTGATTCTCCCTCAAAGCCTTTTAAAATAAAGCATTCACTGTACAGAGCGGGGCAGCGAGGGGTCAAGGGAGAACAAAGATGAGAGTTTAAGAGCTGTAAAATGAAGGAAGTGGATAATGTGGTCAGGTTGTAAAGATTGTGTTCGAGCATCCATAACAATACCCACAGCTAATGATAAAGACACAAACTTGCACTTGTTTTTGAATTACTTTTAGATATATCTTTGGCTTAAAACTTTCTAACTGATGGCACTGGTTTTCTGTTTGACGTTCTTTTTTTTATGAGCAAAGCTTTAATAAGATGACTCACTTGTAAATCCAACATGCTGAGAGATGAGGGGCTAACAGCAGGTAGATAAAACATTCATTAGACGGGTGCAGGTGACAAACTTGCTGCTGATGGGACTATTGTCTCTTGTTTCAAAGTATTCATCATTCAACATGTTTACTTTTCTATGAAATATTAAACTGAGCTCCAGTTGGGTTTCACTTTGTCACCTTAAGTCCCATAAATAATAACCCCTGATAAAGAGTGTATGAGTCAGCTGTGGTTGGATTTAACTTTTTTCTTTTACTAGGTGAGATTTTCACTTGGTTCCAAGTTGGAGAGATGTATAAATTATTAGATAAAACAGGCATGAGTCAAGATTATTTTTCTGTCCCCAATTACTACCCAAGCAATAATTAAGACTAGAGTGAAAAACCTTAGTAAGTGCAACACAATGCTTCAAATTTGTTTTTCCACAAATGGGAGAAAGGTCAGATTAAGTGCCTAAGTGTTACCTGAACAGTAGAGACTTCATGCGCCTCCTTAACATAAAAAGGGACTCTGCAGACAATATTGATCTGGGTAACTCATGCCATTATTTGGGAATAATAGAGGAGAAGAGACTGGCGAGAAGTTAAGAGCCACATGGGCGCAAGGGAATTTTAGACCTGGATGAGGGACACTGCAAAAACTGAAATCTAAGCAAGTCATTATGTCTTATTTTGTCATATCATTCTTGATACGAGCTACATTCTACTGATAAGTCCAGGAAAATGTCTTATTTTAAGTCATTTAAAGACAAAAATGAGGTCTGAGTTGTATGTAAAAAGTCAAAAAATATGCCAATGGGGTAAGAAAAAAGTTTCTTAAAATTAGAGAGATGAAACATTTTCCCTATCTCATGAGCAGATTGTTTTGACTTGTTACAGGCAACTCAGAGCTCATTTTTATCTTTAAAAAACCAGAAACAAGACATTTTTATGATCTGGTCTGCTGAATGTGGCTCAAATAAAGAAAAATAAGACAATTTTTACTACAAATAAGACATAATGACTTTTAGAGATTAACAGTGCTGAAGGGGAATGCAATGGGGAAGTGAGAAAAAAAAGGACTGCAGTTCCTGTAGTGCCCACTAGAGGCTGGCTCCAAAAGCCAAGAAAACCCAGCTAACACCCTTATGAAGATACTAATTTTCACATTGGGAAATACCATATTTGAAGACTAGAGATGCTAAGTGATGATTTCTTGACCCTATGAACAAAAATTTAAATTCTGACAACCAACAAGTCCAAGCAAAACCTTGCTATGCACATCTATGGGTAAAAAAACACATATCAAGAGCCAGCAACAACAACAATAAATCCTTTCTGCTTTGCCAGTCAGATGGTTTTAGGCTACTTTAAACTGACACTACTCAAATACAACATGCCACCATTTTTCACTATGAAACAAAACTGTGCAGTATAATAAGATGCTATCTATCATCTGTACTTGTTTACATCCAGGTAGTAGAGCAGTATTAGCATCATGACAGTTGCTTTTATTGGAGCTACAGCCCTTTCAGTGTCAGTTGACTGTATTTCAGCTGATGTGTAACATCTGACTGCATTTCAGGCCTATAATTATGAAATTACACATGATTAGTTTAACAGAGTAGTAATTATGAGTCAGACTGGTGAGAGGGATGTTCATTATATTAGACCTAATGTGAACTTCTCTTCTAATGAGTAGTTTTTGTAGGAATCGTAGAGCTGACATAAAATTTTACTAATGCCTTGGGATGTAGTTTTTTCTTTCCCCCTGACCGCTGAACTTTTAATGAAATCAGGTTCATTATCTGACTCAGTCAGGAATTATTTTTAGTGGAATGATATGTGCTGAAAACTTTGCAAAGTAAATCAACGAACACTTAAAAAACACTTTACTTGTGCTCATGCAGTAAATCTAGTGCAATAAAACCTACAATCAGCTGAATGTGTTTCTACATGTTGTTGAATACACTCCTGCTGTGCCAAATAATGAAGGAAGATAAAAGATATTCTGGGCATGACTCAGTTAATGCTTGTTTCTTTAGTCACTGATACTGACTGAGTCATGTCAGTGCTTTTAAGTTGACTGCCATGAATTGTTTTAAGAAGAAAAATGTGTTGTTCCTCACAGTAAATTTGTCTCTGAATCTAATTTATGGATGATTCTAAAATACTTAAATGTTAGTCGTTGGGGACCAG
This sequence comes from Thalassoma bifasciatum, assembly GCA_008086565.1. Classification (NCBI taxonomy): domain Eukaryota; kingdom Metazoa; phylum Chordata; class Actinopteri; order Labriformes; family Labridae; genus Thalassoma; species Thalassoma bifasciatum. Next base: position 174,802 of record RPOG01000638.1, read on the forward strand.
GTGTATTTTCCTCGTCATAAAGGTGGATGTGGAACGCTCTGTGTGGTAACATGGCACTGACAGCTTTACTATGCGGGAGATGGAGAGCTCTATTCTCTATTCGTCCTCTGCTTTCATTACCAGGTTGCTGCTCTGGCCTTGAGAGTTCCCAGCCTGAAAACCAATTTCGTTGACAGTGTCACCCTCTCATATATTACCCAAGAGTCAGCACAACATCAGGGTGGCACGCAGCCACGACACTCACTTATGTTCATTAGCGTTAGTGCTATTGTAATCATGATACAGGAAACAAAGAGAGTGCTACACGCTAGGCTAGTTGCACTCTCACATATTAGTCCCAGTGCAGCAGCAGCAGCGCTCATTTGTCAGCAGTGCAACAATGAGAGAGAGCCTTTGCCATGCCTAAAGGAGTGATTCACAGGAGATATAATTAGTTAGAACCATGCACTAATGTCCTGCATGTTGTAAAGGTTTTTTCAGCTCCCCAACTAATCTCATTTCTTCTCCCTTGTCTGCTCATCTTAGTTTAGCATCGTCCCTGGAAACGGGTTTATTAGCCATTCTCTCCAGGATTAAAAGTGGAGTAATGTGGTCAAGGGGCACTGAAGTGGGGCTCAGATTTGAGATGGGAGTTGGCACAAGTGCACGGGAGACAAAAGCACAAAGAGAGTGAGTTGAGAATTAAATTGGAAATATTCAGATTCACGTTTCTAGTGTCCTCGTGATAATTGGGAAGAAGATTGGATAGGGTTTCGCTAAGTGCTAATAATCAGCTGCTCGCGCCCCGTCAAACAGGTTTAATCTCTCAGTGCAAAGATAATAAGTGTTTTCTTATGATGTAAATGGGTCACATTCTTCAGCATCTCAAAGGAGAGGGGAAGAGACACATCGGGTTCCAGTGTCTTTACGGGAGTTCATGGTTCAAATAACTGTCATAACAGGTTTTAATTTTCTATTTCTTGTCGGCTTGTTTCCTTCTTCCCTATAGATTACAGTCTGTTTCAGACAACTCTCAACCAGACATCAGACAGAGGCAGGTACCTTCAGCATGTTGCTGCAGACGTATTTTGGATAAAGACATCAATATAGACATTTGTAAACTGTAAGCAATTGCTGTTAATTTACAGCCAATTTTCAGCAGTACTTACTTACTAACAACTGTAACGATATGCAAATGTTTTAAAGCACAGTAAAATGCAGAATTTGTGGAAAAGTGGGCTTTTTTCTAGAATTGGATGCAATGTGTGATGTAACTATGAGTGGGGAGGGCACACAGTGGACATGAGGCACTGCTGTACATGGATGAATCACACGGGTGACTTGCGTTTGCCGTTGTCTAGTTGTGTATGCTCAGTGGAAGGCTAGATGTGCTTCACAGTGTATACTGGCAGTATTTCCCCACAAATTACAGTCATATACATTAATCCAATGTACTGCTTGTACAATATATTCAGAGAACTTTTCACTTATAGTTCGGCAGAAGAAGATTCCATTCTTCAATGATATCTTTGACATCTGGCCTTTTCTGTCGACAACTGATCCAAGCTGAGGAGCGTGGACCATGCCAGTCTAAGCCAGGTCAAAGACAGCCTGTGTGACCTACATGATACATCTATGTACAGGGTCTAATGTCCACTGTGTGCCCTCCCCATTAATGGTCAGAAGGTGATTAACACTGTAAAAAACTGTCTATTTTACAGTAATATAATTGCAACTCTGCTGCCAGTTGCTTACTGTTTTTCCACACAAAAGTAAGTTACAGTGTACCATTCAAGGCTTTTAAAAAGCATCCTTGAATCTCATCCCAGCACCCCTGAAAAGGTAGAAAGAACCAGAAGGTCTTAGACGAAACTCTCTGTGAATATTTAGCACTGAATAACGAATCTTGTTGAATGTTAAATGAGGTTGTTACTGTTGAATACAGTTGAGTTGTTGTCAGTTTTAGCAAAATTATTTGAATTTGGAAATCAAGAGAAGAAAAAAGGCAATACCTGTGGCCAAACAAACTTGAAGCACTTTTTTGACAATACCAAGGTTTTTCCCTCCAGTCTTGTGTTATACGGCGCTTAGATAAAAGTGCCTCCAAAATGAAATTGTAGATTTGTGGAGTGTAGTTGATCAAAAATATCTTTAATGAAGCATTTTATTCCACTCTGTCCATATTATAATAATTGCATCTCCCCTCTCTTTCCACTGTAGTTTCATCCAAAGTTCATCATGATCAAGTAAAGTGCAAATTTGATGTCTTCGTGAACACACCATGTTCCATCTTTTCAGTAAAACACAAGTCATTAAGTATTATCATTGTGAATAGAAATCTCATATTCATGAAAATAAATGCTGAATTAATGTTAAATAAAACATCCCCTCTTTGAGTGAGCACCTCCTAAAAGTCGGATCCTAAAAGCGCTGATGTCTCACATTGTCAGGATTCTATTCCTCTGACTAACCACACTTTATCCTGCACTTAATTTACCGAGGGAGTAGAAGGTCAGCAGACCCGCTGCACGCTCAGGCATCTTGGATATAACACACAACACTCTGCTAAATATTTTCCACACATAGTGTTTGCCCTCAGAGCATTGCTGAAATGCATGAATGAATGAATGAATGAGGCATCGTCTTGGAATGTGGTGTCCGGTTCCCCCAAATGGTGTTTGCAACGTCAGATCAAGAAAGTAATCCAACATGTTTCAGATTATAACAGATCTGTAATACACCAAGGCAAATAAAGTAGGTAAAGGTTGCTGGGCCAAGACTATATTCTCCTTTTGAATTTATGATTTTGGGTTCTTTGGCTTCCCCTGAAGTCCAAAAAGTGTTGAGTTCTGCCTTTATAATTCTGACTGCAGTAGTGTAGACTGCAATCAATCTAAAATATTGATATATCAATACTAATGCTGGCATCAGTATTGATCAATACTTAGGTGATGAGATCAACACTTACAATGATCAGTATATTGCTGATTTTCTAAATATTATTAAGTTTCTATAATGGTTAATCTACCAGTAATTGCAAGTTGTTTTATCAAAATGATACACTTAATGCAAATATATATTAATTGTTGTTAACCATAAATAGTCAAATTTACCTGCAACAAAGCAGAAATAGCTAAAGCACAGGATTATTTTTTTGGTTGAAAAATAAGTTGTTTACTTTTATTCATTAACCGGAACATTAGTTTCAGTGATTGTGTTTTATTCTTCATTAATTTTGACAAGCTGCTTTTCTCCATAAAAAGTAGCAATATTGGTATTGCTATTGGTAATACTGGCCCTTTATTACTTGGTATCAGATCAATGCCACATTTTGCAGAATTGCACACCACTAGACTGCAGTCCACTGCAACTCTGTCCAACATATGTGCTCCAGATGATAAATGGACTAACAAAAAACCCTCTCAACATTGATTTTAAATTCTTGCAGGAAAACACCTGGATAGCATGATCCAACTTTAGTTGTGCTGCAACTGCAGTAGATGTTAAAAAGAGCTGACATGATGCTTATGTGATATATCACAGACTATAATGATTGGACGTACAGTACAGGCAAAAAGTTCGGACACAATGCCAAGTGTATACAAAGCAGTAATCAGAGTAAAGGGTGGCTATTTTGAAGAAACTAGAATATAAAACGTGTTTTCAGTTATTTCACCTTTTTTTGTTAAGTACATAACTCCACATGTTCATTCATAGTTCTGATGCCTTCAGTGAGAATCTAAAATGTAAATAGTCATGAAAATAAAGAAAACACATTGAATGAGAAGGTGTGTCCAAACTTTTGGCCTGTACTGTAGTTATCTATGAAGATGATTTCTAAAACAGAGCTTTGAAGCAAAATTTTCAGTGGGAGCCATATTGGAAACGGGACAGGCCTTGAACCTCTTCCCTAACAGCTGCAGAGCGCCCGCCTGTCATTTAGCTGAGCTGTGCATCTGATTGCACAAATTTCCTGACCTTAATATCTCCTCATTGTGTTTTATACGTATATCCTTATATATATTCTGATGTGGTTTCTAATATCTCTGAAGCCAGCCTCAAGTGGACACTTGACAAACTGCAGGTTTTAGCAATTCCATAATTGCTCATTTATTTATACTGGAGGTTGTCACTTGGACTAAATACCACTGACACTTTTAAGATAAATAACCATCAGCCACAGATTTAGTCATTTTAATAACAGACAAGAGAAGGAGTTTAAGTGTGTAACATGTTGATGTTATGTGCAAAATGCTCAAAATTGTTAATCTCATTAATGGGTTTAATTTTCTGTGTATGCTTCATACCATCAGTATTTTCCTTTTTAGAAATGTATCATCCACTTGTTGTTTTTTCTTATCAAACATTGCAAACAGTTTAATTCTTCATGCCTCGGCTGCCTTTTGATCAATTAGCCATTTTTATGAGCAAACACATAAAGAGAGCTTCTCCTCCTCTGTAACAGCACTGTGGGCGCCGCCCTGCAGAAATTACTCTAATAACTGTCAGCGCTGACTGACGGCTTGATGATCTGTAAAACCATTGCTGAGTTTTATTAGCGCTGATATGATTCATCCATAGTCATGTAACACATAGAGTTCAGCCAGAGACTTATTTGGCCTGTTTCTCTGAGCCTCTGTGTGAGACTCAGTGGTGTGACTGTCTCAGCAGGGCTCAGCGTCTGTGTGTGAGTGTGTGTGTGAGTGTGTGAGAAAGAGAGAGAGAGGAGAATATCTTGAGAAGGGGGGGTGAGGGGGCTGTAAATCTGAGCAGCACCTGCTCCCTGGACTCTGGCGCGTGGTGTGAGGTCAGCAGCGCCAGATCTCCCATCGATCATATTTATTACATTCATCACAGCGCCAGTTTGTTTTGGCAGCTGATCGCACCACAGAAAGAGAGAGACAGACAGAGAAAGAATAGGCTTTTCATTCGAGGGGCGGGGAGTTCTTTTCTCCGAGCACTGTCTTTGCATTTTTCTCAGCTCACGGTCTTCAGAGAGAGATCATTCACAGAGGTTGGCTCTAAGAAGTTCAGTTAAAACCACAAACTACTGCGGAATGATACTCTGGAAAGTTTGTGGGAGAAATAACTTTGAGAAAGACAAATATTACTGTCCTATCAATTCTCAGCTTCTTGGCAGTTTGGTTTTACAGCCGCAGTTTGTCTGGAGTGTTGAAAGTGTTTGTGTTTTCCTTCGTTGATTGATTCCTCTTCAATGAGATAAAATAACAAATGTGGAAGACTCAAGTAAAATCAAGGAATGTTTATCTACTCTACAAAAATTACAGACAGTATTATGGATTGTTGAGACACAGTGGTGGATCTGTGGATGCCAATGTCGGGTCTGTCTGCTGGTTGGACAGGGGAACAATGCGGTCGAGACGTAATCTTTCAACAACTGTTCATTGTATTTGAAGAAATTAGATTTCCTTGGTGGTTTTTGTGAACTAGCCACTTTTTGTTTCAGACATTAGACAGAAGGTCTTTGTTTCTCACTGATCAGTAGAGACATTTTTAATGAGCCAATCAAAGGTTAAAACTGAGGGTAACGATGTTCAGGGTTTATCGGTTATAGCATATGCCCTTTTACAATCTTCAGTACACCGAGACCCGTTTACACGACAACGTTTCACAGCGTTTCACCCTAAAACACAGAACAATGCAATGAAAAAAAATCTGCGTTTACATGGAAACGCACTGGAACTTCAAACTCTGTTGGACTAATTAACAACATTCCTCCACATTTAGCCCTAAAACATCACTTTTTGTGCAGATTTAGAGAAATATTGGTGAAATATATTTGTCAAATATTATATGTAAATGTTGAATGTTTTATATAAATGTTAAAAATAAATGTCCTTAGTCTAAATATTTAGTTATGTTTCTAAAAATTTAGCTAAGATACCAAAATATTTAGCTCAGACTTACTATTTATCTGAGATTTCTAAATCTCAAGCAAGTTTTCTAAATCTTGGGCAAAAATTTCTAAAAATGTCTATGTTCTATTCTAATATAAAGATTTCTGCTTGATTTTATTACTTTTATTATTTTATTTATGGCATCATTTTAGATTGGTGCACTTATCCGATGCTTTGTTTTATTGTTTTATTGTTTTTATGTACAGCACTTTGGAGACATTCTAGTTGTTTAAATGTGCTATACAAATAAAGTGGAATGGATTGGATTGAAATATAAAGTTAAAATTACTAAATATTTAGCTCGGATTTCTAAATATTAAGCTAATATGCAAATTCACACTCTCGCCTGCTTGAACTACCAAAATAAAAGCTAGATGAAGTGATCCAGCCGAGAGGGATTTTGAGATTGTCAAACTAAGTCGTCGAAATCAGCCATTAAAAAACAAACGTACCAAATGCAGTGGTGACACTGTCAAAGATTCTGTGGCAACATTGAAAAAGTCGTGATTGAAAAACTGAAATTGCGGCCAAAACAACCTTTCAATATTTTCCACTAATTAGTTGGACGTTCTCAAAATCCTGCTTGACTGGATCGTTTCCTCAAACTTTTATTTTGGTGCTTTTGACAGGCGGGAGTGTGAATTTGCATATTAGCTAAATACTTAGAAATTATACCTCAAGATTTAGAAATCTTGACTTATGCTTAGAAATCTTTGCAAATATTTAGTCTTAGCTATGAACAGCTCGGGAAAAAGTTAAGAGACGACTGCAAATTTTTCAGACATCAGCTTCTCTACATATTTGAAAATTTTACTCGAACAAATACCTATAAATTAGCAAAACCAGAGAAACTAAAAAATTCGCAGTGGTGTCTTAATTTTTTCCAGAGCTGTATTTAAAAATCTTAGCTAAATATTTAGAATCAGGACATTAATTTATAACATTCATATACAAAAGGAGATAACTTCACACATATGTTTTATGGACAGGTGCGTCGGCGAGCAGGTATCCAGCAGTGGTTTCAAATGTAACCACCCACACACTGTCAAAACTTGCAAATAATCTTAATTTATAAGCAACGGTTCACAGAACTGTTTGCCTATGAAGGTCTTCCCACCGAAACGTCGCTAATAAAGTAAGATTATTTGCAAGTTTTGACAGTGTGCAGGTGTTTACATTTGATAACATTCATATATCACATTTAACATTTAGACAAACGATCAACATTTTTAGATAACATCACAAATATATTTCAATTTTTTTTCTCTAAATCTGCATAAAAAGTGATGTTTTTGGGCTAAATGTGGAGAAATGTCATTATTTGTCGTGTGTGCAACTTTACAAACAGCGCCCAAAATATTTGATCACTTAAAACATGTCAGCTAACAAAGTAACACTAACTTGATAGGGCATGATAGCATATTGATGGTGTAGATGGTAAACCCCGTCCTAATGTTAGTAACATAATGAGCTCCTCAGCATTACTGCAACAATTGGTGAAAACAGGATCACCTTCAACGAACTGAGCACTTTTGCCCGTTTATTCGTGTCGTTTCTCTTCGTCTGACTCTGTCTTTTTGTCCTGAATGTAAAACAGCTTCTCTTTAAATGAAAAACTAATTGAGTTGTTTAATCTGTCACTGTCTGTGCCGTCACATCTTTATCCCGAGGAGATAATTGAACAGGAATAAAAGAGTCTTTTCAAAATCCTCCGCGGCTGAAGCTCACATTTGTAATGCAGTTACAATGTAATGAAGAGATTGAATCAGGAAATTGCCGTTTATGTTTCTACTTAAACAATGCTCAGATTGTTGGAGTGATTGCGCTCTGCTCTCGGTCAGGATCTTGTCTTGTATCTCGCCTGCCTGTGATTGGCTGCGGTCCAGCGGTGATAAGAACAAAGGAATCTCTTGGCTCAGTTACTCAGAGCCCCACTGTCACTCATTAAAGCTCTCCTACTTCTAAACCAATTAAGCCAATTAAGCATGAAATACAATGCTGCTTGTTTCAGCCATTATGCATTTTATATGAGGGAGAGAGTGAGGCAGAGGTCACTGAAGAAACTCCACAGGAGGAAGAAAGGCCGATCCAAGGACTACCAGAGAAACTTTTATATCGTGTAATTGTGTTTGGATTTTCTCTTTTCATCACAGAAAAACTGGAAACTGAAGTGTTGATGTGAGTTTGTCATAATAAACTGCACATCTGTCTGTATGAACATAAAAACCAATAAACATTTCTTCAACAGCAGAAGTGGCAAACATTGCGCTCACTTCCTGAACGTTCTCGGCGGCGGCAAATACTCCAACGTGACTGTATTTGAAGTCGCTGCCAGGAAGTTATGTGATAGCCGGGTTATTTTAATCAGCCTCCACAGACCATGTCGAGGCTGACGCTAAACAGATGCTAATGTGAGGCCCATTAAAAGACAGAGGAAAAAAGGAGGGGATTCAGTGAGTGCAGGCAAGCGGAAAAGCAACAGCCTGTTTATCGCCTCATCCTGCTTTGTGCTCCGAACCTCGCCGCGGCGTCCTGTGAAGCTCCCCCTCGCTCTTTCTGCCTCACATTTCTCGCAGCAACGTCATGCATGGGGGCATTCCCTGAACAGAAAACAGATTTGTTGAGTTCTCTGTCATCTTCTTTTCACTGGACCTCTGTCCTCTCTTTTTTGAGCCTGAAAGCTGAACACAGAGGCCGTAGTGAGAAAAGGAATGATTCATTCGTACGTTTAAGTCTGAAGAACTCTTTTGCATCTTCCTCACTCAGTCCTTTTCTCTGCTCTCTGGCAAACTCTCAATGAAACAGTGACAGGAGACATTTTTAGCCGAGTCTGCTTTTTAAAGGAGGTTTTGGCTTGTTTCTGAGGCTCATCTCTGTGGGTTAACTCTATTTATCCTGGGATGGAGCCCAGATTTTTGCATTCCTGGCCTCTTATGCAGAACTGAAGGGCCAGAGTATTGTCCAGAGTGGACAGGCCGGGGGAAACGTCCTGACAATCACTGAGGTTACTGCTGTTGATGTTCCAGAAATATGACAGGACTGCACTTAGTGCTTCACTTTCAGTCTTTTTTGACATGTGTCAAGGCCTAAATAAGGCTGTTTTTTATTAAACTGACCAGATGTGATTTGAATTTCAATTCAGTCCTTTGTCTCTGTGAGCAAACATTTCTTACTGATGGGGTGCGTTCAGAACAAAAACAGAGAAATTATGGGCATTTTCTCATGTAGCAAAGTGAATATATACCATTATGTTGGCAATTATCAGTCAATCAATCTTTATTTATATAGCGCAAAGTCATAACAAACATTATCTGAAGACACTTTCCAAAATATGAACAGGACAATACCTGTAAGTGTTAAGATATTTCATTATTTTATTTCATTGACAGAGCCCCAACATCAAGACAAGATAAGGAATGTTATCTCATCTTCACCCACCATGAGTGAAGCACTTTGCAGCATTTAGCAAGTTACAATGACAAGGAAAAACTTCCCTCTAACAGGCAGAAACCTCGGATAGAACCAGACTCATGTCAGACAGACATCTGGGTTAGAGCGAGAGACACAGACATCACTGATGGAAACCAAGTTCTGCTGCTTTTGTGAGCAGAACCGAGTCATTAGTTTCCAGTGAGTCTCAGTTTCACCCTGAACATGAAGTCACACAGAGGCTGCACTGAAGCTACAGCACAATGAACCCTTCAAAGAAACAGAATTTCTTATAGTTGCAATAATTAGTTTTAAAAAATCCTGACATAACAAACGTATAATCCAGTCAAAACACCTGTTGAACTGAGATTTCTAAAGCATTCAAATTTGTTGGAGAAATCTAAAGAAAACACCTGCTTGTTCAACAAACTTGCTACTTCACTTAAGTTTTCTTGTGTTATATGGTCGTACATTTGTTTGCCAGAAATTAACATCTTGTCGTTCGCTGTCTTAGGAAATTCACTGCATGAAAACTATCCCACGTTCTCCTCTTCTACTCTAACCAAATCATTTACCCAGTTCCACATTGTCTGATTAAAGCTCTTTTGAGGAAACTTCACTATGTATAGATAATGACGCCCTCCTGTGGACACTTTGGTTCCTCTCATTCCTTTTCTGATTTTGTACTATACATGTGAAGGTAACGAAAAATCTGATCCTGGTTCATTTCAAATCTCAAATTTATCACTCATTAATAATCTTTGTTAAGTAAAATGTAAAACATGGCTGTTTGGGTATTGTGTAGTTATTCTATCAGACTTCAAACTAATATTTTAGAAAAAGCCAATCACTATGATGATGATGTTGTGTACTATTGTTGCTCACAAAGAGAAAAGTATTTTTTTCAGTCTTTTAAAGGAGATTTTAATTCTTGCAAGGAACTTTTTTTGGCACAAATTTGGCTCCTTATTTATCTTTTTGTTAGTTTTGAAATCTACATATTCAAGTAGTGTTTCCTCACTAGTGTATCTCCTGTATTCAACTTTAATACTTCACTTTATCTGACACCTACCCCTTGGCAGTAGTGACAGAAATTATGAATAAAAATTGTGAAAGACTGAATTTTGTCTCAGAAAGGTCCTGTTTACTTTTTCAAGGCCATCAAGACACATTAGTTTTACTTCAGCAAATGATTCAGCAGCCCTAAAAAAACCTTTACAGTAGCTTTAATCCTGCAAGACTCAGCTTTGTAGTATTACAAAATCAAATTTCAGGTATTTTAGTATCTGTTACATAAAAAACACAACTGTTTTTTCTTTAAATAACAAAAAAAAGAAAAAAAACCTATATGTTTGTGGTCAGAAGGTCATATTGCTGAAGCCTGAAGTGCTGTTTGATGGTAAATATGTTTCCAGAGCTGGAAATCAGAAACTTACAAACTTACACAACTTGGAAACTTTTCTCTTAGATTTGGATCTTACATGGCTCATCACAGCTTATTTTTTTGGAGTGAACATGCAATAGTGTGTTTGTTAAATCTGAAGTTAAAGGCACTACAGAAAGTCATTTGAGACAGAAGATACAGTTGGTTGTGGCATGAGGCTCCACCGCTCCCTGAGCAACCAATCAGAAATGATTTGTAGCCTCCTTTCGCAGACACACTAACACCGATATGATCCGACTTCCTCGGCACTTCAGGTCATCTCTCCTCTCCGCCCTCGCATCCCGTCTCATCTTCCATCCCTTCCTCTCCGTCTTTGTCAGTCCCACGTTAGCAATCCGTCATCCGTCCACCTGAAAATCCTCTCGGCCTCTGGAGGGGGCCGTGACCGTGCGGGGGGGGGGGGGTCTCCTGTTTGTACGCCCACTGCATGACAGGGCAGTGTTCCATTTCATATGATATATATCCTGCAGGTTCCAGCGGCCACACAGCTCCATCATGCAACAGTTACTTTTTACAGGAAGTTTTAGAGAACAAGAGATTTCCATGTGTTGCAAGAGACTGGAAAAATGCTGGCTCAGGTGAATGAATGCAATTCCATATGGTTAAAGTCGTCCATTCTTAGCTTGTTTTCTTGTCCTCATTCGGGGTTTGAAATGGTGGGTTTTAATGCCAGTTTTTTCTGTATCATTCCCACACATCTTTAAACTGGTGTGTAAGCATAAAACATCCCTGAGAGTCCTGACACATTTCACTCCTGCAGGTTCACTCACTCGCTCATCCTAGATTATCTCTTATTAGCAGGGGTGGAAGCAATTCATTACAAATACTCAGATTACTGCAATTAAGTCGTTTTTTGGGGTACTTGTACTTTTATGAGTAGATTTTCAAGTCTGTACTTTTACTTGTACTTAAGTAATCATTATACCATGTAATCTACTTAGTTATTTTCAAAGTCATGCTTGAGTACTGAGTGCAATTTTCATTAGTATCCAGGCCTTTAATCTGCATATTTGTAACCAGTAAGGTGATTTGAAAGCAAACAAGCCAATGAAAACCAGGACATATGGATGAAAAACAAAACAACAAAAAAATGTTATGTCAATGTGGATGTTAATGATCGATCACTAATTGATTTTGTGTTAAGAATTTAACCAGTTAAAAATGTATTCATGGATATTCTATCAATAGTCGTGGCAGCAACTGCACCTCATCTTATTTAGTTTTTTGTCTGCCTGAGACCTTTGCTGAATAAGGAAATAAAAACTTAAAATGAGAAAAAGAAAGACAAAAGAAAAACAACCAATCAAAATGAGCGGAAATCACTTGTTTTCTATCTTAGCTTGTGATTATCATGAAACGTGTTTGATATTGACCATAAACTGTTTACAAACTGGACAGCGCGGCTCCACTTTTTAATGTTTTATGGTTTTGAAGCCAAAAGAACCCATTATTGGAGCCGCCATTGTGCAGCCAGGGTGGGTGGGACCAGGTAACAAAAAAGCAATATCCCCAATTAAAGTTTCTTATACTCAGACATTTTTCTAATTTCAAGAAACTTTACAAGTTAATTTTTCTTGTCTCATTCGCAGATTTTATTGGCCTGTTAAAAGCAATTTAGACATCATTTTTGTCTTTAAACAAGTTGAAATAAGACATTTTCACGACCTGGTGTAGTGTATATGGCTTAAATCAAGAAAAATGAGACAATTTTTACTACAAATGAGACATAATGACTTGCTTGGATTTCAGTTTTTTGCAATGCAAGATCACAACAATATTTGGCGAGCCAGCCACCGTGTGGTATCTTTCCTCTTGTTGGGGAATCTGCAGAATTTCTTAAATGATATTGATTGTTAGTGTTTTAAGTATTGGTAAAGCAAAACACAAAATGTAGAGCCCTATCTGGAGAGGTGACAATGACATCACCAGTTCAGTCAAAGTAACTAATAATCTGGGTTGTTTTTTTATAACAAATACTCTGTACTTGTACTTCAGTGTTTTTCTAACACCAGTACTTTTACTTGTGATTGAGTCATATTTCAGCAATGTAACAGTACTTGTACTTGAGTGCAGATTTTCAGCACTCTTTCCACCTCTGCTTTTTCAATACTAGCTGCTTATGTTACCCTAAGACAGATCATATCACCAAAACAGAAGCAGACCAAAGTTACCCCGCAGCTCTTTACTGAAAGTTGTGGAACACTCTTTATGAGCTTGACCAAACAAGCCGATGTTTTTGTGTTTATCTCTTCAAAACACCTTGGAGACCCTGTGCCCAATGCCAGCTTATGAGGACTACAAATTTGAAACGCTGTCTTATAAAAAGAAAAGCAGCACAATGAATAAATAAAAGGATGGCTCCTCAAGGACAGGACATGGATGATAAAAGCTGGAATGAATGTGAGCCGAGCGAGCTATGCTAACCATCCAGCTTGAGTGCCTGTGAAAGGAACTCAAACATGTTGTACCTGAGCCTGCCACATTCTGTCCAAGGTGACTCCAAGCTGCAACTTTGAAAAGTTTCTGTTTACTTGCAAACATATTCAGGAGGGAAAACTTCAGCTTGTGGAGTGTGGAATCCAGAAATGAAACGCTGCCTTCTAAAGATGGAAAAGTGCTCTTTTTCTGTCCATTGGGGGAGCGAGTTTTTGTTGCCTCTCCACAGGGAGTGTCTTTTCTTGCAAAGGTGGGGGGGGGGAGGTTTTGTTTTATGCCATCTTGTTTGGTGCACTGGTGAGATGGGAATGAAAGCCATTAAATAGTATTAGTGGAGGAAAAAGGGAATGTGGCCTCCTTTGCTTTCCCTTGCCTGCGTGTCACCCCGTCACCTCTTTGCCGAGGGGGCCTGAGTTTTGTGAGGAGTCCAACGCGCTTGAAAGGGGGGGAGACTCAGCATGACGGCTACAGGATCCCTCATCCTGCTGCATACACAGAAACATCATAAGAAAGGCTAGATGGTCCACAAACTCCTTTTGAATGTTAAAAAGAGAATTATCAGAGTCGAAGAAAGGCCGGGGAGATGAGAGACAGTTTCTCCATTGAGTGGTTAGATGCTGAGATGGAGAGGGGAGTGAACTTCAGCATGCATATTGTTTACAGAGTTGCCCTCATTAAGATCCCATCGTTCTCTGGGGGGAAACATTGTCACTGGATTTAGGAGAGAAGCCAAGCCTGCAGGGGTTTATGTATTTGGCAGATCTCAAGGGAAGTAACATGAAGGATACTTGGTGGGAAGTGCGGCGATGTTTGCGGTTTGTTGCTGTTTCTCAAGAGGAGCTTTTGGTCGGATTTTAATTATTTTCCTACTTTCAAGGGGCACCAACCTCCAGCAGTTGAACTAGTTGGTTTTTATGAAAGCTGAAGGCCCATCCTGCAGCCTGTCCATCACCATGCAGACGCTGTGTTTGCTGGTGGTGCTGTTCGCAATGCTAGTCATGCTGGGAGTCCCAAAAAACCACCATAAAGGTCCACACGGTTCCCATCGTGTCACTGGGTCACAGAAATCTCTCTGGTGCAAACGGACGGCAAATAATTTTCACCAAAGCCTCCAGACTTTGAGGCACTCCCACAACCAACCACATAAATGCAGCCCTGGTTCTCACAGTGAGTACAGAAAGTCTTGTATTACACCGCTGACATCCAAAATGTGATGGCTCATCAAATCTTAAACAACATTAGAGTTGTTTTGGTTCTTCTCAGGAGTTGCTAAAAGCCTCAGGCGCTCGAAAACTAGGATGGGAAAGTTTTAATCCTATTGTACCTTTTTTTTTTAACTCACGTTTGAAGCGATTTGGCTGTGGTGTCAAAAGCTCTCTCCTGTATTTGCTGCCATTACAAGCTTTGACAAAGTGTCAGTTTTCTTGCCTCAGCTGGTCTGAGCGAGGTTGCGAAGGATAAGAGAGGGAGAGGACAGAGAGCCTTCCTGTGCATAAAGCTTCTGAAACGTGTGAAAACCTGCTTTTTTTTTTGGAAAAAGGGTGAAACCAAACATGAGTATGAAATAGTTCAAGGCAACATTGAACCATTGAAATTCAGTTTGAGTGAGTCTAAACTCTCAAGTACCTGTAAAATCTAATAACAGAAAATGGTGATAGAAATTTGTTTTGAGACTCAGGCTTTTGTCTTGAGGGTATATTTTTTATTTCTTCTTGCTGTTGGTATAAGTAAGACCTACTTATCATAAAAACTAAACTTGGTTTCAGGAATTTGTGTTTTTATTGTTATAAGTTAGCTGTTACTTTTTACTTGTAAGTATTATTGTATACAGTGGTGTGTGATACATGCAAGATTATACAGGGCCAGTATCACCAGTATCAATACTAATACATTGTGCATGAAAAATCAGTTTGTAAAAATGAATCAAAATAACACACAACCCAGAAAATTACAGTTTCTGTTCATAAATGAAAGTAAAAAACTTTTTTTTTCAGTCAAACAATAATCATGTGCTTTGATTTTCTCCCTGGTTTGTTGCAAAAAAGTATATTTGAATATTTATGGACCACAGCAATTAATTCATATTCACATTTTAGATATCATATTAATTAAACAGCATGCACATTCTGTCAGATTAACCATAAAAAAACTTTTTTTCATTATTTTTTTAATAGGAAATCAGCAATTTATTGATAATGTAGAGTAGCAGTGCGAAACAACTTGCACTGGGTGTTGGTCTAATAAATTTATTCAGCAAAACATAACATTTAGCAGAGTGCTCAGAAGCAAAGTGAGTGAGAGGAGCACACATACAGAGGGGAAAGTGAAAGTAAAATTTAAGCATTAATCTCATCACATAAGCTTTGATCGATACTAACATTGATGTTGTTATATCAATATTTTATAGTCTAGTATACACAACTATGCTGTTTTTTCACAGAAATGGATGTAAAGTTGCGATATCACCAAAAGATGACGTGAACTTTTGGTTAAAGTTTTAAAAAAATGAAGTATTGTGGGTGTAGGAGGCAGAAATGTAACATCCACATACAGTGCATCACAAAAGTGAGTACACCCCTAAAAGACTACACCCCTAAATGTCCAAATTGAGCACTGCTCGTCATTTTCCCTCCAAAATGTCATGTGACTTGTTAGTGTTACTACAGTACATTTCATTGAGGGAAACATGAACTCCAACATGTACTGTGAAATACTGCAGCAGAGCATGATCCCCTCCCTCCAGAAACTGGGTGGCAGTGCAGTGTTCCAGCATGATAATGAGCCCAAACACACTTCTAAGACGACCACTGCTTTACCAAAGAGGCTGAGGGTAAAGGTGATGAACTGGCCAAGCATGCCTCCAGACCTAAACCCAATAGAACATCTTTGGGGCATCCTCAAGCAGAAGGTGGAGGTGCGCAAAGTCTGGAATATCCACCAGCTTCGTGATGTCGTCAGGGAGGAGTGGAAGAACATTCCAGTGGCAACCCGTGAAGCTCTGGTAAACTCCATGCCCAGGAGAGTAAAGGCAGTTTTGGAAAATAATGGTGGACACAAAATATTGACACTTTAGAAACTTTCACCAAGGGGTGTACTCACTTTTGTGATACACTGTATGACGACACAGGGTCGAAGGAGGTTAAATATCCCTTTTTTCTTGTGAATAACGTCATCGTATCTGATTTCGTGCACTTTTTTTTAATCTCTCCTCCTCCTCCTCCTCGCTCCCTGTTGGGTCTAAGAAAAGCCTCAGCCGTTAATGGTTCCTGTGTCACACGTCCTTGCTGCTGGCTGGAGGAAGCTTTGCTGCTGGATTTGGTGATGTTAAACCGAATTGCCTCTTTGCAGATCCGGGGCTGTGAAAGCTGTTAGAAAAACAGCACACATGAGAGCAGAGAGGGAATGGAGTGTGTAAAGGCTGTAGTATAATACACACATGCATGAATGAGAAACAATAACATGCTCAGAGGTGAGAGACGTGAGCGTGTCTGTCATGTGGCGTTTACAGGATCGTGCTCAGAGTCTCAAAGTGTTACAAAGAAACATAGTTTGAAGTTAAATGAATGGTTCCTATTCATGCTGAATCACTTTGTCTGGATGTCTCATAATGTGAGGTCATTTTTAAAAGAACAGTCTGTAACTTTTAATAAGATTTGGTAATGTTCTCCTTTTCATGTGTAGGACATTGTTTAGGATTTTGATGGCTCACTTTTTAACGACTGTGTTGGAATTTAACGTGCATTTTTGATTTGCATGGTGCTAAATTGAGCAGCTGTCGAGGAATAATAAATAAGGCAATTCAAAGAGAGCTCCATTTTTCAGAAAGAGTCCGTCCTTTTCTCCTCAAGAGCTTTTATCGTGCTTTCATTCAGCGGTTGATAAAGTATGATGATGATGCCAACGTGGGAGTCTGTGTTCCGAGAAGTATCTGAAACATGACACACTTTCAGAACCGCAGGGCTTTATGACTAATGTGTCACCAGACTCTCTAAAGCTGACATATCAACATGCAGAAAACAGGTCTCAGTGCTTGCAGGCTCCACTGGAGGGCGCTGTTGGGTAAAAAATGTGCCACCATGGAGGCTTTGAGTGAAGCTGTGGAAATGTAAATCCTTTAATTCCTCATTTTTGGTCATTCATGCCTCCCCTTCTCCTTCTCCTGTATCTAGTCTGGATATTTAAAGCCAGGTAACTTTGCAGAGTTAGGAGTGACATGTTCCAGGTCTTACTGAAGTTCTCTGAGGCTGAAGTCTGGATGACTCAGAGGTTCAGAGAAGGATACAGAGATCACACCAGAGTGGAGAAAAACTGACTTCACAGAGCAGAAAATAAGATGAGAAACACATTTTTCTGGGAGAGTCCTCAGTTTATATCACATTGGTGGAAAATGTGACATTAGGGGCAAAGGATCACGAGATAAATACTTGAAGCAGTTTTTGATTATCCATCTACAGCAAGAGAGAAGTGATGCACATAAATTGTCTTGTTTGGTTTTCTATTATTTTGTACTTGGAGGCTAATCTCTGTCGAAAAAACCTCATGAATGAAGATTTCAGTCCAACAAATGCTTGAATGAAACCTCACAGTGTTGAGTTGTTTTGGAAAAAAGAAGTTTTTTTTTAAAGAAATTAAAGCAGCTGCCTGAGTTTTGATGTCTTGTCAGTTTGATGCCAAAGATTTTATTTTGTTGGCCTGTGTCATCTCATAAGGATAATTCAGACTTAATCCTGTCAGTTATATTGTAAAATTAATGGACTACTAAACCACAGGAGACAAAACAAAAGCTTAAAGTCGGCTGCGTTGGAACCATTATATAATAACTGCTGAGATTCAAAAACACGCAGTTAAGTCTCTTCAGGAATATCAGTAGGAGAGGATTATACATGTGTTAGCAGTCATGAACCGCAGAAAGAATAAAAACAACATGCTCGGATAGTTTTACAAGCTTTCTCTTATTATTGGACAAAGTGAAAGAAAACAGGAGCCTGCTGCCAGTCTGTGCGCTGCGTAGCTGCGTAACAGCGATCCAGGCGGGAAGAGGTTAAATTTCCTCTCTGGGAAACATTGTCGGGTCTATGAAGGGGGTAGAAAGGCGCATACCAAATGACGAGCCATTCCGCTTTTTCCTTGAATGAAATGCTGTGAATATGATTCCGCGTTTTCCCCCTCGCGCCTGAGCTCAGGGGTCTGCTGCGCACCAGGGTCTGTTGGAGTTGCAGCGGAGGAGAAACGGGGGGAAAAGTGATGGAAAAGTTGCTCTGATCCCGCGTGTGGATCTGGTGGATGAGGGAGGACAGGACTAACTCGCAAAGTTTCCGATCTCGAGTGACATTCAGAGCTCGGACTGAAATAATGTGACTGCAAGGACAGAGCCTTTACGCGTGGACTACAGCGACAGCTGGCGTTATTCTGCTCACTTTTGACTCAACTTTCGGTTCCAGTGGATTAATTATTTTGTCCTTTTTGACGCACAAAGGAGCTAAATGAATTGAATGAGGTTGTTTGACTGGCTGAGCGCACGGCAGAGACGGGATGAATTGAAGAAGAGATAGAGCTCCTCTTCTCTGCTCAGTTTGTCTTTCACAGTTTTGACACATTTCTTCATTCAGTTCCGCTGAAACAGAGCATGTGCTGATTTTTTTTTTTCAATATTTATAGAATTTTTTGCATCATTTTCTGCGTAAAGACGCCAAAATAAGCTCCCGAATAACCACGCTTGGACTGCTTTGGTGTTTGATTTTTACAAACTAAAATCTGGATTTTTTTTTTTATCCTTCAAACTCTGGATTCTAAGTTTTTTTCTTCCACAGTTTGACATGAAGGAGCGGATTTCTCAGCTGTTCTGTGAATAATTTGGATTACACTCTAACATTTCTCATAAGAGAGACGCTGAATGATGTCTCCAACTTCTATTGGATTTGTAATTCTGTTAGGATTACTCCATGTGTGCTCAGGTAAGTCAGTGACATCAAACCAAAGCTAGTTGCTGATTTTTTTTGGCTTTTAAGTTGATTCTTCAAAGAAAAGGTTAGAGGGGAAGACAATACATGTATCTCTTGTGTTTAATATGAGACTGAAAGCTTCATGTTGCCTCTCTGTGAGGCTACAAACAACTTATTTCACCACAGCTCAAGTGTTAAAATGGACCAGAATGCTCTCTTGGTGAAAAATGGTGGCTGCAGGGCAAATGTTGACTCAAACTTTCCCAGCCTGGAGAACAGACGTTTTGTTCAGTGGACTCTTGTGAAACTGTGAGAGTTTCTCAGGCCTCATCTGTAGTTTATTCCCAGTATCATGCACTGAATTAAAAAGCAGCATTTTGCTACACAGGGGTAACATTCCTCCATTGACCAAGGACTCTCAGGGTAAAGGATGTAGTCTAACTTTGAATAGCTGAGCACACATAAAGTCACATATAAAGTGGTGCAGCCATGTGGGATGTGTGCAGAGAGCAGCTATCATCCTTCATACGGACAGCACAAACCCCTGCGGAGAGCATGTTTCCATGTATGCTGTGATACTGGCCATGCATGACTCTTATTGCTGAGTACAACATTTTCTTTTGTTATGAAAATCTGCAGCATTGTAGAGGACGGAGGTTGTTGTTTTTCTACCGTCTCCCCTGTTTGTCATGTGTAAACACAGGTTCATTATTTTTATGTGGAGCTCCAGCAGCGTTGCTCTTTGTCTTCTTTGGTTATTCCTCCTCACTGTCACATGAAAGTCTTTTTAGAGCCTCTGGACCATGATAGCTGGAGTTTTCCAGGTCACTTGCGTCTGTTATGAGGAAGTAAATGTCTTCTTTCTTTTATCAGACATTAAGGAAACGTGCATTATGAGGAGAAGCTGCAAGGGCATTTTATTCAAAGAGAAATTTGTACACAAAAGCAGGGTTTGGGACAAGATGTAAAATATTAGGGTCATTTTCTTCCCTGTTAAAAGCGTGGACATACCTTTACAATTATCTGTAAGTGGTGGTGTAATCGTTTACAAGCTGGAACCTGAAAAGATATTTAGGCGTACCAGTCTGGACTCTTAGTCCGTGTCCACATGTTACTAAAAGTGAATGATACTTAAACTCAAAAGCGATCATTTGTCGAGTCAGCTTCTTTCATGAAGTATCAGTTCCTGCTCCCTGATTGGTTTCCTGAATTGGGTCTTTGTTTTCAAACATTTAACACTTCAGGGAAACATTGTGAGCACCTCAGCCGTTTCAGGAAACACCGTATAACACCTAAACAGGAAGCAGGGTCAGAGGTCAGCATTCAGAGCTATAGGTGGTGGCTCCATGTGCTCCACCTTCAGCCGGATCCTGAGCCTGGACTGGATCCTCCAATGGTCCCGTCCCGTGAGAAAAACCTACAGACACCCTTGGTTTCCAATTACACCTCGTTGTGGGGCTGTTTTCTTGCATGAGGCGTGAGAAACCAGGCCTGCTAACAGAGATGACCAGACAGCAGATACTCAAAGGATTGCTTTTGGATTAGACACTAGTGTCAGGAAAATTGGATTACACGCCACTTGCCAGGAGAAGATTTCATATTTGCAGCTAATTGGAGGGTTAACAGCTTCATTCCTGTGTAGTGAGGGAATCCAATCCTTTTAGTTAACTCTTAAAGGTGTTTAAAATCATGACTCTTTTCACGTTGCTCACCAGCTTGAAGGAAAGTATACCCATATGTGTGAAATAGAAGAAGAGATGAGATGACCTTTGGCCTCGTGGAGCTAGTGCTGACTTGCTTATTGCTGCTCTGCTCTGTCTGAAGGTTGAAAATTGATACCTCCATCTATCAAGTCTGGCTCTGTTATCAGACGATCTGTCCTCCTGCTATACACTAAATGGCTGTTATCTCTCCTCCAAGTGCTCATCAGACCTTTTACTCACCTCACAGGGACTATTCAGAAGTGGAGCACACAAAACGAGACACTTAAGTTGTGTTGAGAAGATGAGAACATTAGAAATTAATAGGTAATTTGAAGGCAGGTTTTAAAGATTGAAAACCTCGTGTTGGGGACTCAAAAAAAGAAGTCTGATATAAACATTGGCCCTGGGTGTCGTGTCCTTGTAATCAGCCTCAGGTTCCAGCAGCACCCAGCTTTCAAGGTCTTGACAAATTGACTCGTAAGTGCTGATAAATTGCAGAGCCCTTCCACCTCCTACATCACGGCGGTATGACAGCACACAGCGGGCTGCGGGGCCAATTAATGACCAGAGAGCACAGGTGAGACCCATCTCTGTCTCACTGTGTGCTCTCTATTAGCTCCTCAAGCTCAAAGAACTCACTCATTACACTCAGCTTCTCCCCTTTATCGTCTCTTACAATTCCTCTGTTTGCGCAACAGTGTTCTGGTATTTCAAAATCACCCAATCATGAGGATTTTGCAAGAAAGAAGCTGTCTAAATGTTCCCACTCTGAAGCAGACAGCAACTCCAGAAACACAGCAGGAGAGAGCGTCTTCCCTTGAGTAAAGAAATCTCACACCTGTGTGAGGTGACAGTGTCGGCTAAGCTGTATCTCTATAACTTCCACTAATGCACATTAATCTGATCCTAATCCAAATCAAGCAGGATTTTACACCCTAAGATCCAGGATTAGGCCGACTTTGGCTTAGCGGAGCCGTATGGAGGAATGCGGGAGGGCAGGCCGTGTCCTCTTCCTGCTCATGAGAACCAGCGGCGAAGTCATTAATGAGCGTCTATATAAACATTTCAAAGCAGTTTGTTTCAGGGCAGATAATTAGGCGGTGACTCCTAATGATCTGCTCCCCAACTGCTCTTCTTTTAATGACCCAAAAGCTCTGCTTAATTGGATTAATTAACAAATCCATCTGACGTCAATAGTTTGTAATTTGCTGTGGCTGTGGCTGCACTGATACGCCGTCTGCACTTGGAATCAGTGGATTTAGATAATTTAGTAAAACTAAGAGTACATCCCATTGCCCTCCGCTTCAACCTCTTGAAATTCCTCAGGAATTAACCACAATGTATCACCGGCTTAAGTCCAGACAGCTAGAACTGAGAGCAGCTCTACTCACGGTTTGCTGATAAAGTTGTTATGACGTATTTAACGCGTATCATTTTGTCTGTCACGTTGTCCGTCAGTGTAAGCTGTAAAAACGAACAGCCAGACAGAGTTAAGCTGTCCACTCTAAGAATACTCCACGACATAACTTCATATGAGCTTTTAGTCTGGAGCTGCCTGATACCGGGAGGCAGCAAAGCATGTTCAGGATATGACACTTACGGGACAGACGGAGTCGTTAAAGCATCTTTTTTTCCAACAGTTGACGTAAGGGACAAACATTTTCTTCACTGCTCTGTTTTTAAAGGAGAGAACGTGTTGCTCTTTTTGCTGTGATTGGTATTCTCAAAACTTTACGCTTCTATTTCTATTTTGTTTTAATTTTAGAAACATTAACACTTCGTACGAGCTGCGTGTGAAAATGCAAATGACTACATGTCACCCTGACTTCACCTGGATATTTCTCTGCCAGCTGTTCTGTAGTTAAAGAGGGAGTATCCTGCTTTCCCACAGTAACACCATGGCTCTACAGTGACTGCGCTCAATATTCATCCTTAATGTGTGCAGAGTGTCAACTGCTACATATTCATATATTAGAGATATATCCCTAAATCTGTCTATAAACCACTCAGAAATAGTTTATTCTAGAAAAAGCCCAAGTTTTTTATGAGCCCTTGGTGACACTCAATGGAATGATAGAGTCTGGCTCCGCCTTCTACAGGCTGGGCCGGCCAATCAGAGGAAAGGGGTTTAAGGAGCAGGCGGCCTTAAAGAGACAGTAATCAAAATAAATGCTGAAATTAGAGTTTCTAAAACAGCAGAGTGAGAAACAAACACTGATTTTTGTCCTTACATTGCACTTGTGATTTAATGTGTGGTGATTTTTGGGTTCCCCATCTTATGTGTTGTTAAACAAACACAAGTAATGTACATTTCTATGCTTGCAGTACTATTTTTGCTACTCATGATTCTTTTTTGTCCATTTAAACCACTATCTATTTGAAATTTTTTCCTCTTTTGGCACATTGTTTTGGTACTTTCTGACCATTTTCCAAGTTTCTTCCCAAATTTTGCCCTTGTTCCATCCATTTTTGCTGCTTTTTGACCATTTTTGCCACCACAAACTCACCGTTATTGCTTCTTCTTGCTGTTTTTGCCACCTCTTTAACAGTTTGGCTTTTTGGTTGAGCAGGGTTGAGTTTCATTGGTGTGGAGCAAAAAAACAACTACTGCCAAATATTTAATCTGGTATTTTGACATATTTGAGGTAAATGAAATACATTGCAATTTAATCTAATTTGCGATCAATTGCCCAGCACTGCTGCAAATCATGTAAAACTTTTATGGGAGGAGCAGAAGGTCATTGTACAGCCTGAAATACTCCACAATACCCCCTCTTTAAACATCCTCAGGTAGCCAAGTTGAGCCCATTTGTAAAGCAGCAGGCAAAAGTCAGGATATTTCAGGAGCATAATAATTAATGTCACAAACTGTGATGAGGTTTTTGTGTACACAGTGAAGTGAATTCATTCTGTGCTTTTGTGTTCGTACATGACTGTATTTAAGCATCCTTTTTATGTCATGTCCCCTGAGACCACCTCTAACCATCTTTACACTGGGATCTGTATAAACAAGCAACTTTGTCAAATTTTCAGGGGCAGACTGTCCTGATGTTTTTATGAACATTCGTAAAAATGTCATGTAGGACTGAGAAGAGACAGTATTTTACTCTCCAGCAGCCCCGTTTGAGAAATGCTCCATTGCATGTTTACTTCATGCCTCTTCAGCATGAATTAGCTTTCCCATTACTCCTGATAAAGATGTGAGCAAGACAGAAAGACAAGTGAGTGGGGGGTGGACGTGTATGTTTGTGTATGTGCAGGGTGGCGAAAGAGGGCTTAAGGAATCTCTTCATCCTCTTACCCATCCCCCTGCTTTTTTTTGTGTGTTTGTGTTTTGTTTTGGCCCAAATTTTTTAAGACTTGCCTTTTTAGTGGCTGGTCAGCACAGTGAGCCTCTCTTGAATAAGGCAGGGGGAAAATGGGGACGGGGAGGCCGCATTGTGTCGCCTTAACTGGCCGATTGTGAGGCGTGGAGGAGGGGAACGCTTCACGAGGGGCTGAGGAGTGTGGTGGTGGTGGTGAAATGGGGGGGGTGGTGGTGGTGCTGCAGTTACACAAAGGCAACCCCGGGGTGTGGAAGGAAGGGGGTGGATGAAGGAAGGAGGACAGAGCAGTCAAACATACCACGATACTCCAGCTGGGGGAGAAACCTTGATCTGGCTGTGCTCACATTGCATATTCTCTCAGGTCCCTCATGGCACAGAAAGTGCTGATTGGGGTTGTGGTGGTGGTGGAAAAACTGTGAGGCAAGGACACTTTTCTTTTAAAGGTGGACATCTGGGGAGAGGTGAGGTTTCTTGTTAAAAGTGCTGAGTGCATAAATGATCTCCAGTGTGGCATTAAGCGCTTGGTTTGGTGAAGGATAACCCACATCCCTAATGTATCTAATTCTGCATGCTCAGGAACTCCCAGAAAGCTTTGCCTTGGGCTTGGAGTTAGCCATGGTGGAGAAGCATGGGGAGTTTTCCCTTATACATTTTAAAAAAGGCTGAGACCTCCCTTCCTTTCATTTTCTCCACTGGGGGAGACTGGAGGAGGTGGCATTGAGGACAGCCTTTCCCCCCCAGTATACTTCTTTTCTTCCTCCTCCCTGAGCTCAGGCCTCCTCCCGGCTTCTGTGACCATTCTATTACCCCCTTTCTGCAAGGCCTGGATACACTTTTGAAATGCTAAACCTCCCTTTTGGTTATAACTGACAGGGGAAAATACCATTAAAGAGTCTGAGAGGAAGAGATTGAATTAGCAGTTAAAAGAGAGACTGCTAATTAGTTGATTAATGTCTTTGGTTCCTCCCCCCTCTTAGCTGGAAGATTCCCTCTGCTGACAAGCTTCTCCTTACCAACCCAACAATATTCTGTTTGTTTTCAACTGTAAAACATATATTTTTTTAATCAAGATGGTGCAATTAAAGCTCAGACGGATTCATGTTCAAAAGCCAATCTTCCATCGAGCTGTATCAGCAGCAGTTCCTCGGAGCTAATTCTGTCACATAATAGCGGTGATAAAAGTCGAAAGGAGCGCCGGAAAACATAATTAATGAGAAGGTGACCCTGAAATTCACAAGTAAGACTGCTTTTAGAGCTGCTTCCACCATTCAGCCGTAACCATGGCAAAGAGGACTCAAATAAATGTGTGAATTTCCCGACATGTAAACACTCTGTCGCTCAGAGTCTGGAGATTAAGTCTAATCCTGACTTCCTACTTTCTGAAAGTTGGTGATGTTTTTCTTATATCTAATGTCGCTACTGAAAGGAACAAAATCCCAAACACTTTCTCCCCTGGTTTTCTCACTGCAGATAAAACACACTGTGCTTTTTCTGTTTCGCAAAAAAAAAGCACAAACATGCTTCAAACTCAAAAACAAGAGCTGTTTGACTTCCACCCAAAGCCGCTGAATTTTCACCTTCTCAAAAAGCTTTTAAAGTATACTTTCCAATTCTGAAGGAGCTGTTTATCAGTCCTCCCTTTCACTATTCCAGCAGCCTTCCATTTTACAATCTCTCTCTACCTCCCACATCCCGTCTGTGCTTGTACAATGAAAGCTCTAATTGAATAACAATCGCCGTCACTGACTGAGAGACAGGTTCTTCAGGCTTTAAGCGCTGGATTGTGTTTTTTGCCCTCGGCTGTGTGTCTGTCACCGAGTCTTAATCGGAAGCTTCGAAGTTCAGACTATAAAACGTGTGCTTTAGGTTTAGGGCCTCACCTCTGTTTCCCTATACGCACTTGGCTGCATGTTTTTTTTTCTGGCTCAGGAGACATGGTAACAAAAATGTGAAGGTGCTCGCTGATAAACGCTGTCCGACTTGACGGTTGTGATTCTTTCAAACATTCAGCGCTGACAGGCGGCGTTTATCCCGTCTCATTACGTCCTCTAATCAGAGCACACATTCACTTCTGTCTCCACCACTGCTCGCTGCTTTAATGATTATGATGGACCTGCTTTTGAGTATTTGGCTTCCTTTTTCTGAGCTTGAGTATTCAGAGCGTTTACTTTGAGTCGAGCATGTGCCTCCTTTTTTTTCAACTTGCTCATCATCCAGAAATTTACAGCAGACTTTGGCTTCAGTTTTGCACTCGTGATCTCTCAAAATGTTTTTGTATGATGAGGTAGGCTGCACCCATTTAGATAGATACTAATAAAACTTAAATGATAGATTTAAAGGCCCATAAAGTGCTGTTAAAAGAATTTTTATTGGCTGCTTCTCTGTTGATTAGTTTTTATAGCCACGAAACTCCAACCAACTTTCTCACTATGAAGTTTTGGCTGTTTGCTTATAGCAGTGAGCACCTAGATGCATGTTTTGTATCAATGTACTTTAACCCATTTAGCAACATTAACTCATTTACCTAAAAGAACAGATGTCATATATCTGGATTTATCTCTTTTCAGACTGGGTGCGACACTTAGGTTGTCCTAGTTGTGAAAAAGCTGGTCATAAAACATAATAAAAAAACACATTTGATGCGTCAGGTGACTTTAAAATGATGATACTGACTGAAATGACCTACAGGTTGCATCTGACCTTAAATCCTATAGTGTACATTTAGTAAAATCTATCGTCTACAATGTATAAACTTCATCTTTACAAAAGGAAGTTTGGTTATTAGTGTTACTGCAGATAAATATGCTGGGGTTTTTTTCACTGAAATGGGTGTAATGTTGTGATTTCACCAAAAGATGAAGTGGGCAGTGTCCCTAAATGTGGTCAAATAGGTCAGAACTTTGAAACATAAAGTATCATGGGTCTGAGAAGTAGAAATGTAATGTTCCCATACATGGTCGCTTGGTCTTAGGAGGTCGTCTAAATGGGTAAAATAAGTGTCATTTATTTGCTTATACATCATGTGGGCAGTTTTGATAAATCATTTGTTTCACTTAAATTTTTGCATCTTAGAAAATACAAGAAACACAGCTCTGGTACTTGGCTTCTTTGTGCATGAATGAACTCCAAAAAAAGATGCTGTTGTCTTCTTTTTTCAGGATTTCCTTTGTTGAGTCACAGATTTAGAGGATTCCAGTGATAGATTTTAGGTGCTGTTATATTTTGCAAAGAGAAACTGTAATGGAGAGACCAGGAGATTGTACTGGCAGCTGTGCTAAAAGGCATTTCTGCAAACCAATTAACAGCATTAGCTTTGTCCTTTTGTGTCTAATGCCACAGGTATTAAGTAAAGCAGGTGTATGATGATCTATTTTTATTGTAAGAGTTGAGATTTTGAGTAGTGATCTCTGTTGCAGTACAGCACAGCCCTATGTGCAGCTCTGAGGTTTTAGTCTCTCATCCTTGTTGAAGCCACTTCTTCCATCTCTACCCCCCAGTTTTCTTGTTTATCTCTAAATGGGAGTGTCTCAGCTATAGTTGCATGTTTGTAAACTGCTAACCATAATAGCGCAGCCTTCTGTGTGACTCATCATTTTGTAACCGTACAAAATGACATTTCTCTGTTGGCAGAGCTTCTGCCTGCTCCTCTGATGCAGTTTCTGACCAATCCGTCATCCTCAGCTGCAGATCAAAGAGTGTCACATGCAGCCCGGCTAATGTCAGTCATGACTGGATTGTTCACGCCCACACGGTTTTCAGAAATAAACTGCAAAAGATTTGTTTTTGTAACCATCTCCTCAGAAAGGGAAAGTTTCTTTCACCCAGATTCAGTGAATGCCTGTTTCTGACAAACTTTGGTATCATGAATACATTTATACCATTTTAAATCACATTTCCAGAGGTTTTAAAAAAGAAATCCTGGGAATCACATAATACAGTGTCTGTGGAGAAGAGAGATATCCTCTGCGTGGTTTAGTCCACCTCTTAAACATTTTAAAAGGCTGTTGGTGAGGGATATTTAGTTTCTTGCATGTGTCATCACAGCTGTCTTGCAGCAATCTCCTTCCCCCTTCCCTGCCTCCCCCCCTCCGTCTCCAGCTCTGGAGGAAAACAGGTTTCTTTTATGCTGAAGTATGACAGTAGTCTTACAGTCAAATGTCGGAAACTGACAGATGGGAATTAAGTTACTCGGATATATTTATGATCTGGGATGGAGCATGAAAGCAAACAGGCTATGGTTGGATACACTGTGTACCTGGACACTTGGTATGTGTGTTGAGTAGACGTGGTAAGTGGGTGCTGGAAAGTCGACAGACCAGCGAGCAGTTGTCTGCAGAAGGAAACTTAATTTTAATGCCAGACTGGGCACAGTCTCCCCTCTGTGGACGTCGAGAAAAAGGCTTCTTGGCACACTTGGCCCCTTCATTAATTTTGACCAAATATTTACTGTGCATCACATGGCATGCCTTACATCCCACTCTCATTTTTCCAGGCCAGGTTTGAACAGTTTGGGGCGATTTGTGTTCCATTTGACTGGACTCGGGCCATGCCCCGCTCAGCAGGCCCCGTGCTGCTGTCTCTGGGATCCTGCCATATGAGAAACTGGCTCCACTGAGTCTTAACCTACAGTGTGCCTCTGGGAGCCACGTTTCACTTTAATAATACCTTATATCCATGGCTACACTGCATGAACTGCTCTCACATGTATGCACGCACATGCTCGCACATACACAAGCTTTCACACATTGACAGTACGATGCTATGTGCTCCATGCTTACCCTTTTAACCTAAAGGGTACCACGGGGAAATGCGCCAAGTTTCTGCACTTATGGCGTTACAGCTGTACCCCAGTCTGCATGCTGTAACTGAAGTTCCCTTTCAACAGCCAGCTGTCTGAGATTTGCTTCAGAATGTGTTTGGCCGGACATTTAGAATAGCCTACATAAGGTCAGCGGCTCTGCTCTCAGGGGCTGTAATTCAACACTGATCCAGCAGTAGGCCCGTATCAGCCGCTGCCATCAGCTAAATAACATTTAAAAAGCATTAGGTGCTTTTTGGCCGTGCCTGTCTCGATTCACTTTGGCTTCTCTACAGAGCTGCTCTTTTTCTTGGCATCCAGCCTAAATGCCATACTCCCTGTGGCTGCTCCGTGCCAGCTGAGCGTGCTGGTCCTACTTCCTCCTCCCTGCTCATCAGCCCCTCCCCTGCAGCTTACCCCAGTCCCCTCATGGCCGATTACGGGAACAGAACCACTGCAGCGAGTCCTGAGAGTCACCTTGATAAGGGGAGGCTTCGCATGATATTGTTGTGGACACAAAACTGCAGAGACAGCACATTTTAGATCGAATTAACCAGCATTTTGTGTGCATTACTCTCCAATCATTGCATAATAAGTAAACACCACACCACTTAAATCATCTTTACAGTCCTTTCTTTTACCATGCATTCGTTTCTGCGAATGCTAAACAAATTGGTTGAAACATAAAATTAACCTCGTGAGGATTTCACATGGTGCAGCTCATGTTTGTAGAAGTGAGACCTACACTCTCCCCTGTAGGGAAATAAATGTTGCAGCATATTCAATTACCCTGAATCCTCCCATGCTGTTCGTTGAGCGTAGCTTTGATGTATCTCTAAGAACGCGTTGGTCAAACCTCATTAAAAACTGGCGAAGCTGGAAAACAAAAACA
This sequence comes from Thalassoma bifasciatum, assembly GCA_008086565.1. Lineage (NCBI taxonomy): Eukaryota > Metazoa > Chordata > Actinopteri > Labriformes > Labridae > Thalassoma > Thalassoma bifasciatum. The sequence goes on from RPOG01000638.1 coordinate 204,669, forward strand.
CAGCATTGTAATTGCTCACTTGCACTCCTCTAACTTTCCTTCTACTTCACACGGAAGTTTCCTCACAGAAGATCCAGGTTTTGCTCTTTTTAATTACTATTTTTCCGACATCCTCGCTCTGCAGATGGGATGATCCCTTTGACACGTGTTGAAGCTCTTCCTTGAGAAGCTTGTGATAGGTTTTCTTCTCAGGTCATCACTGTGAATATTCAGGGTCAACCTGAGGAGCCTCCAAGTCTACCCAAAGTCCAAAAAAACAGACATGCACATTGTGAGGGAGATTGATAGATGGATACTAGACGGACTGATTCGCACACATATAGACAGGCCGGCTCTTTTCTTGTGTCCGTCCTGCTCCGTTCAGCCCATCTGCCTGCCTGGTCTCCTGAGCCAAATTGACAGGCAGCTTCCTAACAAGCATTCCAGCCTTTTCCAGCACAGATTTCCCTTCCTTGTCTCAGTGAATGGATATAATAAAGCACGGGAACTGCATTCTTATCCTGCAGGAATGAGTTCTGCCCTCGTGGCCTTCTTGCAGAGTTTGACAGTTTGTATTTGTGTCTAATGACACTCACTGGAGCAGCTTGGCATCTGGAGGAGCTATAACTTGTGCACACTTGTGGCCCCTGGGCTTTTGTTGACAATTCATTATGTATAGTATATTTCTCTCTTGTCATGTCTCTCCGCAGTAACTGCATGTTGTTGTGTTCCTGACAGTTAATGTGAAATTCCAATGGATGTGTAAAGCATTACTGGAAAGCCTTATTTGCATCAAAAAGTGCATGATTCTTCTCCGACCGGCACTAAAATGAGCTTTTAAAAGTGGACCAAACAAAGGTTTTCTTGTCAAACCCAGTTGGCTTAGGAGGCGTTTTGATGCATCAGCACTCCTTTATCATTCTTCCCATCATGCCTGGTGTTGTGCAAATGTGTCAAACCCATAGCAGGAGTGGAAATACTGCTCCTATTGTTGCAGCTCCAGATGGGAGCCTCAGAGCAGGATGGACCCCAGCCTCCCAGAGGAGCGCTCCTCTGCCCGCACTGTCTCCCCCCCGTCTGCATGCATTGCCAGGGGACAACCAGGGATGTGTTCTCCTGCTGAAAAAGACGATAGTTGTGGCTGCTGCAGGTCTTTGTTGGATCCTGATGAGCAAGTGTGATTATGCCACAGCCTGGAGCCAATGTTGGAAAGTCATGACCCGAGGGAGGGGAGAAGGGAGAGGAGAGAGGGGGGCGGAGTCCTGCTCGATTATGGTATCATCAGCAGATTAATTATCCTCTATTTTATATGACAAATGATCCAAGACATTCCAAGACTAGAACTGCTGGTGGAACTTAAACATATACGAGTCTGCATTAAAAAAAAGATAAAACTGGAGTACATGGTGCATTTGACAGGTCATTAGTCAAAATTTAACCCTTGATACTTTTTCTTCAGCTCTTTCCACACATGCAATGCACTTTTTAGAATATTTCCAGTATTCTCCGAGTGGTTGCATGTGCACAAAGCTGCATAGAATTGAGCAGCAAGATTTCTGATTTCAGTTACAATTTCCTGGCTTTGATATTCATATGTGAAAGGAGGAGCTTCAGAGTTTGAGGTCTTGAATGTCCTGCAAGTTTCTGCAAGACATTAGAAGGCTGTGTATTTTTCTTTGATTGCAGGATATGTAGTGAAACTTGCTTGTACTGATTTATTCCTGTGATACTTCTTGTGTTTTTAAAAATGTAAAATATCACACTGTGTAGTCAATAGATGCACTTATGTAACATCAGATAGATGATCAAGAGTGTTCATGGGTAATATGATACTATAGAAGTGTTTCTTTTTGTAAGCAGCTGCAAAGAAAATGTTGCATGAATTGTTTGAGTTAGTTTCTCTTATCTCTCCTTACATAACACCCAATGTGACTTGTGCTCATGAGCATATTGCTGAAACATCACCTGCAAGCCCATCCATAAGCTGCATTCATTTTGTTGAAATGAACTATTCAAATGACTGAATAAGCTCTGTTAAGAATTACCACAGCCTACAGATATTTCCTGATTACTTCCTTGACCTTGTTTAGTGTCTGGAATAACAAAGAAGCTTTGTTTCATGTTTACATTTCAGTCTGCTGAAGCTGTATTTCACCGGGACATCAATAGGAGCTTTGTGATCGTCTGCAAGAATCTAGACTTTATTGAGTTTATATAACAACAAATAGAGCCAAACAATCAAACAGTGTCGTGTTGAGTTGCAGTGTTGTGTATAAACTCTCAGGTAGTGTGTTTCACATCTGCTTTGATTAAAAGAGCACAGATTTGGACGCTGCTTGAAAGTGATATCTTTTCTCAAGCGCTGCCGTGGTATCAGGAAGGTAACCTTAACCCGTTCTGTTTGCTAAACGGAGACAAAGAGATGAGAAAAGAAGGAGGCTATAAAGATATCCATCACCCCTCCTCCTAAACCCCACCTCTGTTCCCCATACACACACACACACACACTAATGCATACACACAGAGCTCTAATCCTGCCTCTTAGGAGTGTAAGGGATATCCTTGTGTAACATTAAAAACCGGTTCAATCTGATGCAACTGGCAAAGTCATTCAAGCGGCACATTCCAGGGTGGGATCCTGATGTTGAAACGGTACAAGATTCAGTTTCACTTTCCTGTTAATGTCATCTGATCAGCAGGAGTGCGCTGCCTCGCCTTTTCTCTCCGTTTCCGTCTCTACCTCTTATCTCTGCCCTCTCTCTCCGTTATCGTCTCTAATTCAGCAGAGAAGGGTGCCTTTTCTTTCCCCCCTCAGTCATTCATAGGCAGGCACCGTCCCCGGGAAGGCGTGTCTTTCAGCCTCCAGGGACACGCCCTCTGCTCTTATCTTTGCCATAAATCCCTCTTAAGTTCCCTAATCACAGATTAATGGGACCGCAGATAGGGAGTGCCCTACTGTGCTCAGCCTTCCTTATCAGGGAGCCATATTCCACCATTGCTCAGCTGGACATCTGATATGCAGCGTGATGATACGACTCAGCCTCCTGCGACACCTCTCGATTTTAGCATCTGTGTTTATGAGATTCTGAGACCTTGATCTTTATGAGGGGAATAAAATCTTAGTGCTAGATTGCTCATACAATCAGACTCACACGCGTTCTGAGGCTGGGATCTTTGTTCTATTGGACTGAATGACCCAGTGTTACGGATTTCTGTGCCATGCTGTATCTAAATTGACCCCACTGCCTCTCTCCCCTGTGATTTCTCAGGGGTAAAGAGCAGCTGGCTGGCTCCTTCCTGCCTACTCATACTCTGCCAAGATAGCAGGCATGGAAAAGAGCTGTAAAATACTCGGGCAAAAACTCTTTGGACTTGATCTTTTGCTCGGTGACTGTTTTATGAATGCCTTCCGTTGATGAGCGATTAAAATTCAGTGCAGATGATGTAGCCTGTGGGGGTACACCACATTTTAATTGCAAAGTGCAAACATGTACTGTTTGAGGAATGACCCTGGATGTGATGGAGATGACCCTGTCTGGATTTTACTTGTCCTGAGGCTGCTGATCTAGTTTCTGTCTCAAGGCTCATCGGCTATGATTTTGAGATTTTTTGTGAATCCTTCGTTGCCAATACGGGGTTGAAAATTTGAGGCTTTGTCTTGCAGTAACTCATTATGCTAGAGGTGCAAACAGACTGACAGCTCTCTCACTTTAACCATATAGAGCCCAATGTAGCATCAGCACTAAGATTTGCATATTCATTTCAGGGTACATTAGAAACCAGAAAAGATAAACTGATCTTTCTTTTTCCATATTAAATCTGGTTAGTGAGGCTTTAACATGGGACTTTCAACATGTTTAAGAGTGCAGAAATCCAGATATCCAGCATTAAGGGTAAACCAGAAAAAAACCCATTACAGTTTAATGCTTCCTACGTCCAATACGCAAATACAGCCATGACATTTCTGCAGTTACAAAATCATTTCTAAAATTTCATTTTTCATGGTTTGTTGGAATTTTTTAGCAGTTTTAGTTCATCTGGTCATATGTCCATTTATTATGTTAAAGTTTGGGATATAAAGGTTATATTGATGTATAGCAAAAAACATGATACTGCAGCATGTGAAACTGGTTAGATATGCTTTTACAGACTTGATATGATAGCTCATAAAGGGTTGATGGGTCCAGCTGGTTCGATTTACCTTTTATTAACTAATTTTTCCAGTTTAAAACATTGTCATGAACTACAATGACTTGAAATTTCACAAGTTTCGTCCAGTGTATTACTGTTACTGCTTGATAGAAATGGTTCCTACATGTTTTTTTGATTATTTATTTGCATTATAAATGTCCGTTTTGGTAGTGCAAAGTGACACAACACTGTAAATGTGTCATTTGGTGCACTATTGAAGTTTTCCTTTGCCTCCCTGAGTCTTATTCACTCCCCAAAGTCAGCAGTTTATCCCAAAGAAAAAATAAATCCTCTTCAAAAGGTCATTTTTCATATTTTTGCATGCATAGGTTGGCATCGTTGATCAGATTGAGAAAAGCAGGCGCATCTCCTGAAATATAGATTAACATCCACTCATGTTGCAAGGTTTCGCCTGAAGACACAGATAGATCAATATGAAGCTGGTAGCTGAAATGTTAATATACAACATATACTCTGTAACACACAGAGGAGTGACCTTGGGTTTTGAGAACCATCACAAATCTCCTGATTATGCTCTGTCTATCAATGATCGTCAGGAGGAAAAAGGGAAGGAAGGGTACTGGAGTGGGCACAAACCCCAGAGGTCTTCGTGAATGCTTACAGACACTGTGCATGCAGGGGTCAGTGTCTGGGTCTGGACCCTTGTGGTGGCTGCACGACTGTTTCTGGGGCTGTTAAATTTCTGTTATTGTTGTTTCTTTCGGACTCTTGTGGTTTGTTGTTCATTACCGAGATTGCTTTTAGCACTGAGAGAAAAGACAGAGGATTGTAGGTTTTTTTAATTACCCACTCTGCAAGCAAACGTTCCCTCAAGCTGAATTTAACTTCATGTTTGTGTGTGTGTGCGTAAATGAGAGGGAAAAAAAAATAAATAAAAAGAAACACACAGAGCGCTTCAGCAAGTGAGAGGGTTAAGGGAGAAGGAGAATCTCGCCTCAGGCACCAATCGATCAGATCTTGCAGAAGAAGTCCCAGCTTCCCTTTGGTGCGGCTGTGTATTGCATTAGCTCATCTCACATTTTCTGTCTGCGAGTGGAGAAGGAGGGGGGAAGAGGGGGATAGAAAGTAGGAGAGAGGGCGGTTGAAAGCAGCAGAGGAGAAGGAAGGGCAGCGCTTTGAAATAAAGGCAGGGTTAGACGACTCAAAGAGAGGCGAGAAAGAAAATATGTACAGCTTGGTTCAGCAGCAAAGGGGTCCATTCTTCTGTTTTCTACTTAGATTCACTCTCCAGTGTTTGCTGTAGGCAGGGATGAAGTAAAGTTGTCGACTATCTTCTAAAAGCATGCACCTGTAGCAAGAGGCATGGGAGTATACTCCTTTGCGCTGCCTCTGTGTTTTCCCCGTGGTGAGGGGTAATGGAGCTGAAATAACCGGGGTCACTCAAAGTGTCTGTGGGGATCAGTACGGCAACACATGCACACTCAATGAATTCAATCAGGAACAAGGCAAGCATAAGTGTAAGTGATACATGCCTACTTTGCTCAAAAACACACCCAGCCACACTTAATAACTGCTTCATATTCATTTACTCACCTCTATGAAATACAATACTGTAACTCCATGTGTACTGTAGTCTTAGTCTGCATATTAATCCTGCTGTAATAATCGTCTACAGCAAACAGACACTGATCAAACACTCTGCACAGCCCTCCTCACAGCGTGCCACATCTGAATAGTTAATGGTTGCTCCAGAAAACCCCAAACTTCAGACCATTTCAAATTAGAGAGGAGCCGTCTAAATAAGGATGGGGACGGGCAGAGGAGATAGCGGCGGAGCTCTTCAAAGTCCTCTTTAATAAAACATATTAGCCTGCCTTCTCTGGTGAAGGGCGGCAGCAGCAGTGGTGGTGGTGGTGGAGTTGGTGAGGTGGTAATGGGCCAGTGTGTGTGTTAACATTTTGAGGCGTGTTAACTCCAAAGTGGTGCCCAACCAAAAGGGCTGGGCCTTGTCAGCATATGGTCTGCAGTTTCACTAACTTGTAATGGGAGCAGGTTGCAAATTGGGGTTAATTAGCCTGGTTATGGATCAAGCCAGAAAGTACAGAAATGTATTTTTTATAAACAGTATTCAGCGTCTGATAGCGAGCTGATTCATTCATGCTGAAGGCTTTTTGTACTGCTCTCTAATCCTCCATCTGTTTCCGTCGCTTGCTCAGAAACGCTTTGGTCTCTCAGAAATGGTTTTCATATGCACAGAGTGTCAATAGAACGATATACAGAGCGAAGACTGTCGTGGAATTACAGGGAGATTCAGTGAGATTTTGTCCTATTTGTCACTTTACATCTAAATAAACAATCATCATCTGATTGGCTTTAAAGAGAATGAGCTGACTAGTTGTAAGTCCAATCACAGAGAAGCTACAGCTGGTGGTGGCATTAAATCCATTTTAGTAAAACTATTCTCCTTCACCATCTTAATCCCAAGATCTCCTTTTACTTATTTTTCATCTTTGGGGGATTAGAAAAGAAGTGCTGTGAAGAAATAACCCAAACCCTTTTCCCTGGTAGCCTATAGAGAGTAACATATTGTCTATTTACCATGTCTACACAGTGTTGATTTCCCCTTAATGCTATGCTATGCTAATGCTGTAAGTGTTTTTGTGTAGACTCCCTGTTCCAAATTGCTGAAAAAGAAAAACTTAAGACAAGAAAGTGAACAAAATACAAGATGTATTGCTGCAAAGTCCAATAGCTACCCTGACTTATATTCCTGGGTTAACTTCACTAGGTTATCCACAATATGCACTTCTCATTTGCATTTAATTAGTAATAGTTACTTGCATGGTAAAAAATACAAAAAAAAAAACATTTTTAGGGGAGATATGGAGTTAAGCTCACTTGCAACAATAAGTAACCAATACAGTCTCACCACCACTGCACATTTAAAGAGGAAGAAGGGACTTAATTCCTTATCAAACCTTGTAGCCGTGAGTTAGGAGGGCACACGGTGGACATGAGAGCCTGCTGTACATGAGCGACTCACGCAGGTGGTGCAGACTGGCTGTTTATCAGTTCAGTGGAGGTATGAGAGAAAACGCAAACATTCTTGTTAGCACACAAGACGTTTGAACATTAAAGCATGTCATTATCCATGTAGCTAACAAATCAGCTGTTAAAACTCATGTTTTGGCTTGTGTCTGTTCAAATGTTTTGCTTGACATTGTTTCGATAATTTTATTTTGAAGGAAATGGCTTAAGCTAATGTCATAGTTTGAGAGTGTTTTAAAGTATGAAAGTAAAGATACAGTCTTAGCTAACAGTATTGTTAGCTTTAAGAGGGTTTAGATGCTAGTAATTGTTGCCACCTGTTTTTGCAAGCAAGTCTGCTGTTGAAATTCAAAGTATGACATCATATTGTCGATGGTGTTGCAAGGAAATGGCTAAAACTGACATCAGAGTTTGATAGTTTTCAAGGTAGGAGAGAAAAGACAATCAGCTAACACTTTCTTAGTTTGTGAGGGTTTGAATGCTAATATTTGTTGTTACCTGTTCAATCTAGAAAATTTGCTGTTGGAATTCAAAGCATTCACTGTTTCTTTGGAGCCTTTATCCACTAGCCTGTTAGCTTAGACTCCTATCCCTTAAGTAAACTTTATCCAAAGGAGCGGCCTACAGCAAGCCTTGATCTAATACCCAGTGTGAGTTTAGCATTCATGACAGTGAAAATAATGTACAACCAGAGTTCATTGTTTGACAGAAAAGTTAAAAATCCTGTCATTTCACATGTTATATTTTAAGAATGACTTCATGTTGATGTCCTTCACTGGGCCACTGCATTAATCATACTCCTCTGACCACACAACACATTTGCATCGAAGTGATTAATCTTTCCAAAGAGCTGTCACTGATTATGCTGACTTTACCTAAAGGATATGGTGAACACAGGAAGATGCCTCCTCAGCAGCGCCACATTTGTGGGGTATCAGGTTTGAAGCGGGGGATGGGTAGAGGGCACGGAAATGAGGCGGTGTGGCAAGTTCACGGGATGCTGGGTAAATTAATTGCGGGCCTCTGCCTCCAATTAGACCTGACTCTGTTTAATTGGCACTGAATGGGCTCCAAAGGCTGTTCGCTGAGAGATACGGAAAGTAGGAAAGAAAAACTCTCACTCAAACTCCAACAGACACTCACACACATGCACGACAGTGTGTGGAAGCACAATGCATTCAGTCCCACCCTTCAGGAATTAACAACAGGAAGCTAATTTGCATGTAAAGCAGGATGATAGCCACAGCTGACTGGTTGGGGAGAGCAATTGTAATGGCCTGAGATAGCGCTGGGGTGTTAACCCCCCTGGCACTGCTGTTGGCACAGCTTTTAGCTGCTCTGTTTCTCTCTCCACAGTGTAATCTCCACCTCTGCTCCTTCTTTGTCACTTGACTATGCAGTGCATCTTTATCTTATCTTTTATCTCTTCATTTCCTTCTACCTTAAAGGTGCGTCATCTTCTTGTTTACTGTTGCCTGGCCTCTTTTTTCTCCTGCTCTTTGATCCGAGAAATGACAGAGTCACATATCTGCAGCAGTGCTGAGCTTTGGTAAAGAAACTGAGACTGTTTAGGGTGACTTTGCTCTTAGAGTCACAGTTTAGTCTGTGAGCAGCACTGGTGTTCTTTAAAGAAAAAGCTCTACTGTCTTGAAATGATAATACCAGTGGTTTGTGGTTATGATATACAGACATCTACATAAAATGTGTAGGAGTAAGGCAGCATAGGTAGAGCATTAATATTTATAAGTTAATATAGCATGTTACTCATTCTAACAAGTTGAGTATCGTGACCCCGGAGCTTGTCATATACCCACAAAAGTGCATAATGGGCTGACATACTCACCTCACAGTCAATAATTAAGACAGGAAATAAAGTGGAGATGTAACCCAAAAGAGGTGGATGCTGACCCTGTGAGGTGACCTCTCTCCAAGATGCCTCTTATCAGGCGTTAATGATACATTCAGAGTGAGGTAGAAAAACTAAGATTAAGTCGATAACTATAAATGTGAAGGAACACAGCTCAAAACTTCAGGTTAAGAAAAAACTTAACTTTTCTCATTCCTTCCTCTCAGGATCCCGTCTGCGCCAAGAGGACACCCCACCCCGGATTGTGGAGCACCCCTCTGACCTGATAGTCTCCAAAGGGGAACCCGCCACCCTCAACTGTAAAGCGGAGGGGCGGCCGACCCCGACAGTGGAGTGGTACAAGGATGGAGAGCGGGTGGAAACTGACAGGGACAATCCCCGTTCTCAGCGCATGCTGCTGCCCAGCGGCTCGCTCTTCTTTCTACGCATCGTCCACGGACGGCGGAGCAAACCGGACGAAGGTTCCTACGTCTGTGTTGCCCGTAACTACCTGGGAGAGGCCGTGAGTCACAACGCTTCGCTGGAAGTTGCCAGTAAGTGCGACATGTCTTCCTATTTCTTCTTTGCCTCCAGTGTGGGTGTGAATGGAAGAGTTTGGGTTTAGATGCAGCTGAATAGCAGCTCCAGTTTCCCTCTGTGTTTCGGCGCTGAATGTGCTCATTGAGTTGGATAATCTCTCAGGAGATGGGCAGGATGTGTTTGGCCCAGCGCTCTCTGTAGGCCTGCAGAGCCTTGGGGGAGAAGTGGTCTTGATCATTCCAGGGTGAGTGCCTCTCTAAAGGGCCCTTGGTAGGTGGTCAGGAGCCACAATGGGAACAAAGCCTTTTCTGTTGTGGCCTCGTTTCTGCTTTTTGTCAGAGAGATAGATATGAGCTTTTATTTCTAAAGGAATGCAATCATTGCAGCTGAGTTTAGTCATCTTTTAATGAAGAGCTTACTTGCTTGTTCCATTAAAGTTTCGGAGATTCCTTTTATTGGCTGTTACACTTGTACAGTGGCAGTTTACTTTGATGTAAAGTGGGTTTAAGCATCTCCAGAGTCATCGTGCAGTTTTTGAGGCATATGTGAAAAGAGTTTACTTGGCAGGCTGCACTTACGCAATTTAGAAAGCAGATATAGTCTCTGTCTTTTTGTGAGTGGTGACCTGTGTTGACAAATTTGTTCCCATGATTCTTTCAAAGGCTGCTTTAGTCGGTGAGGTCAGCTCTTCAGAATTAGGCTATTATCTTCTTTGCTCTCTTGACCGGCTGAGAGCGAAGACTGAGGGCCAGAGCTCGGATATCAGCCGCTCTTCTCGCATGCCCAGAGGCTGTCACCAAGCCGCTCACTGTAATCTAATCAAGATGGGGAAGGAGAGAATTGTGTGTGAGCGTGAATGTGAGCCTGAGGGTTGATGTGGCATGGACGCTTGTCTTTGTGAGGATGATGGTTTTGGATAGAGTTGGTAGATCTGGAAAGAAGCGTACCAAGTTGCAGAAAACTGTTATCTGAGTCCTGTCTCCAAAAGTTTTGTTGTTTTCACTTTGTGAGCCAGTTTGTGTCTTACCTAGCATCACTTCTACAAAGCTGAAGATAAAATCATCGGTCTTGGAGACTCTCATGTGTGATCAGTCAAATATCTGCTCTGAAAAAGCAACAGCATGGGAGACTGAGCGATAAAACACCACTGACTTCTTTCATAGTGTTCAGCTTTTTTTTCAGGTTAAGATTCTCTAAGTTTCCATTGATCCAAAGTTTTTTAGGAGCTAAACTGTCCAAAAAAAGTCTTATTCTCTTCAAACTAAACAGACCATGTAATGTAACAGGTAGAAAAAAATACTTATTCAGCAGTTTATTATAAAAATCCTGGCCCCTCTGGTACTATTCAAGAAGATTTAAGGTTAATAAGGAAAAATGTTCATCAAGTTGGTAATGCAAAGATTTGGTGTAATACACCTTTAATGGTAAGACAGTCGTCTGCAGGAGAAAATCCAACTTCATGCAGAGCTGTACATTTCCAAGTAGAAAATCAAACTCATGCAGCATGACTTAAAGGAGTCAAAAAGATGGATTAGCCCACAAAAACTTTTAAATAAGTTACTAAACTCAATCCAGTCAGCAAAACATAGAGCAGAGCTCCAGGTCTATCCTTATAAATCCTTCATTTTCTGCTGTTGGCCAAGCTTGTCAACATAAAAATAAAGAATTGCTCCCAAATCAAACAAAATTATCCAAACAACATGGGAAGAAAATGAAAAATGAAATATTAATAAAAGAAAAATAGAAAAAAAACCTCAATTGCTTGGCACATATACCAAGTTTCCAAAGGTCAGACTTCTAAAAATACTTTTTTTTCCCCAGCTGAAGATGATATATGGTGTTTGTTTCTGAGGTGCGTTTCTCAAGCACAAGAACACTTGCCGGGGCTTTTGAGGACCAGAGTGTTGAGCCCCATTGGCTCAGTCTCAAGTTTAGCCTGCTTATTCTGTACAAGGTTCAAACAGAGCCATAATGACAAGCCACTGTGCTCCAGCAGACTCTCTCTCTCTCCTCCTCTGTCGGTGTCTCTCGCCCCCCTCTTTCTGCTGAACTTCATATAATTATGTTGTCGGAGCAACGGGGACAGAGCCCTGACGGAGAAGAAATGCTGTAGAAAAAGAGAAAGTCCCAGGCTGAGTGAAATTTCTTCTCATGGATTCTTTCCGACTTCACTGCAAACACATATGTGATTTAAGAGAGCACAGAATAGTGTCAGAGCTTTTATGTTGGTTATCATACATGAACTAGTCTGATTTAAACACTCGAGGAAGAGACATTTTACTTCGTGTCAGCTCAGGGAACTTTTATGTCCTCCATTAACTCCAAAGAAGGAAGACATGGTTTTAATTGTGTTTACTTTACCTTGTTCCTCTCCCTGAACATTTTGGCCCTAAAAGCTAAAAACACAACTCTTTTTTCGGAGTTGTTATTCTAAGAGCCCGGCTCTTACGGTTTCCTTTACTCACCCGTGATTGTTAACATAATCCAAGTTTCAACAAGTCCTGTTTTGTCAGGCTAGGAGAGCTAACCCAGTTTGTTTGGTTTATCATTAACCACACGTACAGTGCAGCCCGCAATCTCTCTCTATCACAGCCTCTTAACCCAAAGCCTGCGCTAATGCATTAACCGTGAATCCTGTTTGACTTGTGTATTCAAACAAGCTTAAGACGGGATTCTTTTCCTATTATGTTATTGTTTTCTTTGTGTTAAAGACGTCAGTGTCAAATAAAGAACTTCCTTTGTACACAAGCTTGGTAAAGAATGAGGGGAAATTTGACCTACATAGTTACCAAAAGTGTTTTAAATGTACTCTTAATTACTGGAAAAGTCCCACTTATACCCATTACTTGACTAGAAACATGCGTGAATCTGTAGAACAAAGGAAAATAATACAACATGTTCTTCAAGTGGATTTTTCTACTTTTGGATTGTCTTTTATCCGCTGCTCTCTGAGTCACTGAGTGTCTCTATGAATAGCCGTGTCCCTTCCCTTGGATGCACAGATAGTAAAGTGAGGTAATGGACGGCACACTGCTCCACTTCAGCAGACGATAACCTCAGGGCCGGCTGTCGAGCGGCCTGGCTGCCTGCACCGTTCTGACCACACAGAGTTGGCCATGAGCCTCATATTGACACACACATGCACACACACTCACACACGCTTCAGAGACAGGGTTTACTTTTTACAGCCACTAACAACAGAAGCAAAGGGATGTTTACTTGAAATTGGTCCATTGCACATAACTCCATTCTGCCAAGTTTATCTCAGAATCTCATTGATCTCGATGCTCCTGTTGAAACCTCCTTCAACACGCGCGGCCAGCTGGTCTGGCGGACGCTCTGATTGGTGAGGGGAGGTTGAAGGGGAGGTTGTGGATGTGCTGAAGGAAGAAGGGTTCAACCTGACAGATTCTAGGGGAGAGTCATCTGCAGAGCAGGGGGGAAAGTTGACTGGCACACGTCCATCCAAACCACCCTCTGATAGGACAGTTGGTTACATCTGTTGGCTCTGAAAAACTTTCTACACTCTCCCTCACACACTGAGGTTTTTCTTTCTTGTTTAATAAGCGCTCGCTTATTTTTCTATTTGTACAAGTGGAACAAGTCCTCTGAGTGAAGAAGCTTCTTTCTCTACCTGGTGGCGCACTTATTATTTATTTGTCATGCTGTTTGCTTTCATGTACTTCTTCTGAGAGTGGTATTTAGTGCAGCAGCTCTGTGTCAGCCCTTGTCCCTAGTTTGTGCCATTTTTGGGATTATTTGACCCTTTTTTAACCTCCCCTGTTCTGCTCAGAAATAAGGAGTCCTGAAGACAAAACAATTCTATGAGAAAAAAAGAAGAGTGAGCGAGGGAGACCAAAGTAACAAAAAGTAAGAAAAGACTTACAGAAGGAGAAGAAATCAGGACAGCTAACCCCAGCAGAAGCAGTTGAAGCAGTACAGAGTGAGCTGGCGAGCTGCCAGGAGACTGGAGGCAGAGTGTGTTACAGCTCTGTGGCAGTTATTTGTCTCAGGGAGGTTCACAGCAAATTGGTGCAAACGGCACAGCCAGGGTCTGCTTCGCAAGTCGACATGCAGCCGAGGCGTGGGCTTCACACCACAGACTCTCCTTGGCCTCCGCTCCAATCTGTTTTATGCTGGAATGCAGACAGAACCATTCTGCTATCTCAAAGACCAGTCGTGTTCGTGTTTGTGTGTGTTTGAACGAGTGTGACTGTTACAGCTGAACTCTGCCTTCGCTGAGAAAACTTTCTGTTTCTATAAAAAAGTTTCGCCTGCTTACCGCTGGAAGGAAAACAAAGCTTAGCAAATTCATGTGTATTCACTTAGCGAATCATATTCTGTTATCGCACTGGAAACGCTGCTGCATGTGTGATGTTGTTCAAGGCTGCTTCAGTCCCGTGCTGTTAATCGTAAAGTTAAAGCACTTCGGGAACAACTGGCCAACGTCTAATTATCCTTCAACACAGCACATTACTGTCAGCTCAGGCTTTGTAAAAACCTCTGCAGGGGAGACACGTTTCACACATGCATGTCAATCAGCTTGCTATTAATCCATCTATGCAAAGAGCAAATTTTATCATGCATGTTGCGTGTGGTCTGTTTAACCGAGCATATTTAGCCCCTCGGGGTGTTTGCATAAATCAATGCAGCCCATGTAATTAAACCAGAGGCATGTATTTGCTGTTTGGTCGATAACTAACTGTCATTTAGAGGAGAGAAATTCTGCAGTACAGAACAATAAGTGCATGCTGTTCCCGTTTTTGACCTGAATACATACCTTAAAACTTGACCATGTTTACTTTCTATGTGCTTGGACTGATATTGGCTGACAAATCTGACCCAAAGCTCAGTTGTCACTTTCTGCTGTGACAGCCGCCCGCAGTGAAGAACAAGATGATGCTCTTGTCTCTTTCGCTCATGTAAAAATGTGTCAAATGTCACACTGATTTGGGATGTTTCGATGCCTGATTTCCCACAAAAACACACACCCATAACCCTCCCTCCCCCCGCTTAAAAACTCAAACTGCTGCCTAGATGCGAGGCCAAAACGCTCACAACAGGGAAGGGAGCGGTGCAGCCGAGGATAAGAGCCAAAGCGGGGAAGCAGGGCAGATTTTCTGACAGAGTTAGCTGCTTTGTGTTGTTTTACAGCGAACACTGGCTCCGAGCCGAAAGAGAATCTCACAGCCTGCGGAGTGAGAGACCGTAGTATGAATGGGTTATATAAGAGTGAAGCTGTTTGATAGAACCAGATTGGGTGAGGCAAGACTTCCTGTGTCTGTGTGTGTTTGCGTTAGACTCCATCAATCTGTCATAGTGTCGACACAGGGTTAGCGAACAATGTCTGGCTGAGTTTTGTATGACAGAGTCCGTACATGAGCTAAAGGGGCAGGTGTAAAGGAGCCTGCCCAAAGTCCCATCAATCACTCCATGCTCCGCCCGTCCCTGACAGCCCACTGAGCCGGGGAGGACGGGAGAGACGTGGCATCAAAAAGCACGACAGAACCCCCTTTCATTCCTCCTTCTGTCTCTTCTTTTTCTTCCGTTAGGAAACAGAGGATGAGACAGAGCTGTGCTCGGTTTGAGATTTATGGGCTTGGAAAATTCAAATCAGCTCACCAAGAAATAATGGCGTGTTTTTCCTTGTGATTTCCACTCTGTATCTTATCATGTGCATTATTAGATCGTCACGGGTTGAATTAAAGGGGAAATTGCTGCATTAAACAATAAATACAGAGCTTTGATGAATAAGTGGCTTTAAAATTGTGACATAAACTACTTCCTAGAAAGGCTAGACACTTCAGTGAGATAGACATTCATCTGTGTGAAGATGGGAAATGAAACACATTTGATATCTTAAACACAGATGTTTCACACTAGGGCTGAACAATATGGACAAATTTTCATAACTCAATATTAATGCCAGATATCTAGATACCGATACGTTACAATATGACTCTGGGATTAGAGAAAACTAAACATTTTTCAGGAAAATAAAAACATCATACTATAACAGGATGTGGACAGAGGGTTTAATTGATTCGAGCTCACTGTCAGTCATCAACATTAACAGAAAGTCACCAATAATCATGTGACTTTCCGAGCTTTACATGCAGGGTGGGCTGGGAAAATCTACATCATTGATATCTCCGATGAATACCTTGAATTTTCATATCTCGATAATGACAGGATAACAATAAATCTTTCAGCCCTGTTTCACACTGACATCTGCTTTTTTTGCCTTCAGAGTTTCTTTTAAAAGAGGCTTTAAAGACACATTTCTGTTTTTACTCTTGAGTCACTGATACCCCCCAAAACAGAGCCCTCTTTAAAAAATACTGAATTTACTCTTTAAAAGGCTTGTGTTCTGATTTATGGAGTCCACTTTAGGCACTTTCCACCATTTCTGTGGTGCTTTTTGTGGTTTATCCCTCCGTGCAATGACATTATCCAGATATCTCTTGATGTCTTTGAAAACGCAGACTTACCACACAGCTCTCTGTCTGGATCATTCGCCAAACTCCTGTTCGTCAGAGCTTCTCTCTCTCTCTCTCTCTTTCTTCTCCCGGTCGCCGCAGCGACTGCTTATTCATCTCTACGTAATCCTCGCCTCTGGCTGCAGTACAGAACAGGATCACTGCTGGGGTTGGTGGGTGCAGGGTCTTGCTGGGATAGTGGAGTATGATATTAACAGTATGAAGAGCTGTTTCAGAGGAGATAAGATACTGTATGTGGGCTCTTGAGTCCAGTGCTCCTGTAGTATCACTCCCGAGAACCGCTGATAGCAAAGCACTTTAACTTCCTCTCCTCTTAAAGAAACATATTCACTGTTTGTGTGGGGCCATGTTTGAGTGTGTTTTTTATGTGCATCTTTTATCAACATGTTTCCATATTTGTTTGACGTGTTCCTCTGGCTCTCCTCCACATGTGATAAAAGCTCTTGGTTGCAGGTTGTGTGTCAGCACTTGTGAGAACTAGATGAATGTTCGCTGCTGACTCTAATCTCTGCTTCTTCTGCACAGACCTGCATATTACTCTTGTTGTGAAGTGTAATCTCCTCTCGGTCTGAGCCTCTCCTGTGGCCGCGGAGAGGCCGTGTGGATATGTGTGTTTATGTGTCTGTGGGGTTTGTGCGTGCGTGTTTGGTCATATGACGAGGTGTTCTGCTCCGTGGACATGCTGTGGTTATTAAACCCGGGTTAAGCCCTCACTTGAAACCTTCTATCATGCTCCTCGATCCGAGACCTTGGAGTCAGGGAGGATTAAGGGGCTGGGAGACTGGAACTTCAGGGATTTCTCAGCCAGAATTTTGGCCAAAAATTTGAGAATACACTCAAGGGTCCACACATGGTCCACTTAAGGTGAGGCTGCACGGACCTTGGAGTGTATTTTTCTCTGTCTCCACTGTTTACTCCCAAGAGACAGGCAACCAATTGGTCACATAGTGATGGTTTTCAGCTTGCAGCAGAGCACAGACATTGAGCTGTGTATTGCTAGTGAAATGAAAGCATGACAACTAAACAAAATTACAGAATTATGTACCAGTAATCTAAATATTATAATCCCAATCCCTTAAAACTCAGTGCCAATAGCACCGTAAATAACCAGAGGTTTATCTGCATGTTGACCAAGTAACAACCACTTATTTGGTTCTGGGTTGTTTAGCATGTGGTGATTGAGCAATGGTGTTTGTGAAGCAAGTTCTATAGAGTCACATCCATGTAAGATTCAGAGTATTAGATGAAATTTAATCCCATTTTTCAGGTCTGCATCCTTTACACTTTAAAAGTGATGGAACTAAAATCGAAATAAAGTGATGACAGCAGAACTTGCACAAACTTCTTGAAGAAATTGTTGACAAATAATAACTTAAAGAAAAGTGAAGAATGCAACCCAAACCCAAAATCATGAACAAATTGATTACTGTGTGCCTGATGAATAAATTAATGGTAAAATGATGTTTTGTCCCCTTGAGTGACGACTCTACAATCATGACCTGGTGCTGAAAACCACAACTCATGAAATGCAGAGAGGTGTTTGATTGTGTTAGCGATATTTTATCCAGAAGATGGTGCTGCAAAAAGCAAGCAGCTGCTTCACTGAGCAAAGTGATCTGGATACATAACGTGGACAGACAGACTCAATGGGGGCACTTGAGTGGTGTGCAGTATATTAATCTGGTCATGAGCTTTTTAGACGGGCTACTCCAAAAGCAACCAGTGCGACTGATGTTACAAACTTTACGGTAAATGGGCGATGCACCAAATTCTTACTTTTTCTTGATAAAGAAAAGTGCAACCCCAGTATGTTGCAATAACTTACACAATATGGAAGAACATTCAAGAATTTTGTTACATAATGCGGCATCATTTGTGATGCTATAGGCTCATAGAATTTAAGTAAATATGCAATCTGTATTTACATTGCAAGTACCGCCCTTCATATCTGTAAATATGAAGAATAATGAGAGGGTAAAACTTATTCTGGTTAGTTTCTTTGGCTGTTTACCCCTTCATTTTAACACACTAACTCAGTTAAAAATAATCCAGAATAAATCCAAAAATAATTGTCTAGCTCTAAATTTGTAACAGTTCATCTTAATGCAACTGAAAACTGTAGTTTAAGCATCATGTATCTACATTATGACAGTGTGAAGATCATCTCTAAGCCTCCATCTGTTACAGTCAAACTGTGCACATGCTGAGATGAGAGATCACTTTTTGTTCACAGGAAAATCTTTACTCTTTTATTCCACTGAAGTCAGACTGTTGCTGTGTTTTTTTTTCTTGTCAGTACTCACTTTAGGATAGTGATAAAAATTGTGAGTTGTGACTTACTGTAGCCTTAGTTTGTGCCGTGCATGTGCAATGTCAACTTTTTACTTCTCCTATCTCCTCTGTTCTATTCCCGCCCCTTTCTTTCCCAACAACTTCTCCCATGAACTGATAGAGGGAAATCAGATAGGCAAAGAGAAGAGAAGAGGAGAAATGGGAAAAGAGTGCAGGGGCATCTGAAATTGTATCACAGTTAAAGCATGTCGCTGAGCCTGGAGCAAGACACGCAGAAAGACCTGGTGAGCTAAGCACTGATAATGATCCGCTGCGTGCAATCTGACTACAAATGAAGTGCAGTCGACCCGCTGCTGACTGCGGTTAGTCACAGCCCTGCCATTACTCAGTGACACATGCAAACGGGGGGAAACATGATGGCATTCAATTGTCATCTAATTGTCCTTGGTTGCTGTGGTAGCTAATCTCATCATTAAAGCAACAATTGGGGGAAAATTAGTTTCTCCTTGTTGTGTTGCTGAAAATAGCGCCGGTTTTGAGGGAGTCGTTGCTCATTATCACGCTGCGTGTGCATGCGAGCACTGTGTTATCATGACCTTTCTGTAATGCTAGCTGTTCACTTCTGAGCCCTGGATATTTAGCATACTAAGGCTCATGTTACAAATGAAAGGATTTACTTCAGTTCTGCAGTAATGATGCACTAATGACAAAGGACTTAAAGAGAGAGAGAGGAGAGGAGAGGCATTAGAAGCAACAAGCTGACTCTGAGCATAATTTAAAGCGTGCAGGTCATATCTAACTGAATTGCTTTGACTTTTTTAAAACATCTGTTGCATCCTATTATCTTGGAGAGCGTTGTTTACACACCCCAGGCTTAACTACATGTGTGGTGACATAATCATCCTCATTGGAGTGTGTGTAAACATATACAATAGTCTAATTAGGAGCAGAAGGAGAAGGGCAGCGTCAACCAAAGATGAATAGACCAGATACACTCTCACCTCCTCTTTGTGCCCATGTGACCTTTCCTAACAGGGTGTGGCAAGGATACAAAAGGTTCTCCGTGTAACAATATACTGCAAAGAGGTGGATGAAAGACAGACAGGGGGACGTCATGTGTAAAATGAGGAAAGTGGAGAGGATCTATTGAAAATTCAAACAGTAGTCAGTTTGCTGTGGGTGAAGTTTGAAATAGCTGACATCTGACTCAGTGAGGCCCCGTATTGTATGACCATAGTGCTGCTGCTGTAGGGCTCCAGGGTGACATTTCTATTCTCCCTTCCAGACCCCCCTTTTCTCTCACTCACCCTCTCTCTTTCTCTCTGGCACTAGTATCAGATTCTAATCTGTCAGTGGTGCCTCAGCTCCATTTAGTCGATTGGCTCTCATCTGATGGATGGGATAGAAAGTCCCTCAGTGACTGTGGCCAGTTTTTACTCTGTTCTTCACCTTGAGGATTAGATGCTCACAGATGCCAGGTTTTAACACCTATTAAACAGTTAATCACTATATTCCAGTGAGACACATTGTGAAACTACCACACTCGTACATTACGACCACTGGTGCCATATTTCGACCTCACAACCTGTTCAGCTTTCCCCGTAAGTATCCTGCCGATAATCACGGTGTGGGAGCAGATGATCCCGGGGCACCGGCCTTTGCGTCCACTCTCGTTTCTCCCCTGTCAATGGGATTAGCAGAGAGTGCCGACTCTGCAGGTGGAGCCGTAAGTTAATTTGCCCTCACTGTTTGGAGCTATAATAGCTTATTGATTGCCTGACAGAGATGCAAGAAGCAGCGTGGAAGGGCACAGAGAGGGTAGAGAATAAGTTAATCATCACGCAGTGTGTTGCCAGGATTTAATCACATTACCCAAGGTTTACCACTGCCATGTAAATTCACTTTCGCCCTCTGAGGAGTTGGAGTGACTGCTCTGAGACGGAAGGGACCTTGCTTTCCTCAGCTGCGGTCTGGTCCCTGCCGGCGTGGTGCTCCCTGCCCAGCACCCGCCTCAATCCTGTGGGATGCCGGCTCCCTGCCCAGGGGCCCCGGCTTAATTCATGTTAAGCTGTTGGTTTAATTTTAGCTATGCTACCCAGCGGTGACCTCCATCTGCTATAGTGCTGCTCAGGTTGTCTGAAAAACATCAGCCCGGCCTCCAGGACTCAGTCTATAACTACCAGACAGCTGGTAGGGCCATCACTCAGTTCTTCCATGAGCCTTTCCCAGGCTAAAGTGCTCCTGTGCAGTGTGTACAGTACAAGCAGGAAGTCTGGATGTGTATATATTTATATGTGTGTGTGTGAATGTGTGTGTTTCTCGGGGGAACTCTGGCCCATTAGCACGAGCATCATATACACATTCTCACCACGGCTGGTTACCTGGAAACTGCACATGCTGCTTTTATTGGGCTGGTGGCACTCGAGCTGCCAGCACGGATTGAGAGAACGTTCCCCCTTTTTTTAACAGCTTCAGAGAAAGCTGCCATTAACACTGAGCTTCGGATGAGAACGTGCTGTCGCAGAGCTGAGTTACTCACTTTTAACCCCAGCTAGGATGGATTTTGCTTTCATTTCAGACTCAAAATCCACTGCCCAACATGTTTACTGTGAGGGTATCACATTGGCTTGTGTTTACACTGAAAGCAGCAGAACCAGGTTGAGCTGCGGTCGGAGGTTGCCCGAGCTTCAGCCTGGCTTCTATCAATCTGTCTGCACCCAAACACCCAGCGCACCAGAACCAAAACAACGGCACAGAGAGGAGAGAGGTGAAGGAGTACGGAAATGTAAACACAGAGACAGAGAAATGTCAACCCTGCACCCCATCAAACGCACACTATCACCAACCTGATGGTCGAATTCCTAACTGGCAACACAAAGAGAAACATCTGGAAAAACCGTCCACCTTTAAACAAATCTAAACCTCTCAGAGTCTCACTGCCAGGACTGCAGGTACATCGTTTAGATTTCTCTGAAAGCCTTGATGTGATTGGAAATAATTGCGAGGAATCTTGTGCTTGGAGATCAAACGCGCAGACGGGGAGATGAGAACAAAGACAGGGATAAATTTTCAGAGAGAAAATAGCAGACAAGCTGCCATTAAGCATTGGACGAGGGAGATGGAGGTGGCTCCAGTTGGACGGAGCGTCTCTCTTGGCTGCTGAGGGAAAGATAAGGGGACAGGTGGTGTTCTGTTCCCTCAAAGATCTCCGACAGCTGGCAACTCTCTCGCTATAAGCACGCCGCCATAGAATGTATGTGAGTGTGTCCCAGGGCGTGTGATACGCGTGTTTGTTTGACATTTGTTTGTGAGTGCGTGTGTGTTTATAGCTACATGTGCCTGCTTTGGGTTGGCTGTTTGAGCACTCGCCAGCTGAGGTATCTCCCTAAAGCCAGTCTCTTCTCTCATACCTTTTTTATAGTTTCCTTGTTCTTTTTTCTGCCTTTGGCTTCCGACCAATTTTTGCTGGTCTGCTTAACAAGAATCGTTTTCTTCTTCATGGTGTAGCACTGATGTGTGAAAGCAAAGCAGTTCAGGCCTGAGCAGTGGTCTTTTCATGTTTCTCAGTCTGTTGTTTGTTTATTGTTGCCTCTTACCAACTTTCCTGCTCTTTGCTCTGGTGCTTTTGGACTTTTACTTCATAATTATACAACTTTATGACATTTTTTTGTTGTGTATTGTAGGGCTGAAAGATTTGCAAAAATAATCTAATTGCAACACATTGTTGGAAATGAACATCGACATTAAACTCTGGCAAAAAAAACAACCTATGACATTTCCATTTTGCCACACTTGACGGCTTTATGCCTATTTTAGTCACTTTTCACGTTTTTTCCCCACCAATTTTGTACAATTTTTTCAATCATCTGACTATATTTTTAGTTTAACCCCAACTTTCTTGCCATTTTTGTTGCCTTTGGCTATTTTTACCACTTTTCACTGTTTTTACGTCACCTATTTCCCCATTATTTGCTGTCTTGTAACCATTTTCCAAGTTTTCTCAGAATGTTCTTGCCCATTTTTTGCTGGTTAATGGCCATTTTAGTCACTTTTCACTCTTTTTCACACCACTTTTGTACTATTTTCTACCTCCAGACTATTTTGTTTGTTTGTTTCGTCCTACATTTCTAACTATTTTTTGTTGCCTTTGGCTATTTTTACCACTTTTCACTGTTTTTATGTCAACTTTTTTCCCCATTGTTGCCTCCTTGTGACTATTTTCCAAGTTATCTCAGAATGTTCTTGCCCATTTTTTGTTGGTTATTGGCCATTTTAGTCACTTTTCACCCTTTTTCACCACTTTTCTGAGTATTTCTGAAGTTTTCTCCCAAATTTTGCCAGTTGTTACTGCTTCTTGACCATTTTTTGCCACCTTAAACTTATTGTTGTTGCTGCTTCTTGTCATTTTTCACACTTTTCGCCACTTAGATTGTTTGTCTTGTGAGCTTAAGTTTCAAAAATTTGTCTTGATGGTTGAGTAACACTGGTGTAGAGCATAAAACACCTACTGGTAAGTCTATCTGGTATTCTGACTTAGGTGAAAGAAATAATGCACTGTCTGTGATGAGCATATTGCAACAGATCATATTGCTATTTAATCTAATTTGCAATTAATTGCCCAGCCCTTGTGTGTTATATTGCTCCAACTTTCAATACTGAGTACAGAATGAGGGAGTGTAGTTCTTGGTTCATTTGAGGTGAAGAGAGACATAAAATTGGTAAGAGAGACTAAGGGTTGGCAGGCAGCAAATGTTCACAGTTGGGAATCAAACCTGTGACCAGTGTTTTGGGCTCCTGCAACGCCAACCAAGCAGAAAATGCCCTCTCAGATTGTTGCAGCTTTAACATCATTAGCATGTTTACTACGTCAAACCGAATTCCCACAGGCTTTGAAGTTTGCTTTTCTCATCAGCCTCATGTCATGACTAATAAACACTTCTCCGTCCAAAGCAGATGTCAGGATAACAAACGAGCTGAGACAGAGAGGACTTCAGAGATTCCTGTGTGTTGGCTCAGTAGCATGAAGTCCTCATGTACTCCTGTTAGCTCAGACTTCTTTACTGTGTTGGTTTTGGGTTTGTTCCATGTTCAGCTCCCGTGTTTGATCGGGGCGCTGTAGCGGTACCCACTAAGAGGAGCTTGTGTCATCTCAGTGGCGGACGGCTTTTGTTTGCAGAAAGAAAAAGAGATGGCACTAAATGGGCCAGAGGCGGTTATTTGCTGTTGGCAAACACAAACTGTCCTCAGCGGTGAAGCACTCAGTTGCCGCTGTGGCCTGACAGCTGGCTTTCATCCTCTTGGCACTGTGGAGTCTCTTCACAAAAAAAGAGTTGCTCTTAAATGTAATTCATGCTCTTAAACTCTTCATGGCTATCAGGCTCCGGTGGACACTCAGGATAAAGACCCCCCCCCCCTCTAGCTTTGCTTTTGGTCAACAAAATGGAAATCTGAATCCCAGAGCGTTATTGATTGATGTCAACTGTTTCAAGTGCTCTTTTTTTTTTCCTTCCCTGTGTTTCACCAATGGTCCCTTTGAAGTCACTGTGATTCTTCTCAGCCTCCATAGACGCAGCTCACACCTGAGCCATTGATGTTTCTCGCCTCGGAGGTCATCTTGACTTGGATGGCCTCTTTGTGGTGGGAACTTTTTCATATGCAAAAAAACTGATGACGGTGATTCCAGATGAAAGAACTGTTCTCCGGCACCATCTGTATCCACTCTCCACCTTTCTATAAATATATTACTCCCCACCTGTCTTAATTATAAGCTGTAGCCTCCCCTATGAATCACAGTGATGGGAGTGTATTCCTGATCTAATCAGCTGTTAAAGGACATTTGATGTCCCTTCAGGTCCATAATTACTCTTTCCTTCAGCCACTCTTGAACATTTCATCATTCATGCACATGAATCCTGTTAGCTTATCTGAACATGCAACTCATCAAATAATCATTTAGACAAAAGCTCTTTTTAATTAACGTTTGCAGAGACAATTCTGCAGATCAATAATTTCTAATTGCTTAGGGTGTTACAGGCACACCCCCCCTCTTAATAGAAAATGTGTTTCGAAGGGAAGGTAATCACTGTTGTATAAGAACATTTACGCTTGAATGGTGAAGTTTTCACCCAACAGAAAGCACTGATATCACTTTCCAGAGCCTCCTCAGGTACTTGAGGCATCTGTCCTTCCTATGCCTGGGAGTTACTTTCTGAATAATTGAAGGAATAGTGCATCTCAGCAGTGACTGTGCAGAAAAGAGGTGCTGCAAGGGAAATAATCCTTAGCAGTGACTCGATCACATCTGAAGGTTTCCCCTTTTTTTTTTTTTTTACTCCTGCTTCAAAGTGTGCCTGCTGCTTTACTTTCAAGCTTGAATTGAATCAGAGAGTTTCTTATATCCGGTCCGTGATTCCAACTGTTTCCCCTGAGGCAAAGCCACATAGAGCCAGCTTTGTCCCCCTGAACACTGACTTTATTACAGCTGCCCTCTTCTGACTATAAATATATTCATTTCAACATCAACTGTTTTTCATGTTGGCTATAAAGTTGTAAAAAAGTCCTTAAACATTCACTTTGGCATGGACGGAAGAGCTCAAGGGAAATGCAGCAACCATTTTCATTCAGGATGTGTGTCTTTGTAGATGACTCAATGTGGATTTCAGCCAAACAGCGAAGCATGTAAATCCAGAATTTTCTTTTTCAGTATGCTTGGATTTGATTGCCATGGTTCACAGGTCAGATTGCTGTTTTCCAACTTGGTAAATCCAGCGAGTCTTCAAACTGAAACAAGCGTGCATGAGTGGGTGTCAGGATATTCCCCCGGTGAGGTGCGAATTCAAAGAGGCTGGACAGAGAGACGTGATGAAAAAAAAAACTAGGCCAAGTTCTCGGCAGACAGCTTTTCTCTCTCTCTCTCTCACGTCGTCTGGAAACTGTCACAGGAGAGGAGATCAAGGTGACCATTTTGAATGTCCAAACAACCCTGGATCCCATCGCCACTGGCCGCTCATTCCTGAGGGCAGGCCGAGCAGAGCGTAAACCCTTAAAGCGGCTTTTAAACAAACAGTCTGGCTGAGAGGCTGTGTGTGGCTTTGCTGTTTAAATGCCTCTGTCTTTCCCCTGCTCTGTTCTGCAGAGCGCTGCGCGAGAAGCACCATAGTCCTGTCTGATTTATCTCTGCAAGGTGAGATAAGACTCTCCCTCAGCCCGCCGGTTAATCCTCTCAGCCACAGATGGAGAGCAAGCATCAATCCAGCTTGTAGACAAAAGGCTTGCAGGGTGGAAATGGTTGACTAGACTTTTAATACACACCTGTGTTAGCTTGACTATCTGGCCTTTCCTGAGGAATTCAGGGAAAGTAATTGGAAAATATCTTATCTTAACAGGTTTCCCCCATTGGTCGTGGGCTTTTGGGAGTGTCTTAAAGGGGACGGGGAATGTTAAGGAATGTGATAAATGTCCTGAACAAGTTGTAGATTATTAACCCATTTTTCAAATATATACATTTAACTGAATTGTCCCACTGATTTTCCATTTGTCAGATTGTCAGTTTTCATCTTGGAGAGCTCTGGTTTTGTAAAATGAGACTATTCATCACCTCAGAACTTTTTTAAGATCTAAAAGCCACTAAAAGCACATTGAGTTCAGTTTAGAGGAGACAGAGTGTCCTAAGTTGTTATATCAAAGACAGAATTGGGGACCCAGTAGCTCCTCTGGTCCACAGTGAACGCTCATATTTGTTAAGCACTTAGGAAACCGTTTTCATTGGTCACCTTTGATGTGAAGTTAAAAAGAAGAAAGAAAGATGAAAATTGATGCCGTTAAACATTAAACTAGGGCTGTAGTGATACACGAATTTCACATTACAAGATGATACATGGTACGATGCGGTACGATACAATACGATACGATACGAAACTAAGTGAAGCGATGCGAAGCGATGCGAAGCGATGCGATGTGATGCGATGCGATGCGATGCGATGCGAAGCGATGCGAAGCGATGCGATGCGAAGCGACGCGATGCGAAGCGATGCGATGCAAAGCGATGCGATGTGATCCGATGCGATACGATACGATACAATACAAAAAGAAACGAAATGATACACTCACATCATTTTCTGAAAGACTTTTAAGAGACAATGCAATTTTTGTGACATCTTATGATTGTTCCATTGACTTGTATTGATGTTATTGAACTGAAAACGTAAAGAATCAATTACACAATACATGGCTATGACTGGACACTTAATACTTAACTTGAAAAAAAAGTGCATCAAGTCACTTGAACTAATGTTACAAAGAAATAATTATTCTAGTATTTCCTTAAACCAGCTTTTTTAGACCTCAAAGCCACTGAAAGCACATTGAGTTCAGTGTAGAGGAGACAGAGTGTCCTAAGTTATTACATCAAAGACAAAATTGAGGACCCAGTAGCTCCTCTGGTCCACAGTGAATGCTCATATTTGCTAAGTACATCAGGGACCTTTTTCATCGGTCACCTTTGATGTCGAGTTAAAAGACTCTAAAAGACTCTTTGGGTGCACTACTGTAGCACGAACTTCAACAGACGCTCATTTTTTCTTCCCTGCAAATGATCACAAGTGAGTTTGTGGAACAAAGTGAGACAGATGAGACCCACGGGAACATCTTTCAGCTGCATGATGCGTGTGCGCTCTCTGAATGTATGGACGGACACCAGATGAAACCGATTTCTCCCTCCCTCCACATGCCTGTATTCATCAGGGAGCCTCGGCATCGCTCCGTCCTGCTGACAGCACCATGTTGTAATGGCCTGACAGAGTTAAACGCTTGGTTTTGACCAGGGGAGGAGTTATTCCGGCTAACACGGACAATGCCACAGGCTGCTGTTTGACCCTTAGGTCAGGGGCTCGGGAGCACATAAAGGGTAAAAAAGTGGTTAACTTGAGAAAATGATACAAATGACTCATAGTTCTTGGACTGCGTTTCAGCCCAGGAGGCACGCTGCTTCACTGAGCTACAACGATTGTCCCCAGCTGTCCTTTTCCTAACAATATCACTCCTCTGTTCCCCATCCAAGGAAGTGTCAGCACCATATTTGTGAAAATTACAGGGATTGGTATTGGGATAATGAAATTTTGTTGTGCTGAGGGTGGAATTAGAGTTTGGGTGATGAGTGAAAGTAGAGAGAAGTCGTGGGTTAATGGCGAGCAGCTGTCGAGAGGAGAGCTTTAATAAAGTACCTTCTATTTGAAATGATTCTTCAGTATTTTCACTTGATTCTTCAAGATTTAAAACGAGCAGAAACACGTCGTAGCAGGGGGATTTATCGTTCGTTTAGCATTCCCGTTCTCCATGAAAGCAGAGTGGAGGTTCCATGAAAGTACAGTTTTTTAGTGACGGAAATGGAAACTCTTCAGAAGCATCTCTTTGATGTGGCAGACAAAAAGCACCGATGGTGTCCCTGAAGAGCACTTAAGTTCAGGATTCATCCCTCCCTACGCGCGGCCCAGCTGCTATCAGTCTTAAAAGCAGGGTTCTTACTGTACCGAAGCTACCATTTACATAATAATACTCCCTATGTATACACCACTATCACTGCCATGTATTCCAACCAATCTACTGCTTTCCCCTCAGTGTGGTGCCTGTCATTACGCCGTGCATGCTGGCAAAGACAAAATGATGGGAATAAATGGAGGTGGTTTCAGTTTCCAAGCGTAACTGGTCATCAGTCTCTGGAGATTTTTCCCTTCCTCTTCTTCGAGATTGGTTTCAAACTGGCACAATTTGGTATCTGGTGTCAGTAAGTGGACGAGTTAAGGGCCTTCAATCGTCTTCTCCCTTTCCATTGACCTCCATCCTTGCACCTTTAATCCCGCCTGTCTGTGTTTATAAACGTTATACGTCCCGACAACCACCACGGGGCCTTAAAAAGCGAACTTTTAGGGGTTAAGGCACTTTTTAAAAAATCTTCCTGAGCCTCACTTCCCCACTTCCCAGCCAGCAGGGAGAGAGAGAGAGAGACACTTTGAAGGCTTAGAAATAATCGCTCTCTTTCTTTCTCTGTGGGGCTTTCTAATTGAGCCCGGGCTGACCCCTGAATGTGACCGTGCCGTCTGGTTTCCATCGCAGCACTTGATTGAAATGGGGGAAAAGGAGACAGAGATTCAACTCATTCTTATTTATTTATGTTTGGTCGTCCCCTGTTTTGCATGGCTCACTGTTGGATTATCTCTCTATAGATGGGTCCACGGTGAAGGGGGCCCCACTTCCCTGACACACTCAAGGAGAGGGGGGGGGCTGGAATGTGCAACACACAGGCAGGACTAATAGTATATGAGAGGGGGAGGACTGAGCTGTCCACCTTAATACACCTCTTTACCATGTGGGGGGGACTTTGCTTGATGCATTTCTTTAATTCTCTCCCTGAACATTTCACACATCTGACTTATTATAAAGTTGGAATTTGTCTCAAAGAACTGCACCATCCTTGAACTGAATGGAAAGTCGCACAGATTACGATATGATTCCCAGATTGGCCGGAGAGTGGACGTTTTAAGGCCTGTGATAAAGCCGCGTAGTAAACTATGTTGACAGCATGCTTGTGTATCAGGAAGTGCAGGCAGGATGCAGGATCTTTGTAGGCTAAACACATCTGTCAAGGCCACAACACTGCATCCATTTATTCTAGTTTTACATGCTGCATGCTGTCAAACTCCAACTGACAGCTTAGTCTCCCAGCTTATAATAAAACTAAGCCAGTGTGTAATTGAATATTTGTTAAATCCTAGTTGTACTACTCAGATTTGACCTGAAAGAACATCTGTAATTCAAGTTTAGAGTCCCTCTTTTGCATCAAATTGTTTTTTTAAGATGTTTTTTCTTCTCAATTGATTGTTTCTAACCAATTTTTCAGTTACCATTTAAGATGGGAAGCTCAAGGTGAGGTTATGTTTTCATGAACTTGGGTTTTATATGGTTTATAAGCATAATGCATCATTAGCATCCAGCCTTATAAGGACAAACTGAGAATCTCTGTTTTTGTTGCTAAAGCCATGGAAAGAAAAGAAGAAGATTGATGCCGCTAAACATATAACAAAGGCTGTAGAAATACATTAATTTCACGATACAATTTACAATATTCAGACAATGATACGATAAACTCACACCATTTTCTGAGAGATTTTAAAGGGACAGTGTGAATTTGGTGACATCTTGTAACTGTTCCATTGACTCGTATTGATGTAATTTAACTGAAAACTAAAATCATCAATTACACAATATATGGCTCTGACTACACTTAGCTTGAAAAAATAAAGTGCATCAAGTCACTTTAACTCATGTTACAAAGAAATTGTTTGTTCTCGTAGGGATGGGTATCGAGAACCGGTTCCTGTTAGGAATCAATAAAAAATGGTTCAATCCATCGATATCGTTCGTGTTCTTGCTTAACGGTTCCTCTTCTCGATTCTTTACGCCACAGCAGACAAATCTTACATCCTCTACTCTGCCTCAAGGAAACTGAACATACAAAGAAACGTACATTTCTGTCTCACAAAAGATTCATACTCAATACATTTTACATGTTTTACGTCTACTATCATACCAAAAACGACATAGTAAACATAGCGCTAGCTCAATGCTAGCAAGATAGGGGAAATCCCATTGACATGCTAGCGGTTAGCATATATTGATATTACTTCGGTTTCAAAACAGAATTTCAACTTCCATCGCAGAAACATGTCACAATTACTCTTTTAGAACAACACAGAGAACTCTAAATGTCCAAATACTGATAGGCAGATGTTGTTTAAAGAAAAGTTGTTTTTCGGTTCTTCTTCTTTTGTCATTTAACGGCAGATCATAAACAACGTTCAGACGCATACTGCCACCTACTGTACAAGAGCGTGCAACTTCATGTCCCCACCTGATAGCACAATAATAAGTAAAAAAAGTCACATATTTCTCTTGTTACTGTCTGAACTGAAAGACTGCATGGAAAAAAAAATGATGCATACATACTGCATAAGTGCCCTGTGTCACAGAAAACTGTATTTTACTCCCAACTCAGCTAAAATACGAGTATTTTTTTCCCTTAAATATCGACATTAAGATTTGAATTATCGATATTAGATTGGAGGTCAAAGTATCGGGACATATTGCTGTATCAGTGTTTTTCCACAGCCCTACTCATAACCTGATGATTACTCTTGTGTTCTCCAGATGTGAAACTCTACATCCAGCTCCCCGATTTATACACAAAAGTACTGAAGTTTCTCCAGGAGACAGCAAAGCTCACACAGCCGACTCTTTGATACAACATCTCCAATTAAAATCTGTGTTTCCCCTCTGTTGTTTTTTTGTTTATATTACCTGTATTTTACTCTCCTCTCTTGGGAGCGAGATAAATTGAATTAATTCAGCAGCGCTCCAAATGAGCTATTTTTCTGTGTTTAGTGACTTTTGTTGCTGTAGATTACCATTTCTGCTAATTGAAAGGCTTGTAAACTAAGTAACAGCCAAGAGACTTCAGAAAGCCCATCTGTATCCTTCCGCTGTTTCCTCACATCACGTTCTCGGTGCAGATGTCGCCTGCAACTGTTCGTTTCTATCTTCTGTTGATCTGTTGTGTTTGTACATTTGTGTCCTTCAGGGGTGTTTGGGGAGTTGTGCTGCGGAAGCACAGGTCAGTGGAGTAACCGTCCCTCGAGCAACATGCACATTATACAGGAGTGTGTGAAGGAGAGGTTGGACTGTGATCACAGCGAGAGATGTTTGTTTTTTTTCATAATCATTTTTCATTTGTACCGTAAAGCTCATTAGGTTTTCCCTGAAGATGTTTCTCCCACTTAATTCTCCAAAATGCTCCGCTGTGAAAGCTGACTTTGTGATTTGGGTCATCGCTGCTTCTTGAATGCAGAATATGAGACAAGCACACATAAGAAAAAAAAAATCCAGGCATGTCTTATGAAAGAGTCAAAGTTTATAAAAGTTTTTCCAGAGATCAAAGCATCAAAGATACCGTCTTGTTCTTTCATGTTTGTCTTGTTTTATGGAAACAATTGGCCTCATTTATATTTTCATGTTCAAAACTTAAGAAGAAAAAAAAACAACTGAAAAACAGAGTTCAAATAAGAATCTCATAAAGAAATAGTTTTTAAAAGATAAAGTTTTAAGGGGAAACTTAAGCTTTATGTCTCATTTGGTTATGCATTATTATGGATACATATACAAATTTGGATATGGATAGTATTTCTGCATGTTTTCTCCACCAATGTAGGCAATATTTTTGCAATACCACCAATAGTGGTGGCAGCTTTGAGCAGCATAGCTAGCAGTATAAGCCGGACCAGCAAAAGGATAATAAATGTAAATACTTCTGCAAAAATAACCCCCAAACAGATGTGAGGAAAAATTCTCAAGGTGTATTTATCAGAATCAGAATCAGAATCAACTTTAAATGCCACTTTTGCTGGAACATACAAGGAATTTGCTTTGGTATACTGTGCTCTTTTGTACGAGGTAATAGCAAGGCATAAGTAGAGAAAAAAGACAAAAAAACAACAATAATAGTAATTTGCATATAGAATATTATCAACATCTTTAAACTAAAGAATAACAAAAAGACAAGACTTAGATTTGCAGGCTGAAGGAATATGATAATAGTGCTAAGATGCTGAATTAACATGAGGTAGTTTTACAAAAAGTTTGCATAGTGTAGTTAATAGTTGTAGATAATAACAGTAAATAATACAAGACTGTACATACTACCTTAACTTTACACGGCTGTTACATTAAATGTATGTTTATTCACAGAATTGTTCCAGGTTTGTATATAATTAACCACCACTCATTTGAAATGAATGGGGAGGCAGAGTTTTTTTTTTTTTTTAAATCTTTTCTACAACCAGTCAACAGGGGGAGCAGTTTTTGTGATGAGATGATTGAGATGACCTCCATTTCTTTTTTATATTTTTACAGTCTATGGCTTGGAAAAGACCTTAATGTTGGCCAGATGATGGCAAAAAATATTAGAGACCAGGTTGTTGAAACACCCTTCGGTAACTACATGGTCCAATATAAATTCAAACTTACCTTTAAAATCAAATATATATTGTGTAAAATGAGGCAAATAAGCCTCTACACAACAATCGACAGCATCTTAAATATTCTGCATTGACCCATTGTAACTGTAATATGGTAATCTCAGGCAAAGAGGTGGAGTCAGAAATGATGGATATGTGAGGAAGCTCATTTTAACGCTCTCAGCAGGGGGGGGCCCATAATGCGGGCCACAGGAAGAAGGGACATGACTATCTTCCGGGTATTTTTTTTACACAAATTGAAAGCTGCATCTCCATCTGTTCAAGACAAATTACTGCAGTGCCATGCATAATATGTCTGCATTCAAAGAAAATATCACTCATCACAAGATACAGCTTTGTGAGGACAGGATGTATATTAGTTTGCAGCAAAAAAGACGGTGAGACTAAATTGAAACACTAAGCGAATTAGAGGGAAAAGTCTCGGTAAATGCCGTCTATTTTCTTTCTGTCTTCATTCTCCCCTTCTCGCTCGGTATCCTTCAGGCTTTTCTCAGTCCAAGCAGAGCTAGAGTTGACATTTACCCCTTCTGCACACAAAGAGCGCTGGCACACTGAATGGGGAATGGAGGGAGTAGCCGGCAACTCCAGGGCACAGGCCAGATGGATTAACTTGAAAGGCATGGCATTGTAAACCAAATTCAAATTAATCCCTTTTTTGTGTCCCCCCGTTGGAACAATGCTTCTTTCCTGGGCCTCAGAGAGACATTGACGCTGAGGGGAGAGTCAGACCTTCACCGTATCCGACTCTCTATTCACATCACCGCTCTCAATTACCTGCCACAGAAATAAGGCACATTTTTTGACACAGGGAAATTACCTCCCATGATTCAAGGCGGGGCCCATGAGCAGAATACATTTGAATTTTAAATGAAAGATCTTATTTTGGAGAAAATTTGAACGTCTGGAAACTGTTTTTATCGTGTGCCCGGTGCATTCTTTTCCAGGTCTGACTTGCATGTTTAATGCCAAAGCAGAGTCAGGATTTCCATATAAAATATCATGGTTCTCAGACATTATGGCTCCGTCCAGTTTTCTTGGGCATGTCTGTCTCCCCCTGAAAAATAAAAGTGAACTCTAAAACTCCCTCAGCAGGACAAAAAAACCCTGAACCCCGCCGACCCCAACTCCAAATCACCTCCAGTTCTGCTTTTACCACTTTCTGACCAGTATATTCTTCAATTGCAGTGTGGCCTCCCCATCATTATTATAAGAGTCCCCCTGTTTGCCAGCTTCTCTCTGTTTTCATTGTGTTTCTCAATGATGCATGCTCTTTCACATTTTATTTCCTTAAGACATTTTTCTGAGAAAGTCTGTTAGTAAATCACTACTAAATTCCTTTTGGAACCGCTTCTTAATTCTCCCTCCACCACCCCCTTCCCTTCTTTATGTGTGCTTTTGTGTGTGCGTAATGCACAGCAGAACTAGGACAAGGAGCTCCCACTGTTACAGCTTGTATTATTTGACAAAGCTATTCATTAATTATCTTCCCGGCGCAGTCTTCCTTATCGCCCATTGTTTCCCCTTTTTCTGTTTTTGCTTCGAGCACCTTGTTCGACGCTGCTCTAATCCCGTCTCTTTGTTAAAACATTCGTCTATCCAATATCCCAGGGAATGTGTGAAAGAATGTGAAAAAGCTCCAGCTATGGATGCTAGATTTCTTTCTATAATCTGACATTTTTTCGTGAAAAAACAGACAAATGAGAGTTTAAGACCTTTATTTGTGACACATTGAGCAGAAAAACTAGACTTCAACTCTTTTCTTTACACATCCATCCCCTGAAGCTGTTTGTTCCTGACCGGCTGTAAATGCAGATTTATGTTGTGTTTAAGTCGGGAAGAAATGTTTGGATTTATCACCAAAGACTTAGGAGGAACTGACACACACAGACACCTCCACCTCCTCAACATCACGCATGCTTTTCCTCTGCTGCTGTGCTGTGTTGATGGTGGACTAAATGATCCATGACGCTGTATATGAACCGTACCTCCTCTCATTGGTCACACACACTTGCTTTTTATTGAATCCTTCAGGTTTGTCCATACAACAGTCGACTCATCTATAATCTTTGTTACTGATTGATGTGACGATTTTTAGAATTCACTGTAGTGACTTTGTCTAAACTTTACTTACACTAGAGCACATTTGGTTTTCCGGTTGACGTCTGCATGAGTCAAGTTGAGTTTGGGATTTCTGTCTGTTCACAGAAAGCTTGTTTCTTGCCACTATAACAAAGAACTTGCTTACTGTTGGACTAAGGGCCTGTGTCCACTGATGACCTTTATAAGCTCTGGCAAAATTTGAAAGTCCTTTTCAACTGCTCTGACAGTTGCCAGGTCAAAAGTTGTGTACTTTTTTGAAATGTTTTGTATGCACCATGTTAACTTTAAACAAGTGAAAACTTAAAAAGAAAAAAAAATAACTTACAGAAATCAATTTGTAGCATGAAAAGCAGTATTGCCAAAAAACAAGTATAGTTACTCTTTTCTCTGCACTCATCTTTGCTGATGTAAGATTCCACCAGGGGCGCGGCAAGGGATTTTGGGCCCCATGAAAAGAAATGTTGCTGGGCCCCTGTATAGCCGGCTGCAAGGCTGGTGAAAATTTTTTATGCTGTTTAAATAAAAATGTGCATTTTAATCATAGTTTTGACCATAATTTCCCATATTTGTGAAAAGAAAAACTTGACAGTTACTCGGTGGTGGAAGCACTGAACACTCTGAATACTATTAAATTTAGATTAATTTATTTACAATTCCTCTTTCAAAGATGCAAAGATGCTCACAAAACTATGAGCTAAAGAGCTGGCTTTAAAACCACATAGTTTGGAGACGACAACATGCCAATGTTTCAGAACTTTCCCACTTGAACCAACCCCACTTTGTTTGTGGAAAAACTGGGTTACATATTGTCGTCTTCTGCTTCTTTTCCAAGCCTAATTTTTTTTTTCTGTCCTAGCTTGACTGACTGACATGTGTGGCATTTCGCCGTCTGTCTCCAGTTTGACTGAAGCACCTAGCTGTGGGATAGATAGCTACTGCTACCAGAAGGACTGAACCATTTTACATACAAAGAGAGGGGGGGCCCAGGACCCTATTGAGAAATGTTTCCAAAATGTTACCTTTACATTGACATTAATAATATATATATTTGATTATAAACTAACAACATAAATTCATATTATTTTTGTCAATATTATCATTTTATTGGGAGCCTTTCTTGGTCCCTGTCAATGATGCCCCCCCCCCCCCCCCCCCCTTTTCGGCGCCCATGGATCACACCTGTCTTGATTTAATTGGTCAGTTTTGGGGAAATCACTATGACGAGCACAGTTTTCAAAAAGCTAAATGCTGTTAGTGGACATAGGCCCTTATTTATTTATTATTTTAAAACCATATTTTATTCAAACAAGGTCAAAATAAACAGTGCAGTTGGGTCATAGTCAACCATTTTCATTTTACCCAGCCATTCCCACACCCCATAGAAAAACAAAAACAAAACAAAAATCACCACAGCAACCCTCTCAAATCAACAAGCAGGCCAAAAACTACTTTACCGAAGTAGAGAGCTCAAAAGTAAATAAATAACAGACCCTTGTTAAACAAATTTTACCATGATCTGACTATAAATATAGATAAAATTTGATATATTTCATTTGAAACTGTGAAACCTCAGCTGTCAGATGCCTTTTTTCTGAGGTTAAATCCTACTGGTGACCCCTTTGGCATCCACCGCCACAGCCTTTGCAGCATTACGCTAAACCTTAGATTGTTTACCCACAGGGCCATTAATAGAAAAATCTCCACTGATGACAAGAAAGAATGCCACTCGGTCAGTTATGGAGAAAAAGTCACATGGGGGAGAATTATTGACCGTGGGCGACTGAAAGTATGCTGAAACCTGTTTGTGGAACAGGGCGTGTGGGGGAAACACTGGTGTTCGTGCCCCTGCTGAGCTCTGGGTGCTGTAATAAATGGCGCTGCACTGCGTTTTACTGCCTCGTGCATTCCTGTGTCTGGGCTGTTTACTGTTACCACACCTCAGTCCTCTGTGTGTAGTGGTAACCAGCCGGGTAACACATGCTGCTGTGTATGCCAAGAACATAACCCCAGCTCAGTGATTCTGACCCTGCTTTAAAACTTAACTTACTTCAGTGCACGGACTCGCCACATACCGAGGGCTGATTGCACGAGATCTGAAGTGGAGAAACAAAAGTGTGAAGCAGCTGCAAGGTGACACTAACTCACCGTGTTCACACTGCGGACACTTTCTTTTGATGTTGCACTTTGGGTTAGAAGCTTAATAGCTATTTTAATGTCAAACTGCTTTGTTTGTATAGTTTCCTCATCCATGTGTGGTGGTTACACAGTACATAAACTAGCTTTTAATGGTAAGCTATTAAACATTACATTAGCGACAAAGTTTAATTCAATGAACGATTTCATGCTTCTAAAACAACAAAAAAACATTATTGTGGCCATTTAGCATTTGCCCAGTTTATTAAAATTTTATCATTAACGGCTTGATGCTAACAGTAGCTTCTGTCTCCCTCTAAATTTCCCTGTGCACTGTCATCCTATGGAAGGAGATGTTGATATGATCAAGATAGATAACACTTTACAATAAGGGTCCCTTAATAAACAGTAGTTAATGCATTATTACGCATTAACTGACAGTTTAATAATGTGTTAATAATCATTATAATGCATTACCTAACATTAACTAATATTAGTTAATGCATTAATAAGCAGTTAAGTAATATCAACTGCTCAGACTTAACTCATACATTATGAAGCATAAATAAAAGCGACATGTAGTAATTAGTGTGCATTACTCTTTAACCATTTATAATGTGATTTTTAAGGGATACATGTGTTACACTTTACAATAAGGCTCCAAAAAGCGTTAAATAACGATAAATTAAGATTAAGTAATGCTTATGAAGGACTCCATAAGCACCATTAGTAAATTATTTCTAGAGGCGTTAAGATTTACTAATGTTTGCATAAATAAGGAGTAATGCATACTTAAGTGTAACTAATTACAATATGTATCTTTCACAAGTCTTAATAATGCATTAATTAACTATGAGCATTGCACGTTAATTAACTGCTTATTAATGCATGAACTAACATGTTAGTTAATGCATTTTTAACACTTAATTAAACCCCTATTGTGAAGTGTTACCTAAAGATTTATCAGATTTGCAAATTTTTTACATTTTAAAATATTATACAACACCCAAAAGTGTTAGCGATAGCACTTAGCTACCCACCTTGAGTATTTCAACAGTGAAAAAGCGCTAGCAGGTCATCACACAGTTGTTTAGATCAGTGGTTCCCAAAGTAGGGGTCGGGACCCTTTGGGGGGTCGCGGGACATTGATAGGGAGTCGTGGAATGTGTCCCAAAATCAAAAACTATGAACAATTGTACATTTAATCTATCACCATAAGAATTAAAGCAAGAAATGGGTTAAAGATAATATGAAATTATGCAAACAGAAAATTTTCAATCTGTTTTTCGCATTTCTTTGTTGAAGTTTGATGCCGTGAAAGGTCAGTTAGTTTTCTACTGATGAGTTAAATTAAGTATCCTGAGGGTTTTTCATTGTTTTTTTGTCTGTTTTTGGATTGGTCCATTAGTGTTGTACCACAGCAGGGGGTTGCCAGTCTCCAACGCTGCAATTTTGGGGGTCCCAGGCGGAAAAGTTTGGGAACCCCTGGTTTAGATGATAGAACGCCGTCAACTGTCTGAGGCTTTAAACCATTAGCTACTGTCTCTTGTTTTGTTACCCTAACTTGGTTGCCCAGCTGTTTATTTTTTGTTCCTGTCAGATGGATTCCACGGCTTGTTAAGGCTGGATTTAGTGTCGGCAAATCCACTTTAGCCACAGGAAGGACAGTAGCCTCTCCAACTGTAATTAGACAAGGAGTCTGCAGCAGCTTAGTCCCTTCAAGACCCGGCCTTGACTTCCACGATAACGTGCGGACATACAATGATCCGCAGGGGCAGGTGGGGTTGTCATCATGACCTTCAGTTTGAAGCGCTCCTGCTTCGTACAGAGCCTCTTGTCTCTTTAGTGAAATGTTGATGGTTCTAAAGTTAAATGATGTTAAATGAAGTCGAGCCTCAACAGCCTGGATGTTTTCGTCTTATAAATAATAGCCGACTAACTTGAGTGCAGACAGCCGTGAGAGAAACATCTGCCAGCTTGGGTGACACATTTTGCCCCCTTTAGCCGCTTTACTATCATGGCGCCATCTTGGCATGCCCCCCGGTTAACATTTGTGAGAATAAAAGAGGAAATTCAGCGTCTAGTGACAACTGTGAAATCATCTGAAATGGAGGTAAAGTGGGGGATTAGGCTGGGATCAGGCCAGAGGAGAGCAGAGTGAGTCAGAGAGAGGAAGAACAGTTCCCAGAAAAATGCAGTGAATAGATTTTAGAGCCTCTTTAATTGTCTTTCTTTTTGCCTGCTGTCCTGGAAAAGCACCGTTTCTCCTTCTCGCCTTTTCTTTTTAGACTCCCACTGAAGTTCTGTCAGCTTCGTAAAGCTTAAGTCTCACAGGTGATAACCAACGATCATTATACTTTTCGTCACAAACACATTTTGCTTTTCCCAGTCGGGCTGTTTAAAAACACTGACTCTCTTGCGTCGCTTTAATTTGTTGAGTTGTTCCTCTGCTGTCACAATGAACTATTTCCTTTTTTAGTGTGTCTTCTGGAGTTGTTTATCTCCCTGCTGGCCTTTCACATCACTGCTCTGTATGCAGCAATGTGTTGTGACACACAGCACATTTTCAAGATGCTCTTTTTTCTCTTTCTCACCTGTCTGTTCCTATTTCTTCACACTGCAGGTTGTTTGTGTCAGAAACTATTCTGGCCTTCTTTCTGACAATAACAGAAAGGGGCTTTCCTGGGAGCTGTTAACCCACCAGTGAAGTCTTCTTTTTCTTGATAGTCCTCTCCTTCACCCTCTGTCCGTCATCTATCCAGACTTTCCTTTTACTCTTTTCTCTGCTTAGCCTTCCTGACGCAGAGTTTCTTCATCTTCCTGTTGGCATCTAACTGTGGTAGAGTTTCTTTCTTCACTTCCAGTTCAGCGCCGCTGGATGACTGGAGCCCTTGTTGAGGTGTTGTCGTGGTAGTTGGCCTCGGCTGTTTCTCAAGGGGCTCCTTCAGCTTGTCTCTCCTCCCTGAGTGTCCCTGGCCCCTGGCCCCCCAAACTCCCACTCCCCCTACTTGCCTCACAAAGCTGCTGTCAGTTCGCAGGCCACATGTGTCAGGCCTCCAGCCCTTATTTAAGACCAAGGTCCTGCTTAGGCGTCACAGCTCCAGCAACAGTGAGGGCACCATGAAAGAGAGGGTGTAGCTGCTATTCAGCCGCCCGGAAAGACAGAGAGGAAGGCTGGACTCGAAGAAGTGAGGGAAAGAAAGCAAAGGCACTCTTGTTAGAACAATTGCTCTCAGCCCAGCTGACACTATGAACTCTTAAAAAAGTACTCCTGTGTGTGAAGAGGTAGAGTGACTATTCACCCACACAGAGTGCTCCCAGTTCATAAGGCTTTGTAAAAAAGTGTGAATATGGTAGCTTGGCTGGAGGGGGGACGGTGGAGCCCAGCCAGACCAACACACAACAGCCTTTCTGTTCAGCTTTTTCTCTCTCTTGCCCAGACACATTAACAAATACAAGCCTTCAATAAAACTCCACCGCTGGACAATGTTCCTCCAGGTCTGCCAGTGGTCTGATAGGCTGTGCATGAGGCATGGAAAAGCCGTGCCATTCATGCCATTTCTGCTCTGCTTTCCCTTAATAGGCTTTAGTCAAACATTGATGACTCATTCCATATCTGAGGGCACCAGTGTATTTATTTGTTTGCCTTTTAAACATGTTCTGCATTCAGGCATTAGCTGAGTACGTCACCATTTAGTGGTCGCTTGCTCACATAGTTTCTACGGTCATTTGTCTCAGCAGCTGTGGGGACAATCAGGTGGTTGGGGGTGTCTTGAGGTGACAGGCTTTTTAAATAGGGCAGAGAGTAAACAGGTAGGGATGACTGAGGCTGTCGGCGTCTCTTTAAAGCCGCTCTGTTGGGGCTCAGTAGAGACAGAAGCTCTAATTGACAATCAGTGATGAGTGTCTAAACACTGTTATTACAGGGCACACAGGGCCTTGATCAGCCAGTGTGGAGAGACAGGAGGGGGGAGGGAAGGTCGAGACATAAACGCTGTTGTCTTTCATTTCATGTGAAAACTGTCATTTTATCCTTCAGACTGAAAAAAAGGCATCACAGAGCAGGTGATTAGTGACGGGGGAAGGTTATGACAAAAGGTCAGACTTGAAAGAGGACTGGACTTTTCAGCAGTGGGCGAGTGAAAGTCCAGATCGTGGACAGTTTCCACAGCCAAGGAAGAGAATAATGAACCAACATCCACATTTGTTTTAGTCACAGTAGCAGCAGGAGCGGTTTATGGACAGAAACAAGCTGAGACACAGACAGGGCAAACGGGGGGCAAATTAACTATTCTGCCAAGACCCAATTTGACTAGTCGTAAAAGTTTCCTCGCTGTGGTCAGGAGGCTGTATTAGGCACGAAAGGTTTGAATTAAAATGTCCAACATGAGCACTGGTCCATGTTGAAGCATATTACTTTCGTGGTAAGCATTATTGGGGGTGTATTAGTGTTATTTGTGATTTCACATGTCATTACTCTGCAAAGCCATTATAATAAACCATAAGCTTTGTAAGATTTTAGTGTTAATAAAACTCTTTTACACATATTTTTGTTTCCTTCCTAGAGCACTAGCTCCGTATTATGGTCACATACAAAAAATGCATAAATCTCTCAGTTTTGGTTGCATGTGGTGGATTTTTTAGCTGGCAGGTATTTCCACACAAAGCCTCCCTTGTTCCCCTCCATTATCCTCTTTTAATTAATTTATCTCCCAGGGCACATTGTGTGCAGTAATTAAGGGCTAATTGCACCCAAGGTCAGTGGATTTATTCATTTGTGTTTTCATTTAGTTTGTTATCAGGATTTTTTCGGCGTATTTTTGTCTCTGTGGTTGTTTGGCGTCTGAGTCCTTGGTCGCTTTTGTCCTTTCTTCACCTCGTCTGCAACACAACACCACCTTGGCCTTGTAAGTCGAGCGGAGGTGGTGATGGCCACAAGGAGGAAACCAGTGACACATAAAGCGTCGCTACCAGCCCTGCAGGCCTGAGGGACCCTGTGCTCCTTGTGGGTCGGTGTAAGGCGGGCGGGTGCCTCAGGACATGCAGTCTCTGGAGGCTGTTTGATGCAATGTTTGGTGTAAACAGTGCTTTGCTTCCAGCGCTGGCAAGGGTCACTGCTTAAGAGAGCTGTGAACATGCTCCTGCTTTGTACCACAGATTTTCTTTTTCTCTACTTATTAATCTGTTCTTGGTAGATGGATACATAGTGAGTCTCCTTGAATTTAAAGTTTGCATCATGAAATTATCTAATCAGGGTTTTTCAGGGTCCGAATGATACCTAAATGTTAGTTTCAGGTCACTAGGATACCAAAAATCCATTGCCATATTCTGGTAACCAAAAACTGACTCATTCCTAGTTAATATATGATTGTAGCCAATAGAAATCAAAATTACTCCACCAATAAAACATACAGTTGTGCCTGAAAGTTTACACCCTCTCCAGCAGAATTTCAGATTTTTAGGCCTTTTCTCAGAAATATGAATAGTGACACAAAAACTTGTCAGTCACATATGGTTAGAGGTTGAGTGAAGACATTTATTAAAGAAAAACTATGTTTACTCTTTTTAAATCATAATGACAACAGAAACTTCAAAAATGACCCTGTTCATTTTTTATACACACACACACTGATTACAAGCAAATAGATCACAGGTGAGGATGGTTACCTTTAGGAGACATTCAAACACATTTGTGTTCACTTTTGTGCATTTATCAGGACAAAACTACCCGACTTTGTAAACTTATTAATAGGGTCATTTTTGAAGTTTCTGTTGTCATTATGATTTAAAAAGAGTAAACTATTTTTCTTTTCAATACATTTCTTCAAGGATTTTGTGTTATCATTCATATTTTCTGAGAAAAGGCCAAAAAATCAGAAATTCAGCTGCAGGGTGTAAACTTTTTGGCACAACTGTATGTTTGTATGTTTGATATTACAGGGATAAACAATGCTGGCCAAGTGTGTAACCTCAGCATTGGAACATCTTTTATTTTCACTCCTGTATTTGTGCATTCTCACAAATATATCCCTGCACACACACACACATTCAGAGAACACATCCATGAAGGAATGGCCAAACAGACAACCTGCATGCCCTTGCACGCAGACAGTCGACGGGGTTCCTGCTCAGCATGTGTTCAGTTGCCCACCTTGCCTCTGTCATGTTTTCCATATTAAAGTGCCGGTATGGTGGGCTCCTGCTGGTGGCGGGGTAGGGGCCCTGTCCCTGGGCTGTGCACGTGGGTCTAATCCCCTCATTAACTCAGCCAGTGCAGGGCGCAGATGGCAGGTTGGCATCGAAAGCGGGTGCATATCCCCCCGTCTTACTACGGCTGTCAGACCCCGAGATCACTCCGACTGTATACTCTCATTACTGTTAATGGATTGCTGTTGGTCTGTCCCGACTGCATGTGTCTGACTCTGTGTGTGTGTGTGTGTATTTTTTACCTGTTGTTTTCTCGTGGATGTTGGCTGTGTTATATCTTGTTGTTTATTCAATGAAGAATGATTAAAGATGATTTGTTTAGGGCAGCTGCTACAGCTGTCACTTGCAACAATTTCCTCTTAAGACCCATCTGTACGTTAACCACTGCAGCCCGTCTAATCTTCAGGATATTACAGGAGACATGAACCATTATGAAACATGGTGGACGCTTTCTGCAGCAGACTACAAAGAAGGCTGCGGCTACACCCACGAACACACACACACCAATTACTCCTCCCCCTTTGTGCATCAGAATGATCTTTTTCATGAACTCCACTTCGCCTACAGTCTCCTGGTCCTATTTACAAGCTTCTCAGCAGCAAAACTAACTGCTAACCAATGAAGTAACAAACTGTCAAGAATGTTCTTGTAAATTTTCTGCCAACAGGCTGGGGGAAAATATGAGTGAGTTCACAATAAAGACACAGCACTCAAGGTGCTACGTGTTATTGCGCTGACAAAAAACAGAAACCCTGGCGTCCTTTGAGAATTTGTCAGTGCTCTGCTGCAGGGTAAGTGGGCTGGCACTGTGGTTAAATATAGCATGTGTTTACAAAATGTCAAATAGTTCCTTTTTATTGCTTACAGACAGATTTTATTTTGCTAATACCCCTTTTCCTGTACTAATAACCCAGAGTGGTGCCAAACACGACTGAATATCAACTTTTATTGTAAGAGAGTGGAACAGATATATAGTTCTGGACCTGTGCCAACAATAGACAGATGAAACGCTGGTGTGTGTGTGTTGCTTGGACTGTGTGTTTGACTCTTTGAGCATTTGTGTGTGTGTGTGTGTGCTTGTGGAGGTCATTCTGGGCTTCCTGTTGACAGCTGCAGGCTGTGGGCAGATTTACTCCACGGCAGATGCTGCTGAGGGACAAAACTAAGTCTTAAGTTTATGTCGTACCATTTGGCCGCATCTATTTATGGCACAGAACTATAGAAATGTGGATAGATAGACTAAGCAAAGCTGTGTTTGGTAGTAAAACTGTCTTGACCATATTTCGGTGCATGTTTTTGGCCGTGCTCGAGGGTCTTATTGGGTGGCAGTTGCTAGCTTGGTTGGACACCCTCATTACCAGACATGCACAGGAAGGCACGGTTGATTTCTCCCAACAACGGGACACATTGGGTCTTGAAAAACGACTACAATAGACTCCCTGTGACATCCTGGCGCTTCCTTTTATCCTCTCCTTCCTCCCGTCCATGCCTCCTTCCATTTGGCTGTTCTGCTCAATGTCTTTACAATGTGATGTCACATATAATTTGTACTCCTGCCTGAGATTTTGTGAAGGAGGA
Organism: Thalassoma bifasciatum; assembly: GCA_008086565.1. NCBI lineage: Eukaryota > Metazoa > Chordata > Actinopteri > Labriformes > Labridae > Thalassoma > Thalassoma bifasciatum. Next base: position 249,128 of record RPOG01000638.1, read on the forward strand.
TAAAGCTGGATATCCTCACTGGACGAGTGACAGGGCCAAAGCTCTCAATCTGGTCAAGTATGTCAAAGACTGGTACCAAATCATTGTCCCCTGAGATGGGAGGCATGGTCTGGCTTTCCTCACGCACAATCAAAATCCATTCATGTTGGAGGACCACCATCCAAATCTGAGAGAACTTCTGGGTAGATCTGACAACTAAAGAAAGCAGTCGCCTGTTCTCTGCAAAACCTTCATCATCTCAACTTTTTTTTCCACTAAAGAAACACTCTCTGTCTTCGGTTCTTCAATGAGCCAGATGAGTGACTTATGGATTTGTACTGTATGTGTTGGCAGTCTAAGATCGAGGGGCCAAAATCCAAACAGAGCACATGACCTGAACCTCAAAGTCAAACATAGGTTTGTCAGCAGAGGCACAAATGTGGAAATGCTGCGGGGTCATTTGGTTAGCAGGGAGAAACTCAAGCTTTAACAATTCCTCAGACTTAATGAAAAAGAACAAAGTCAAAGAGGGGAGAGTTTAAATTGATAATAGCTATGTATTTTGTAAAGCATTGGAAACACTCCTAATACGTTCCACTACTTCCCTACTTTCCTCTTCTCCTGCCAAACAGCCCTGCAGGTTAGACTGTACTTTTGCGCAATGAACACGGATTACATTTCATTGCTCAAACATTTACCATTTTGTTTGCTATGCATCAGCCCTACAGTTTGACAAAGGCCACCATTGTACCAGAGGGACATTTTTTGGTTTTCCGTTCGCATCTCGAGGTCCCGTCGCTGCAAACTAGGAGACGGGCAACATGACGGATAAGTTTCACTTCAAGCCCACAACAATCAAAGCTCTTTTGTTCGAAGGAGGCGGTTTTGTTTGCAAACTCTTGTCAGAGAAAGAGATGAAAAGGAGCAAACAAATTGATTGCATGTGACTATAAACCAACAAGACATGCCAGGGTTTGCTGTGTTTTTCTTGCACTACTGTCTAGGTTAATTTTAATTCGTTGGCATGTTCGACATTTCCTCTTTCTTTTTTCTTTGCCAAAGGCTCGCCAACTCACACATTGGTGGCTTCAAATAGCAGTGAGTGAAAAGTGGAAAATTGAAACATATAGTCTCAGATATATAGCCAGGAAAATGTCAGTGAACTGTAGATAGCATGCTTATGTTTAACAACCCGGGCAGTCTGTGGTGCTGTACCGTATCTGGTTAGAGTAGCTGTTTTTGGATGGAGTGTTTGAGGCTTTGGTTGAGGAAAATACTGTGTTCCAATTTGTCACTTCCTTTTTATGAAGGGTGTTTATTTTACATCGATAGACCGAACAGACTCACAGGGTCTTAGTTTGTGTGAGAGAGTCTTTTCTGGTATAATTTGACACTTATACTGCCTTTAAAAAAGTTGCTGCCAATTAAAGTCGGATATTTCTTGGCAGTAAAAACAAATAGTTTCACCACTGTATCAATGTAATTTTATCTTATTGCTATTTTAATTATGGGTCCATATTAAAGCTCCTGTGAGATTATTTTCAACTAGTTATGAAACAAACTTAAAATAACAAGGATGCCTTTTTATGACCTGCAAATGCAAACAGGACCATTGGCGGCAAAATTGGCAGCTCCTATTCTGTAGGTGTAAATGCCCAAAACTGCAGCAAGAGGGTAGATGTCACCTTAGATGGCTGACAAAATACTTCAAATTGTTATTTATATTACTCACAGTATTAAAGCTCTTCTGAATTAGTCATGAAACAGACTTTATGACATGCAAAAGCTAATAAGATTGGCAGTTCTTGTTCAGTAGTTTTGAATTCCTTTGCCTGAAACTGCAGCAAACGCTCCAGGCCAGAGGAGTGCTTTGAATAAGCTTCATGTTGAAAGAAAGCAGGAAACATAACTCACACATGTACAGGACAAGATTAGCAAAGAGATAAGACATACTACCAAAATCAACTCCAACCAAAAGTTTCTCACAGGAGCTTTAATCATGGATGATGAAAATGTTCTTTATCTATTAGTTTGTTTTCTCTTGGAGTAAAAACTGCTGCTCATGAGTGAACTATATTGAAAACCTGATGTCTAAGCCCTGGCATGTTTGTCGTACTGTGGTTGCAGTTAGAGACAGGGACAGGCTAAATGAGAGCCAGACTGTTTTCTGTAAGCCCCGTGGGGTCGGCTGTGTTGACGAACAATATCCTGGCCCCCTTGGTCTGTGGCTCCTAAGTGCCCCTCAGCTACATGACCTCCTTTTCTCTCAGCATCTCTCTGTCATCAAACTACTTATCCAGGTCCCCCGCTATGACAGCTGTCCTTTCATCAAACATGGCCCTTTCGGATAGATGGGGCCTGAGTAACAGTGACAGAGCTCTGTTGACAAGCATCACCGTGAATGATTTTAGCTGCCACTTTTGGGGTCTGGGTCGTATTAGGTAGCTTCAGGGGCTTTATGTGATCTAGTTCATGTTTTCCATATAGAAGTCTGAGCTCTTTCAGGACACTGAACCCAGCTGATTGGTCAATCATAAACAGGATATGAGGTCATCTCCTTTATGATTCAGGCCGACTGTGGTGGCAAGTCTTCCTTATCACGTATCAGCTCCTTATCAGGGCAGAGCGGCTCCTATATTGACCTTGTGGGAGAGACTTCTGGCCTTGTCCTCAGAGCAAACATGTTTGCCATTCTTTACTCATCTGAGGGAATCGATTTGGCCATTTGCTGACTCCACGAGCAGAGGTTAAGTGCCCAAATAGTTGACTTGTGCATTCTCGCAGAATGAAACAGCAATGCCCTTTGAACATATGACTAACAAGCCGGATTACCATCACAAATTTGTCAGACACGGGTTGACTGTTGCGTGTTCTTTTCTGCCTCAAGCTTGAAATGTCAAAGAACTTCTCAGTTTGTGTTTTTCTTGTGTCTGTTTTCCTGAGTTATCTCCAAAGAAGTGTCAGGGCACAGGGGGATCCTGTCTTTTACCGTCATCCCCCAAGAGTCCGGCTTCCCAACTTTTTGTCATAATCAGGGATTTGTGTTTGCAGCATACTGACAACTCCGAGACAGAAGGATTAGATGTATACTGTGACGCAGTGGCAAGAAATGCCAATGTGAGGAAACAAAGGAGCACAAAGTCTTTGTATTTATTTCACAAAATGACTAATTCCCTCTGAGGAGCTTGTGGATGTGTTGGAGAAGAACCCTGTGGCTCTTTCGTAATATTGGTTTGGCCTCAAGTTTTGTCTTATACTTTAACCTCTCACAATAGTAACTTTTTGATGAAATAGTTGCCTCTAAACTTCGAAAAGTTGTCTTCAGAGTGGAGGCATGATTAGATTCTTTGTCCACCAAAGATCAGCTTCAGTATCCGTCTCCAGATGTCTTTTTTTACTTCTTGTACCTGTGATTGGAGTGCTCTGGACCATTCCTTTATGCGAAAGTGAGAAGAGGGAAATTTGGACCAGCTCATACCAGAGAAAGGATACACTTGGCTGGCTTATTGATTCCTCTTTCCCCCACCTCCCCTGGCTCTCCCTTGCCTCTCTCTCTCCATCACCATCCCTCTTTCCCTCTCCAATGGACTGCTGATGAGCTCGCTCCCCACAGACCCGCCGCCAGCCACAGCCAGTCAGGGTTCTCTAAGACCATCTCCAGCCCTGCAAGGCAGAAGATTTCTCCTGAGGCCAAGGGGGAACAAGGCAGATTCTGTTACAGCCGGTGCAGGAGGAAGAAAAACGTACTGTTACTAGATATGAGTGAAATCAAATCTGTTTGACTTGCCTGGCAGCTATGACCGTTTTCCATGCAGACAGAGAACGTCAGGATTGAGTGATTGGAATGCAGTTACTCACAGTGCAGGGGGCAGATTTGTAGCACCGTGTGTGTTTAAAGTCGATCTGATGAAAATTTATTTTATTTCTGGGAGGAGCAGGTGGAGAATGAGTGATAGGAACAACCTCTGTCTGGGGCTTTCAAAAGGAGTACTCATGATTTTTAAATTTTCCCATAGTCATTAATTTACATCACATTTATTTAAAGTCCCCTGGAGGATTTTGTAAGTGATCTTGAAAAAGTAAATTTCATTTCCTGTATGGTCTGGACACCTTTAACAACACTTTTCCAGCCAACAAAGTTTCTTCTATTGAAATCAATTACTTGGATTTATTTTGTACTCATAGTTGCTACTGGGGCTGAACCGTCCAATAGAAAGAGGGAATCAGACCTGAAGAAAGCTTTACAGGAGAGTGATAGACAGCAGGTTTAGCTTTTTGTGACATACAGCAATGGTTTGTCAATCAATAAAAAGAAGTGCCTGGTTATGTTTGTACAGCTTGGTGAAGTTGAAGTTGGTAGATGAGCACTGGTAGAGCATGACCAAGCTTCATTTATGTTACACAATACTGAATCTTAACCCTGTGGTGCATAGTGGTCACTACAGTGGACACCTATTTAAAAGTTATTTACGCCTAAATTCAATGGTTCATGTGGTGAAAATTGATATTAGCCTGTGTCAGGATATTTTTATTCTTCTTAGGGCCTGAAAAAATGTTTTCAATTCTTTTTCCAAATATATTTATATATTCAAAAAAAAGTTATAGACAGTATTTGAGGGTAAAACACCGTAATTACTATAAATTATTCAGTGTTAAAATGGATGAAAGAGAGTTAAATGTTTCGCAAAGTGTTTAAAAAAAATTATTCATGAAAATATATTAAGTTCACACTGTTTTCAGTTGAAGGCTCAGTTACAAATATTTGGAAAAAAAAGGAAAACTTTTTTTCATGCTTTGAGACAAATAAAAGCACTCAAGGGAAAAATCCTGACGCTGACTTTTATAATTCATGCATCAGAGGGTTAAAGCACCTGACTGTGAGTTGTGCTAAATATAACCTGGTGCAGACTGAGTTTACAAAGTTTGTGCTGTCGTTTAGTTCAAACAATAGCACTACATGACTATGAATACATACATAACTTTGTTGTTTTGCATTGAATAAAGAAAAGCAGTGATCATTTGCTTTGAAACATACATGGCTTGGTAAAAGTCTGCTGCTCATGGGAAACTGATTTTTTTGCCCCATTCATACACGACCAAGCAGCACCAAACAAACCAGTTAAAAGCTGCCTGCCTTAACATAAGAACTGAGAAAAGTCTTTCAAGTGGAAGGTTGTCCGTTCAATTCCAGCTCCAGCAGTCACATGCCTATGGCACAGACATTAAAACTCACTTTGCTCCTGATGGCATACCCAGCAGAGTGTGAATACAAGGGATCAGTTACATAGCATCCTCTGCTATCAGTTTATGAATGTGGTGTGAATGGACGGATAGGACAGGGAGTGTAAAAGCACTTTGAGTGGTCAGTAAGATGAGAAAACAATACATAGGTACAGACTGTTTACTAAAGTAGCAGGTACCAATGATAATGGCGGTAACAGGAATCGTTTCACCGGCAATAACCTGAAGAGTGAAATCATAATTATAATCGACAAGTGAGATGTTTTTTTTCCTGCCTCTCAGGTTGCTTTTGTTGCACTTTCACATCTAAAGGAATGACACCACTCAGCTCGGCTCCGCTTGGCTCAGATGACAGTCAGATTGGGCAGCGGCGAGCGTTGGATTGTTTTTGCAGAGTGTCCTATAGCCTGCCAAATGTCTGAAATAAACGGGTGCATAGCAGACGGTGAGGAGAGCAGCTCTCAGATGTCTAAACTAACATCCAGCCTTCACTTCAAAGGCCCGTGGGCGTTGACACACTGCCCTCTTTTGTGTTAGCGTGTATCTGAGTAAATTGAAATAGAGGAGCCAAAGACAGGCCAGGGAAAACAATGGGCCGTAAACAAACCTCCAGGCAGGCTCCAGAACAGCTGGTGGTGTCTTGTGAGGCTACGATGTTTGCTCCATCAGTGTGACAGATGTACCCATATTGCCCTTTGCTGCTTTTATTGCCTGTGTTTTTGTGTGTGTGTGTGTGAGACTGAGCGAGTTTGGTGAGGAGGGAGAATAAGGGCACATTCCAGAGGAAGAGCTTGGCAGATCAACACATTTTGTGCACTTCACTGACCATCTTTGGCTGTAACACATCAAAAAAATAATCTCTCTCTCTCTCTTTCTTTCCCTCTGCCGAATTCACTGACGATGCTACACACTCGAACACACACGCACATAAGCAGCCAGTTAGCAGAAGCCAGCTGAAAACCTTCTCCTAATGAGAGTGTGTAGCACAATTACAGCTTCTTTGCTCGGTGGCTCAGGTTTGAGTCCCACTCAGCCAGTCCTCCTCTTTTTTCCGCCCACCAACAAGAAGCTGGATGGTTGGCAGACCCACTAATTGGGTGGTGCTGTGTGTGCACGGAGCCCGGTGTCCCTCCATAGCCCTTCATCTGGGCAGATGCTGCGGATATGGTGGATGTTAATGTGAGATGCCGCAAGCTTCATCATCTGGTATCAGTCACTCTGTAATTGGACCAGCCCTGGCGGTTGGTTGTAGCCTTCCCAGGCCCCCGTTTTAACCCCACCCACGCTCTAATGGTGGATGGGCTCTGTACAAACATGTGTGGCAGAAGACTTAAAGTAGGAAAAGGGAGGGAGCGAAAAGGAGTGGAAGGAGGAGGTTGATCTCCCGCTTCCTGTCCGAGTACGTCTGGTTGCCAGGCTGCTCACCACCACCCCCTCTCTTTTTATTTTTTTTCTCCCACTAAGATGATGATGGATTGATTTCAACCAGCGGAAATGACTTGTTAACGCCCCCACATTTTTGGGGTGCTGTGGTTTATTTGTTGTCTGTTGTTGTTGTGTAACTGTGCAAAAAATAAACGATGGAGAGAAAAAAAATATTTTCCCCCAAATATTCATCTCTTTTAACTTCTCTGAAACCATAAATCTGCACTGTTTTTACATTTTCTGTTTGCACGTTTGTACGTAATACCACGAGTGTGTGTCTAGTGTGAGTATGTGTGTGTGTGTGCTCTTTATAAAAGGCAGCTTGTGAAGCTAATTAAAAGGCCTTGTGTGGGACGGAACCATTCATCTTAGTGATGGGCCCAAGCTGTCACTTAACCCACAGTCCTGTGGGGGAATGAGCTGCACATGGAGGAGTAAAGGACATAACACACACTCTTCCTCCTCCCCTTCATCTTTAAGATCTGTGTGTTTGATTTAAATCTAATCCATTGTTCTGTGTGTTAAAATATTCAAATGAGCGGCATTTTCCTCCACCCTCCACTCATTTTCTTTCACCACTTGTCCACGATGATAAGACTTCCCCTCCCCCTGTCAACCTTCCCCTTCTAAAGTTGACAAGAACGCTTAATATTGATACGTCTTTGATGGGAGGATAAAGATATGCAGACCTTTCCCTCTAGATTCTCTGTGCTCAGCAGGGTTTTTGGATCACAGGGCAATTTTATTAGCGGTGATGGCACCGACAAAGAAAAGCCGCCCATGGAATTTGTAATTGTTCCCTTTTTAGTATGCATCTCAAGCCTGCATGTCCTTCGGCCTCTCTCACCTGCCCCTCTGCCCCCTGCTCCATGGGTGAACCCAGGATGCTTGTCCCTTTGCCCTGTCATTACCTCTGCACACCCAGGGGTGCCGCCCTGGCACTGAGAGGTGACGCAGTCAGGTCAGGACACAATGCTGTTTCTGTTCGCAATGACACCTGGTATATAGCTGAAAAAGCCTCATTATATGGTCATGAATCAGAATAGGTAATTCTGTTTGTTATTGATTATGGATGATGGATATTGATCACGCTCTTCTGCTCAGCATAACATTATCTATATGGTGTATGAGGTATTTTTATGTCGAGGTTAGTCATGGCCAGCTCTGTGCTCACACATTTATCAGCGTTAGTAGCGTTAGGTTCCTTCTGGGGATGATGAGAAATGACACAAAAAGATGCTGAGGTTGGTTTTTTAGAGGTTTTATTTACAGTAAATTTATCTCAGTGATACAAAGAGGCACAGTAAGCACACCCAGAGACAGCTTGAAGTGAAATAAATAGAATAAGCAGATTGTTTGCACCCACAATGTATTCACAAGCAGTGTGCTAAAGTTTGGCCTGTGTAATATGGCATCTTGGAAGTTTTGCTACTCTTTGGTTAGTTTGTGCCGTTTAGTGGGAGGCATTCAGTTTTCTAGTTTTCTTGGATAGAAGAGAAGGGACATGATACAAATTCAAGAAAAATGCAGACGAAAGGAAAATAATTAGTCAAAGCCAAGCTGTCGTTAACATGCTAGAAAGGGATGATGTACTTTTGCAAATTAGAATTATGACAGGGGTGAGCCAGACCCTAAGATCCTGGTACAAAAAAATGTCCTCTGTCTGACGAGCTGATTTTTCTAACAGCTCAGACTGGTCAGAGGTGATTATTTTGTCATGATTGGGCCATCTGGAAGATTTCAAGTTCCCATGTTTGGTCAATGATTTGCTCCAAAACTTCGTCTCGGAAACAAAGAGGTGATGTCACAGAGACTACGTCCATTTATTCAACAGTCTATGGTAGGACCACCACTTTTTTTAAACAAAAAATGCAAATATAACAACTTCCGTGTAGCAACTGCCCTGTACTCGTGATGCCTGGATTGCAGGACAAAAATGGTTGAAGCTCTGAATGTAAGGTTTTTGCCACAGTGTCAAAAGGCTAAAATATAGAAAATAAAATATGCTGGTTTTCTTACCACATATTGATTTGATTTGTCTTGTGTAATCAGGTACATAACTGTTGTTTTAGGGAAACAAGTATCTAAGGTAAAGGTTAGGTTATTGTGTCTCGCTACATTTTGCAGACTGGTCATGTGGTTGAAAGTGTCCAGAAGTCCAGCAAACCAAGATATATTCACTAAAGGTGAAAGGTAACTTGGACTACACACATGACCTGAACAGAGTGTCACACTGTGAAATATCCTTCATCACATGTGTCAGGACACACACACACAAGTAAAGCTCTGAAATGTTTGGTGATTTAAAGTCACTCTGGCATTTTGACTGATAGTTCTCACCGCGGATCACAGGGTCACCCCAGGTCTGCCTGCCCCCCCTGCCCCCCCTGCCCCCCCTGCCCTGAAGAGGCCCTCCCACCTGGAAACAGTGCTGCTTTTTTTCTTTTGTTGCCGCACCATTTCCAGATCATATGACAATAATTACACCTTCGGAGAGTTTCTAGCATATCCAGCTCTGGCTAAATCCTCTGAATCCAATTGTGAAGAGCAGGGTACAGACTGTACCTGTTTTCTGAATAAATAACCCAGAGGGAGGGAGAGATGTTCATTTATTCTCAGTCGAGGTAATTTTAAATGAGATCTTGGATTGAAAACCATGTAATATCAGCTCTGATCTGTGTTTGGTTTTGGTAGGAACAATACACAAAGTATCACAATCAGAGCCCGACTAATATGGGATTTTTGGGGCCAATGCCAACAGCGAAACTGGGAGTAAAATAAGCCGATATCCGATATGTTGACCAATATTTGATAAACCGGACGATATCCAATACATCTGATACATAAAGTAAGAACATTGATATGAACAGGATATATACTTTTCATGAACACAAATTGCTACAATACCCAAAATATGATTCAAGACAAAGGAGCAAAACAAGGAACTTAAGCTTATGGGATGCGTTTTTAAACTAATACATTGTGTTTTTAAAAGGCTCATTCCCCAAAACAATTATGCATTATCAATTTGTCATATTTACTATCTATTGAAAAGTTCCATCTTCTATTTAATGCAAGGGATTAAACTAGATTTTAAGTAACAGTGTAGCTACTTTAAAAACATGCGATGTATAACATTACAACAAAATACTTTGAACGTCTTCAAAATTAATTTAATGAAGACACTAACTTGTGAATTTAGTCACACAGGTTAATCCTGGATGGTTTTACAGTTGCATATATTGTTGTATAACAAAGATGCAACGTACACAACTTTAAAACACCAGATTATAGTTTTATGTTAGATGAAAAAAAAAAGTTTATACATTGGCTACATAATGGCGATGTTGATTAATCTGTGACAAGGCTGGTTGTCGCTCTTGTTGCTGTATTTGTGTTGAAGTGAGGAAATGCTTGTGTTGCAGCACCTGCAGAGCACATTAAAGCTAAAACTGTGTGTGTGTGTGTGTTTGTGTGTTTTCTTGTAGGGGAAAAAGGTCGATCTCTGAGGGGGTCTGCTGCACTAGGATACATAGGGGGCAAAGGGTCAGTGGAAAGGGAGGGGGGGGGATAGGAACCCTCACCTCCACATGAACCTCAGAGAGAGGGGGGTCGAGACTTGAGCTTGAACATACGTCTGCGGGGCTTGAGACAAATGATCGGGATTTCCTCTGCTTTACTGACCACGTCTGACTGTCTAAGACTTTATCTGTTATCTTTTATCTGTCTGTCAGCTGCTCTGATGAACTTGTTGACCACTATCAACGCAGCAAAACAACTAGAATATAGAAATATATGGATTTAGAAAGAGATCAGAAGATTGGCAGTAGCTTATAACTTTTTTCTCCGCTTTTGATCACACTCCTTGTAACTCTTGGATGGAATATCTTCACAGTGAAATATGGTCCAGGATGTAAAAGAAATTTCCTGCTGTGCTGTTTATTTTCAGCGAGCTTCACATATATCATTCCAACTTTGCTAACGAGTGAATAGAAAGCCATAGAAACTTCAAATATCAAACTTTGGTTTTTCATTTCAGCAGCACATTTTACCCTCTAACAAATGAGTGCTCTATTTGAGAACTTTTTCATTTTAATGATTCCTGAAAACAAACAAACAAACAACAAAGGTCTCTTAGTTTAGTCAAACATTCTTGTGCCGTTATTGCAGATCTTTAAGATAAAATCTAACCTGGGAGAAATATGTCATTGTTTTTCATGGCAAGACCAGGATCTGGACTTGATCATGATTATTTTAATGACAATTACAAAAACATTTCTAGCTCTAAATTTCTCTTATCCTGCATTCTGAACCATTTTTGTTCATCAACTTTTGTCTTTTCTTCCCAATTTCATTACTTAAAATCAGTCGTATCATCTTATGTTTTTTATTTTTCTAACTCTCAATGACTCACGAAGCTCATTTTTGCATCATACCAAACGCTTTTAAACAGCTGTAAGGGTTGTTGAGTTTTTGCAGATTGCTCCGAGATTTGGATTTATAAAAGTAGCCTATGCACAGTCCAAGTCTTTGTGAGGCATTACCAGATATATTTAGGTTTTCTTCAAGCATCTGACAGAAACTGTATAAGTAAACAATTAGAACATAGTTAATTTAAATGAAAAAAAATAATGCAATGTAAGATTAAAGCTGGGGGCCACAATTGGGCTTTGGACATCCTTGCTCTAAATTAAGAAATCTTGTAAACCTGCAAATTTGAAGGCTCTGTTGGACTGTCAGATCAATTTTTGTGTGAGGTGTGTGTGCGTGTGTGTGTTTGTGTGTGTGTGAGTGTGAGCTGCAACTGTTAATGGAGTAAAGCAGCATGAATCTCTCCACAGGGTAAGCCTAATGTCGACAATGACAAGAGAGATATGCCCATCAGAGAAGGGTGTGTGTGTGTGTGTGTGTGTGTGTGTGATGGATTGACACAGCCAGGGTTAAAACGGGGTCACCCTGTTTGTTTTGTTGTGTTTGGGTGGAGATGGTCTGAGTAGGGGCCTCTGAGCTTTACTCTGTGTTAATAAGGTCTGTTTGCCACACTTCATCACCATACCTCAAAGTCTGATGGGATGTGTGTGCAACCTCGCCCCCTTCCCCCTCCATCTCTCTCTCTTTCACACACACACACACACACACACACACACACTCTCTCACACACATGGATTAAATGAGAAGCGTTGAAAGATGCTTCATCACTATCTGCAGGTAAGTGTGAGTGATTGTAGTTCCTAATAAGTAATTGGTCCCCCTTGGTTGAAGTTAGCAGTGTTTCTCAGCACATGACAGACTCTTCATCTATCAGCAGAACATCCTTGAGCTCCTCTGCCTCTGTGGAGACGTGCTATTATTCCTCTCCTCTAATATCGTACCTTCAGTGAAATCACCGACTCTCTGTGGGATGGGAAAAAAACACACTGATGGAAGTAAACAGGCTCCTGGACTCAGAGGAATAACCTTTTATCCCTGTGTATCATCTGTTTCATCACTAAGCTCTTTTCACTGATGTTTATATATAGCGGTGAAATCGTTCGCCAAGGCTGCCCTTGTGACCCGAGCTATCTTTACTGTGGCAGTATATGAGGATCAGTTATCCATAATGGGCCATAATTCACGCCTGCTACAGCAGGTGACCTGCTGCACAGTTTCAGTCACATAACTTACACTATCAGGATTCACACTTACAGTAAAGGAGGGTGTGACTGACCTTTCATCACCAGACTGGGGATGGGTTTTTAACATGCTTTACCGAGGCTGAAATCCTTCATCTGGCTCTGTTCCAGGGGTTGAATCAGAGGGGTGTCCACTGGGCCACCCCATGGTTCACTTTTAGCTTTTTCAGCAGCTTTAACTTAACTAGAATTCACTTTGGATCTATGTTGCAACAAGCTTGTTGTATCATTCAATGCAGAAAAATTATCTGAGAAAAAACTTAGCAATGTTTCCTTTATATATTAGGGCTGAACGATATTGACAAAATTTCACATCTTGATATTAATGCCAGATGACTAGATATCAATACGATACAATATGACTCTGGGTTTAGTGAAAACTAAGCATTTTTCAGAAAAATAAAAGCATCATAGTACAACAGGATGTGGAAAATGCGATTATTTGATTAGAGCTCACTGTCAGTCATCAACATAAACAGAAAGTCACCAATAATCATGTGACTGTCTGAGCTTTACGTTCAGAGTGAGCTGGGAAAATCTACATCATTGATATCTTTGATATTATGGATATTGGGATATTAATATCTTGAATTTTCATATCTCGATATGACAACGATGTATGTTTGTAGGCTGTATTTCTTTCAGCTGTAATATGGATATTTTGTTTTTTGAGTCATGATAGAACATTGAACATTGGCACCACAGAGTTCTTGCTTCTTATAAGACACCTTAATGTTAAAGCTCTAAATTGAAACTTTAGAGGAGATAGAAAGGAAAAAAAGAAAACTCTATTTGTGTTTGTACACACACTGCAACGTCCAAATTGTAAACTCAGGTCTATTTTTAAGAAGCTCCCAGAGGAAAAATGCTACAAACTGTATTCCTGGGCACATTTCCACCGCAGTCAGCAAAGTGTAGTTTCTGTGCAGCTCTTTCTAGTAGCATGTTTTGTTATTACCCAACATCCCTCTGGTTACCTGTAGTTGAGCTCAAGTACAAACCCACAACCCATGACCTGTGCCATAATCCCCTATTGGTCACTTGTTGTCTTGAACTTGAGTCTTTCCAATCAAACCAGCGCTCCACAAGGTCTTAAACATATTAGCATAACTAGTGTTTTATTGAAATGTATGATCGAGACCTAATGATGGAGAGAAGCGAAGCCATTAAACTGGTCTGCACCACTGTGTATCTCATGTGCTTTGAGCAGTTAAGTGATCATTTGCATTTCTATCGAAATTTTGTAAAAATGCATTAACAAAGCAGAGCATATCACTCAGCATTTAACACGCGTGTATAGGTTGAATTGTTATGCAGGATGCTGACTCCTTAAAAAAGGACATTTTATGTAAATTTGAACACTCTATAGTACTTCAGTGTTTCAGTTGAGCCTCCTCAGTCAGAAAAGTCTGGACATGTCTCTGCTTTGATCTAATAGAAGATAAACTTTTTAAGAATGCCAAGTTCAGTTTGGCATCCACAACAGTTTTTCACACTCACTGAACTTTAAGCTTCACTAACTAACTGTCGAAGTTATGATAAGGGACTGTGTTTAGGTCAAAGGTGTGTCTGAGGTTCACTGTGTTGATAACACAAGCTGTTGATTTTGACCTTTTCTGTTTTACAGTTGTGAGAGTTTTACACCCTTTTCTGAGGCGGATTCTCTCCGAATGTGATACTTTCGCTCTGATGTAAACTTAATTTGTCTCATAGAGCTGAACAATTTTAGAAAAAAAAATCTGTGAGTTTATGGCCAATATTGCAGTTTCAATTTGAGTCAAAATTTTCTTCAAATCAAGCCTCAGTGCACTATTTACAATGCACAGTAACATTTACAAACATGACATCAAATAACATCAAAATCATCAAAACATCAAAACATCAAAAGCTTTTACTCTAAATGACGGATGAAAACTTTATCGTAAGTTTTTGACTTTGTTGGCATAAGTTAACATATGTAATCTCATCAATTTACAAATCAATTTTCATAAGTTTACGACTTTAATCCTGTAGGTTATGATTCAATCCTCCCGATTAATGACTTTATTCTTGTAAATTTACTCTCTTTCTCTTTAGTTTACAATTTTATTCTTGTAAATTTATAATTCTATTCTCTTAAGTTTACAACTTTTTTCTCGTCAGTTTATGATTTTTTTCCCCTGCGAGTTTGTGTCTGATTTTTATAAGTTAGTGACTTTACTCTCATAAAATTATGAGATTAATCTTGTAGATTTACTTTTATTTACTTTTTAGCATGGCCCTAATCCCTGTCAGAAAAAAGAGCCATCTGTGACTCTTTACTTTGCAGTGCGAAATATCCTTAATTGCGATAAGCAAAAAAAAAAGTTCAATAAGTAATAATGAGAAAAACAAAATTCAACAATCCCAAAGAAAAAAGGATCTTACAGTCTTCATTCAAGACAAGAAAACTCCAGCTTTGGCGATTACATGTGCACGAGGTCTGAAATTGTGATTTCGATCAGAAAATAGTGAATCATCCAGCCCTAATATATGTAAAATATCTACCAACAGTGAGCTCTCCAGCAGGTTTTTGGTGGTAAAAGAATTCCATGGACTTTAAATAAAACACTCAGGTGCTTTCCTCCCCCTGTCGACTCTCTGAGGATCCTCCTGATCCCTGCTCCTGCTCTCTGTGCACGACTGTCAGCTGCTGCTGCTGTAATCACACTAAATGTAATAGCCAGAGCCCTCACCTGGAACAAGGTGGATCACTGGGCCATATCCTCACTTTCACGCCAGACTGTCGCCTAAATAAACTCTGCACATGCTGTCGGTGGTCCCCTGCAATCCCTGTCACATTTATCTTCCCGGCCTGAGCTGCCTTATCAAGGGTCCGACATGCCAACCGTGAAAAATGATCATGGAAAAGGTACCATGTTATAGTTTGTAGGCTGTGGGGGGTGATTGCCATGCATTGGTGCGTGGCACATGTTTGGAGCATGCAGTTAAATGTTCACACGTTCACATTTCCTCTGATCTCCACTTAAGATTCCCACACATACTTGGAGTTGTGAGATCAAACTGTTCTTTGTTGTCTTTCTGAAGCCTGAATCTACAGATAAATGTGTTTAGATGCTGTTAATTTGTCTGTGTCATCTTGTGCACCTGCTATCAGCACAGTCTTTTAGCCAAGTTATGGTCAGTCAGCTGGATTAATCCCCCCTTTATAACAAATCACCTCCCTTTTAACCTTTGTGAAAGGCATGGAGGGAGAGGGTGAAAGATGAAACAGGGCAGGCATGATCACACAGGCTGATACGGTCGCTGCTAATGAGCCTGAGGCCAGAACGAGGAGTAATGACTTACAGGGGAAAAGCTTTTGTTTGTGCATTTTTGTGCAGTCATACTTAACCTTAAGAAAAGGAAAAGATCCCTTATTTGTGAGGCATCCACATTTCTCTGCGGTGTTGTGATAAACCTGCTGCAGAGCCTTTCAGAGGGATAAAAGCATTCCCATCATACGTGTCCCTCGGGATGTGGTTGCTCTCAAAGCAGCCCTCCTGCCGACGCAGATTTGGGAGATTCCAGAGGACCTTGAAATCTCATCGAACGCGAGGGAGGCCGACGAAAATACAACACAGGGTGAGACGTCCGCAACCAGCAAAAATGTGTTCTCATCAAAGCGAGCGTTTCCACTATCCCCGCTTGTTTCATCTTTCGCGAAAAAAAAAAAATCCCACGTCTTTGAGACCACATTCTCTGACAGATATGTTGGTGATAATTAGGTTTACAATAAAAGAGGAGCACTCATTTGAGGATTTCCTCCGTCGTTTGAACACTTCCTTTCAAGGGGAAACTTCGGGTTACTTTTCCCTCTGGAGATAAAAAGTCAGAGGAGCAGTTCACAGCCACATATCTGTCTGTGAGTTCTTCCTTCCTACCCATCTCTCTCTCTATTTAACTCTCTTGTCTTTCCACATGTTTCTCCGCACCTACTCATTTGAGCGCTCTGCTCTGTCATTACCTGAGACAGAGGTGGGTTCATGCTGCATTTTGCGCTCTGTAGTTTCCCTTCCTTCC
Source organism: Thalassoma bifasciatum (assembly GCA_008086565.1). NCBI lineage: Eukaryota > Metazoa > Chordata > Actinopteri > Labriformes > Labridae > Thalassoma > Thalassoma bifasciatum. Next base: position 265,486 of record RPOG01000638.1, read on the forward strand.
TCTTTTATTTGCCTGCATGCAAATAACCATCATGTTTGAGGAGCTGTGTTTCAGGAAATCTGCACTTTGGACTTAAGCTTGCATTCTTTCTCTTCCCCTGCAGATATTTAGACCCGTCATTGTTCTGTTTAACATATGCAGCCTCTTTACATTAAAAGGAGCAGCCAGTGCTCTGCAGATGAAGCTTCCTCTCACACACTTAGATTTGATCCATATGATAAAACGATGCAAAGCCTTTAAGCTGATCAGTCAGATGTGTTCAAGGACTGTTTTATCTGATAAGAAGTTAAATCCTGTGTTCTTTTCTTCTGCAGCTGGCTCTTAAAGTCAGCCTTACAAAGTTAGTATTAAGAGTCATTAAAAGAATGATATTTCTTTGTCTCGTAACATAAAGTAATCAGGTCTTTTCAGTGTTTTAGTTCACATTTTGAGGCTAACTCTGAAATAGCTGACACTAAAACACATTTGTCTTCAAAGCCAGGTGGATACGCATGTGTGTTCAACTTAAAAACAAGCTTTTTTTCTATTCTAAAAATCTTCCGCTTTCCAAAGCATAAACAGCCGTTTGGATGTTATGCTGTGTTTAGACAGGTGTTAAAAGAGAAGTTAGCGCGTCTGCAAACATATTCCAGTGAATCCACCAAATTCTGTGGGCTGTGTCCTTCTGTAAATCACCCACAGTGTATTTCCTGTGGCACTTTCCACACAGTTTATTATGCAAATTGTGTTGCATTCACTGCGCAGTTGGGCCAGCCTGCGTAACGTCTGTGTGTGTTTGTGTGCTCAGCATTCAAACAAGATTTCCAGTGACTGTCTTCTCTGTCTTTTTCATCGCCGCGTCTCCATGACTCACATCTGATCTGTATAATCTTTGTGCATCACTCGCTGACTCTCATGTGGGATCGAAAAACTGTCTGAGTAGACAGAAAGTAAGTCAAGCTGAGAACAGAGGGGATGGCAGTGTGCTGGCCTAGAAGTGAGAGCTTTGGTCGACATAATCTCTTTTATGCCTTTAATTTGGGAGGATTAGTAACCTACATTCTCTCCTTTTATCTCTGCGAGGACAGCCTTTTATGGATGGACACTGACTGCACCCTTCATTACTCCTCTTCGTCTTTTTATTAGGCTCCAAACAATAATTCAAGTTCTTATCCGCTCGCCAGGAACTAGAAATGCTTGTTATTTTGAGGTTTGAGGCTTGGAGTTGACCCTGGAAATTTTGTAGATGGGTTCACATACAAATATCTTCTGTGAAAGTAGAAATTATAGCACTAAATCAAAAATATCCACAACAATAGATGATGGTTGGTTGCACAAAGTTATAGACTTGACTACATGTATGGTCATTTTGCTTGGATGAAGCCTCTGGGGTGTGATTGGTCTGTGGGATGATAGCCAATCATGTCTCATTTATTCCACTCAGTCAGATGAAAGGATGAGCAAAGATTACGTAACAAACACACATATATTTTTACACGCACACACACACTCGCAGCCAAAACCATTCCAGCATGATGAATTCCTATCACCTACCATTGTCCTCCATTGATCCTGCAAACAGAGGCCCTCATTGATCGTGGTCACCCGCAGATTACAATCAGAAAGATGCACGCTCCGAGCTCTTCTTTAAGCCCGGGGACACAAAAGACGGATGCTGAGCTGTGAAGTTCCTACATCCTAATCCATCCAGATGCCACCCTGTAATCCTCCTCCTCCTCCATCCCACGCACTCTGCTAATACATCTTGCTTTATCTGTAAGTTTTTTCAGTGTCCACCGAGTGTCGAGGAAGGGGCTGAAATTATCGGAGCTATTTGGCTGCGCATAAATCACGATATTTCATGATGGATGACGCAGAGTGCCGCTTTGTAATTGCTGACAGAGAACGCTAACGCTTTGAAAGAGATTGATTTATTTAAAACAGAGTTCATAATGTGCTTTTAGACTTTGTACTCATTTTTATTGATGTTCTCATTTGATATCCACATCAGCACATTGAACAAACTGCCATCCTCTGCCATGATTTACATCGGAGCCATGTGTGTACATGCGATAATTCAACTCGTTATTTGTGTTCCCTTGAATGAAAAGGGCCCATTAAAGTGTACTGTATTGTTGCAAATGCATTAACGTACAGGATTTAGTGAGCAGAAAATGTCATGTGTGGAGTATAAACTCTTTAACTACTCCACCAAGAAAAAAGGAACAGAAACGTCTTTTATCATTTCTTATTGCAATGTGTGAGTAAAAACCACAGTCTTTTTTTCTTCTTTTTTAAACTAACCTTTTGGTTTTTAAAATATTGTCTTCTGCTCAATGGCTGAAGTGTCTCTTAGAGGTTAAATTTCCTATAAATTCCACAAATAGTAGGAAAAAGTCACACAAATTACTCATAAATATCCAGGGCATTGAGCAGTTTGAGTTTTGTAAGTATGCCAGAAAATATTTAGCAATTTTATGTAAAAACACTGCATGAAACAAGGAAAAACCGCATTTGTAAATTTTCATCCTGACAAAAGTGCAATAACTAACAATCCTCACATTCATTTTACTGTGCCAAACATTCATTTTGCATGAAAAACTAAAAGAACAAAGTGGAAAACAAAGACATGTTTGTATGCTTTCAATATGGCAAATCAACAACTTGACTGTAGTTGTGCAACAAAATTAAAACAAACAAACAAACAAAGAAAAATTAAGGCTCAAGATCCATTGCATGCTTCCTCCAAGTCGTAGAGATGGTTAAATCAGTTTGAGTTAAGTTAGGGACTCTCTGTTTTGAAATATATGAACTCAAAATGTGCTAAACCGTTTATTGAGGAGGCAGTTAAAGGGTTAAAGGCCACAGCTCTGACTAATACTGAGCTGGAAAGAAAAGGTTGACTGCAACGGGAGCAGGTGGACTGAGAAAGTGTGGAAAGGTCGAAGAAAAGGAACAAAAGGGAAGTCAAATTTAGTCTGCGCATTAAATAAAATCAGTTTTCAATCATTCCCTTGCATTATATGAAAGAAGTCATTTCATTTCTTCAAATTCTCTGATGATGATTTCCATTGAGCACAATTACACATCAGCTAGGACGGTGCCCGTTCAAGAATGGTGAATTTGCTTGAGGGCTAAAAGACTGATGACCCTCTTTTCCCCCATTTACTTCTAATCTCTGTCCTGATGTGCAGTCAATGTATTATTCCGCACATCACCAAGCAGACCACCCCCCCTTCTCTCTGCATCGGGCACACTGCTTCTCCTTGAAGCCCCTCGTTAAAGACTGACCACTGATCAAGCACCGAGGGCCGTCGACCCAGTCCGGACTCACGGGAGAACTGGAAACAGACGAATTGAGGTTTAATACTACATAATTCCGTGTTTTCCCGACGATTATCGAAACGTACATAATTTGTAGACACGACGAGGCACTAGTTTCCCGGGAAATGTTGTTCTGGGATTTATACGAGTGTCCTTCATTACCACTCATTTTTTCCAGTCCCCACTTTTGGGGCGTGTGAAGACGACCTGTGGCTAATTATTGGGTGGTGGGACTCTTTGTACCAGTCTCCAGCTGTAAGACAAGAAGATTGAGGTTTTTAATATACATTCTGCAGCCCTTAAATGTTTTTTTTTTCTGTATCAAAGAGAAGCATTCCTGGAGGAAAGCAATAGAGGCTGCTGCTTTGATGATGATTGGGCTTGTCCTCTACTTCTGGAAGCAGATGATAATCTGCAGCGCACGTGCCCAGAGAGAGAATACCTCACTCCTGATTGTGGTGGGGGAACATTTCGTGTTATCACGGCGTGTGATAGCAGAATGGCAGTCAGACTTCAGGGCAGCTCCTTCTTCTTCTTTTTCAAAGAGTACGAGTATTGTCTCGGGGTTTAGAGTTTGTGGCTCCATTCCTGTGGTGTCAGAAATTATACAGTCGGTCTGAAAAGACAAAATCCGCTGTTTGGACTTGACTCGGCCGCAGAGTGCAGAACTGTTTAGCTGAAAACCCCTCAATTTGCTCTGACTTAAATGAGACATTCAGAAGTCAGCAGACATTCCTGGAGTGAGAGAGCAATCACTGCATTGTCAGAAGAAAGTCACGATAGAGGAGAGTAATCAAATGATTGAGTGATGGGGAAGGTAGGTCACAGGTCTCGGGGGTTACCGCAAATATGGACAGTGTTTGGTGGGATATTTGATTTTCCTGGAACAGAGATGATATAGCTGTGGGAGGTTTGAGATGTTTTTAGTCTTTGAAATTATAGTTTTACGAAACTTCAAGCTGTTTAAAGCCCCCATGAGGAGTTTTTAACTGCAAAACAGGCTGACGTTTAACGTGAGGCTTCTTTATGATCTTGAAAATGGGAACAAGACCATTTTGACCAAGATCAACACTTTCTGTCCTGTTATTTTCAATGCATGCAACCGCTGCAAGGAATAAGCATCAAACCAGTACTGATCTTCTTTTTTTACTTTTTCAACAATATATATTAAAAATCAGTGATATATTTGACTTTAAAACAACAGCAGGAAGAGACATAACTTACAAACGTGCGAGCCAAGATCAGCAAATAGACACTAGATCCTGCTTTGTCCACATGGGGCGCGATTACTGTCTCATGCAAGCTTTAATATTCTAACCAAATACTGATTAAAACACCTGAATCTTTTAACACTTCTCCCAATTTTTATTACCTTTAATTGAAGCAATTAGTTATCTTCTGAAAATCAATAAGTCATTGACCCCTTTAATGAGAAAGTGAGAATAGATGAGTCTTAATTGTTCCATCCATCCCCACTCCAGATGTGCTCGAGGGCTCGCTTTGCTTCCGCATCTTCCCACTTGACAGAGTAAAGAAAAAAAAAAAAAAGATTGGATGCGAAAGACAGGCTCGCATTGTTTTAATAAAAAGCAGACTTTGTGCTCGTCTTTGTTTAGCTCTGAATTCAGTCCTCAGTTAATTTGACATGAAACTTTCAGAGGCACGATAATTACAGTCAGCCACACTGTAAATTATAGTAACTATCATGAGAAGTGGCAGACAAAGCTTAGAGAGCTTTTGTCAGAGGCGTTACGTGACATTATTTATTAAGTAATGACACTATTGAGTGTGATTTCATCAGGGATTGTGCTGAGGGAAGTCTCTGTAAGATTATAATTTTTTCTCGAGCTGGCTGTCAACACTTAGAGAGGACTTTGTGGTAATTATACCCATTTTTTCCTCATCATACTGAGTAGTACTCTAACTGTGGAAACCCATAGTAAAGTTGTGCCAGGAAATAAGAAACAGGTGAAGTGTATGGATGTACCCAAACCATGCAAAAACAAGGACCTTTCAAAGTAAAATACCCCTGTGCAGGATGTCATCACCTTTCCTCATTCTTACCGATGAAAAAAGTAACAGAAAAAACTGTTTTATCTCCCCTTATCTCTTTTCATGCTTGACCTTTTTCCTCTCCCCCCCTTACGTCTCTATAGGCCATGTTTCTGTCTGCTCGGCCTGTCTGTCTCTCCTGGTGGGGGTATGCGCCCGTTCTGTGGCAGAGGTCTCTCCCCTCTCCCTCTAATTGGCCAGCTCCCCTCTCTCCTTCCTCGCCTGCTAGATAATTGGACATGCAACCCCAGCCCTCGCATCCCAATCATTGGCTCTCTCTCCAGCCCCCCCCTCTGCATTTCGCACACTTCTCATCCCAGTGTGAGTCTCTCTACGGACCCCGTCTTTGACCACCGGATCAAAGGGAATATACAATCCTGCACTGCCCAAACACATCACGGCTCACAGGCTGTTCTCGCCTCGCTCACAATACCAAATATCAGCATGAGATGGATTTTTTATGTCCAGTACGTTGCATACAACATCTTCCTCCTCTACCTGAGCCCCTGGAGAAAGAGAGCAGCTTCTCCTTCTGCAGTATAACCAGAACAGGGTAATTCATTTTGGGGTAACCCTGCTGGAATTATTCATAAGGGGTTCAATATCAAAATATTCCACTCTGCTCTGGCCCTTAATAATTCATGCTTAGCATCCGTCTTCATTGGTATACAGGGCAGAGGAGTCATCCATCACCATAGAGAGTGGTGGTTGAACTAGTACCTAGCTGCAGTGTTGGTTTGTGTGGGTTTACAGAGGTAGGGCAGGAAGGAAGGAGGGAACAAAAGAAGGAGGCGTGTGGCTTTCTCACACTGACAAGCGGGCCCCCCCATCTCTGGGAATGAGGCGGTTGGAAAAGGAGGGGAAGGCTGAGCTGTTGACCTTTGGGAAAGGACCATTGGCTTCAGATTGAGTGATGGTGTCAGCCGCTAGTGTAAAACACCTCTATTAGGAATGCCTTGCATGCTTGGGCGCTTCTAATTATGAAGAATGCAAAACAACAGTCAGGAGAGACAGGAGAGGTCGCCCTGCAGTCAGCCAAACGCCAGGCTTACTCACTGTAAGGCTACCGTCGTCGTACAGGACCCACCGCCGCGTGACTTCTTGTCTTACCTCGCAGAACCAACACATTCCAACACTTTGACAGAAGCTTTGTATTGAAGTCATTTTTCCTCCACTCTGGCATATTCCCACCACTGCTATTCACAGATGTTAGTCCTTTCACTCCAGTGACACTTTCATCCTTTCTGTTGTCAGTTTTAACGTCTGAGACAAAGCTCTCTATAGTGGGAATTAAGTGCATTTTCTCCATAGTCTCAGGTCATATCCAGTATTATGTATTGTATCCTGTCACATTGTGTTATATCTCATTCTCTTTCATCTTCTATTTCATTCCACTATCTTGTATCATATTGAATGGCATGATCAAGTATCATACTGTTACTGTTGTATCTTTACACTTTGTTTCCCATCATACTGTATCGTACCATTTCATATTGTTTTGTATAGTATCATATAGGACTGGACGATTTGCAAAAATAAACTGACTGGTGCTATTTTTTATTGCTGTATTGAAGCGGCTGATATTTTTATGCCTTGCAAACAATGAAAACCCCAAATTTAGTGTTGTTAAAGGTTAGAATATTACATAAGATCAATGTAAAAGGGAGATTTTAAACAGAAATGTTAGACCTTTGGAAAGTTTTACCACTGTGTGACAGTTTTTTTAAGTTTTCTCCCAATTTTGCCAATTTTCACACATTTTTGCTCCCTCTTACCATTTCTTTTTCACTGTTTTTTTGTTATTTTTCTGACAATTTTCCAAAGTTTTTCCTATTTGTGTTGCTTTATGTCCATTTTGGTCACTTTTCCTGCCATTTCTGACTATTTTCCAAGTTTTCTCTCAACAATGTCGCCAACTTTTCCTGCTTTATGACCATTTTTTCCACCTTAAAATGATTTTTTATTGCTGCTTCTCACTGTTTTTGCTGCTTTTCAAGGTAGTTTTCAAAAGTTTGTCTCTTTGGTTGAGCAGGGTTGAGTAACACTGAGGTAGAACAGAGAACATCTACTGCAAAAAGTATCGTCTCTGGTGATCTGACATATTTCAGATTAAAGAAATATTGCACTACCGGATATTACAATATTGTAGCAGGCCATATTGCACTTAAATCTAATTTGCGAGTAATTGCCCAGCCCTTGTATCGTATCTAAGGGTGTCTCAGTGCAGGATCATAAAAAAAAGAGAATATTTGATTATAACAGCCTTTTGGACTTTTTGTTTAAGTCCAAAAAAGACATTGCAGCTGATTGCAACACTTGTCATGCACAGGTTTCCTGTGGTGGCACAGAACTAGGGAAGTTCAGACTACTTAAACTTTAAAACTCCCCCCAAGTCTTATTGAAGCCTTGAAGAGCTATGAATAGAATTGAACATCACATAGTTTGTGCTGTTATTGTATCAGACTGATATCGGTATCAGTCAATAATCAAAGCTGCAATAACAGTATCATATAAGTGTGAAAGGGTCGTATCGGGACATCCCTTATCATAGCATGTCTTATTGAATCACATCTTATCATGCCCTTGTGTATTGTTTTTACTGCACTGTATCATATTGTGCCATTTTTTCTCACACTGAACTATATAGTGTTTTGTCGCAACAAATTGCACCGTGCTGTAATGGTATGTTTTGCATCGTATTCTACAGTACTGTTGTCTACTATTGTTTCATAACGTTTAGTGCTGCTTTGTGTATCACTTGCAGTCTTGCTAAATCACATTTCTGGAAGCCTCTTCTCTTCTTAAATCCAGAAAATTAAGAAACTGAATCAAGATTTTTGGAAACCATAGAGCAATAACACAACTTTTCTGCTTATGTAAAAACATCCGATGATGTAAGCCATCTGTTTGCAATTTGACTTGACTGTGTTGTCATGCTGCCTCCCTGAAAAGCATCCCCGTGAGGGTAAAAAGCCTTGTAACACTATCAACAGAAATGCATAGCTACTGGACAGCCAGCAGTTAAGAAGGGAGGGATGGATGGAGGGAGCAGAAAGTTGAGGAGAGGGAGTCCCTGGAGAGTTTCCCACTGAGAGATTGAGAGCAACAGCAGAACAAAATTAAGCTTTTTTTTTTCTTTCAGTAACTGTAAGTCACTTCTAAAATCCTCCTTTCTGATTGGTCACCCATTGAGAAGTGAGAAGTCTTTAATGTGCAAAGTAAGAAAAGAAAAAGCTATGACCTCAACATTATATTTTTGTTGGATCTTTCTGTCTTCCCTTAATGCTGAAGACACAGAATATAAACACAGGCTGATATTTCAGGCGTATCCTTCGCCTTAATGAATAAAAATAAAGATAAATTGGTGCGTTCCTGTCGTAGAACCTCTCAGTATTCATTCATTCCTACTTCAGCAATAAAACATTCTCCCTGGCGTGTATTCAGAATAACCCAACCAGCAGATTTGTCATGTCATATAGTTTTACTGTCACCAGGACCCATAAAACATCTCTATTTATTTAGTAGCAGCCGAGCGTTGCTGTTTCTCTCAAAGGAATGTCCTTGTGCCCACCCCAGTAACCTTGGGCCTATAATGGAGGAGGTCAGTCTGGAGCGGAGGGGAAGGGGGGGGTCTTTTAAAGATAGACACAAAATGGAATGAGGGAATAAAAGACTCAGGGTTGCTAATGATAGCGAGAAGGAGGGTGATGCTCGGAGCCAGGTAGTTATTCATTATCTGGAAATTCATCTTCTGCTCAACCTCTCTTTGTCTCAAAAAACCTATTGTTATATTTCTCACATCTCAGCAAAAAATTAATTCTTCTGGCAGAAAAATTGCTGCCTTAGTGTCTGGGATTTATAATTTCAACACTTTACATGGCTGCATCTTTTAAGGATTTCCTTCCTGTTGGTGTGAAATAAGCAGAGTCCTGCAGAGAGTGGGTGACAAGGGAGGGCGGGGGAAAAAAAATGGTCACAAATGAGGTCCAGGTGTGTGGGTAATCAATTTCATGGAGTTTGGTTTTGCAAGGCTGCATGCTGAAGGAGACTGTCATAATTGGGCCACCGTTTCAGACAGGTAATGGCTTTACAGCATTCATTCTTTTTAGGATACACACGGAGACTCGCGCACATTCCTGCACGGGCCCATAGAAATCACAGGCCATTGAACACAATTGAGACAGATAGGTTTGTGGCATTGCCTGGTAACCCCCATGTTTCAAGGACTCTCGCAAGCTTGTTCATTCATCATCAAGGGGAAGGCTGTTTGGTGGAGCTTTTATTTTCTCTCGATGTGGTCAGATTTATCACGGAGCGCGATTCCTGTTTGGCTTCTTCACATTAACAGGATGAGCTGTCCTGGGCTGTAGGTGCTGCAAAGTTAAAGGGGCTTTTATTAAGGCTAAACTGCAAATGGATCCATAACACGAGGCAGGGTACACAGTCTACCAGGATAAATATGAATCATCTTTAAGTCTCCAGATCTCGCTTTATCACTTTTTCCTCCTCTGGCTCGTAGCTACCGCATGTTCTATTGCATTTACATTTACACGGTCTGCTTTAGCAGCTAATTGCAAGAAAAAAATGAACATTTCCAAGGATTAGTAGCATAAATAGGGCTTCATGTCTCACTATGACACAGAAAACGAATGGTTGGAAATGAGCAGGGGTGTATTCTTAATCAGTTTTGCTTAAAATTCACTAAAAGTTTCCATCAGTCAAAGAGCTGGTGAAGCTGAAACACCAAATTAGATACAGGATTGTTATTAAAACAACTTGCTGCCT
>RPOG01000639.1:0-245458 GCA_008086565.1 Thalassoma bifasciatum
CTCAACAGAGCTGACTCTGTCTTCTTGTAGAGAAGTGGAGGAGGGCTCAGTGATTTCTGTGAACTCCTGCTCCTGCGCCTCCTGACATTTGTCCACAGTCTCCTCTTTCTCCTCGTCTAATGGGGACTGAACTCTCTCCTTAGTGCAAATCTTGGGCATCGATGAGGCACATTTCTTCAGGATTAAATTTTGTAATTCACCATCTTTTTCGGCAGAAAAATAGTACATTTTAAGAAAATAAATATATATTGTTTTAAATCTAATTCCAATTTCTTCAGGTTTTCCCCGGTGTAATTCAACATCTTTCCCGTTAGAAAAACAGCACACTTTAAGAAAAATAAAAAGAATTATAAAAAAAAAAAAAAAAAAAAGTAAACGGCATCCTCTAACGTGACGTGGCTCTCTCATCCGTGAATTTAGTTGACAAAATTTTATACACGACCGTTTCCGGTTTAAATCAATAATTTCCTTTTAAATAGGCCAAAATCAGCATTTTGGGCAATCACAAGACGAAGCTTTGTACTTGGTTACAATATCATGGCAGTTGCATAAATGACCCCGAAACACTCATGAAATTTTATTCTTATTTCGCTTATGAACATCTCTAATTTTGGGGGGTAAATAGTTTTATTTTGAAAGAGGTAACCGGATGTTGTTGTGCTGAGGTTTTTACTTTGATGGCGCTCATCATCTTCGTGGCATCATCTCTGCCTCTGTCAGGACCTCAGCTGTGAGACACTCACCGTCGGTAGCAACAGAGGATGTCCAGGCCTCTTTTTTGTCTGTGGCACGCTTAAATGTGAGAATTAAAAGATAAATAAAAGGAAATAAAACACCTGCTTCAGGTAACCACTTCAGGATTCTTGCTATAACTATGCGGAAATGAGCCAGTTTTTTCTCCCTCTGACAGATGTTGCTAACTAGCTTAGCTTAGTCTGCTAATAGCTTGTCTCTTCTGTTCAGATGGTTAATTTCAACCTGTTTATGTTTTCTTTTTGGGGCTAACAAGCACTTTGAATTGTGTTTTTAAAAAAAGCATGTTTATTAATTTCTTCAGCGTTGTAAAGGACTAAAGGTGGTACAGGTGCAGCTGAGTGGCCTTTAAACTGGGGGTGAGACAGGACTGGGAGGTTAGACAGAAAACAAGAAGAGGGAAATTAAATCTAACCTTTCAAATATTTACCCGGATGTGTACGAAGAGTAATGAGAATATACAAAAACTCTAGGATTAAGTTTCTCAATTGTTTTATCTAGTTTTATCTAGACTTCTTCATAGTCAGGTAAAAAGTGAAGTACAAGGGTCGGAAATCATTGCTGATGTGTGACTGCTTAAGTCACCTAGAAACTGTTGTTTACACAAGTTTTCACTCTGGGATGTGATTTGAAACCACAGTGTGTTAGTTTTCAGTCTTCCCTGGGACCTACATGGGTATCAGCATCCAGCTACATATTGTGAACATACAGTACAGGCCAAAAGTTTGGACACACTTTGTCATTCAGTGCGTTTTCATTATTTTCATGACTATTTACTTGTAGATCCCCACTGAAGGCATCAAAACTATGAATGAACACATGTGGAGTTATGTACTTATGTACTACAAAAAAAGGTGAAATAACTGAAAACATGTTTTATATCCTAGTTTCTTCAAAATACCCACCCTTCACTCAGATTACTGCTTTTTATACTTTTGGCTTTCTTCAAGAAGTCGTCACCTGAAATGGTTTTCACTTCACAGCTTTGTCTTATCAGGGTTAATTGGTGGAATTTCTTGTTTTATCAATGGGGTTGGGACCATCGGTTATGTTGTGCAGAAGTCTGGTTATACACAGCCAACAGCCCTATTGGACAACTGTTAAAATTCATATTATGGCAAGAACCAATCAGCTAACTAAAGAAAAACGAGTGGCCATCATTACTTTAAGAAATGAAGTCAGTCAGTCCAGTAAATAGTCATAAAAATAAAGGAAACGCAAATTGAATGAGTGGGTGTGTCCAAACTGTTGGCCTGTACTGTACCTAAAATGTTAAACTGTGGTCAAAAGGAAAATCAATGTAATAATATGAGCAATGCCCACCTCAGCATTAAGTCAAAAAGCAACAATAATGAAACACAGGCAATGTTAACACATTCAATTCAACAACAAACAGATTGCTTTTAAACTAATGCAATAGATTTATGCTGAATATTTTATATGAAAAACTGAAATATTAGGTGATACTGAAGGGGTCAAAGAGAATCCTAAAACTCCTATGTGGTTGATGACTCCTAACTCAAATTAAAATCCTGTTTATGTCCTGATTCCTCAAACACCAATATTGGTGATGTACTTGAAAATCTAGTTTCATCTCAGCATCATATTGGCTCTCAATCACATTTCCATCTAAATAAAAGATGGATACTTGATTTTCAGGAAGTTGTTGGGCAGGTTCAGTCAAAAAGAAGTCCCTGGTTTAAGTTTGTGTTCACACCTCTGCTGGTGTGTTCAGTGAAAGGTCTTCCAGGACAAAGCAGCGAGAGAATTTTTTGCAGGTAGCCTAGCAAAACTGTAGGAAGCGGATGTTTGTAAAGTTGACTATTTGGGAGCACTTTAAGTGAACTATCTGAGAAAATCATTCTGATCTGTGTTTTCGTTCCAGTCTTGTAAAGTTTGGGGAAGATGGAGTGATGATGTTTGCTGTTGACTGAGGACGACCTCAAAGAAACAAAATGAAGAGGAGGCTGCTTCGTGGTTTCTTGTCGGAAGTTTCCATCCGGATGGCGCTGTTGGTTGTGTTCCTGTAAGTTTGACATATTAGCATGTTATCTACTGTATCTAGCACTCATAAAGCAAGTTTGATCTGAATAATGAGTGAGTAAATAATGCCCTCTATCTCTGTCTGTGCAGAGTGACGGAGCAGCTTCCTCCTTTCTTCCGTGAGATCCAGCCAGAGGAGATGTGGTTGTATAAATTTCATCGTGTGGAGCGAGACCATGTTCCAACCTTCCTTATGTTTGTGAGTATAATACTGCATCGTATGGCACATACGTAACCTGTAGTTGTGAATCCAGAGACAAACTTTATACACAGTAGTTTCTTTTTTGACGTGGTTTTGAGCCACATGAAAACTGCTCTAGAATTGTTGAAGTATTTGCACATGAAGTCTCTAACAGAGCGTGAATGTCTTTCCATCTTTACTATTTATCTTTATTTAGTACCCAATTGTGTTACTGACCTGTAATTGGCAAAAAACTTTTTATCCATTTATTTCTTGTATTAGCACTTAAACATTATCTTTGGAATATTTTACTTAAATATTCTGCTTTTATAAAGGGTGTGAAATGGCTTTCTAACGGTTAATATCTGCTTTATCCATAATTTACACAGAATCTGGAGGTTTTTTTTAATTGTGTTCATAAATGAGGTGGATTTAAGTGGAACAAATTACTTTTAACTTGTTTTAGAGTGTGGCGGTTTTCACCCCATTGATTGTAATCGTCATATTCACCTCCATGAAGAGAACAGAGAAAGGAGATATAAAGGAGGCCACACTAGGTATGAAAGCTTTCTATAAATCTAATTTTTCAGTTTGAATCACTTATATGAACTGATCACTGCATAAACTTAACACCTGCTTCTCTCCAGCTGTGACTCTGACTCTGGTGCTTAATGGAGTTTTCACAAATGTCATCAAGCTTGTTGTTGGCAGGTAAGATTGGATCACAGCACTATAGCATGATAATAAAACCCAGTATTATGGTGGCTTGAATTTCACATGCGCTTTCTCTGTGTTTATTGCTGCTCAGGCCACGGCCAGATTTCTTCTACCGCTGTTTCCCAGACGGACAGATGAACCTGGAGTTACGCTGCAGTGGTGACCCAGATGTGGTCATAGAAGGCAGGAAGAGCTTTCCAAGTGGACACTCTTCATGTAAGAGCTTTTTTTATTGTTGATTATGCCCCAGTAGATGCTACATTTTCTCCATTGGACAGGAGGGCACAATGTCTCAATCATCTGTTTGTGGAAGTGAATGCTAGTCCCCCAGGCTCTTTTGTTGCTTTGTAAGCAGGAAGCATCCCTTTTTACTCCTTAAAGCATCCCTCCATCTCAATCTTTCAGTTCTCCCTGGCTCTGATCACCCTTTCTGTCCTTTCTCTCTGGTTCCAGTTGCCTTTGCAGGTTTGGGTTTCACGGCACTATACATTGCAGGAAAGCTGCGCTGCTTCAATGCAGCAGGTCAAGGCAGAGCGTGGCGGCTGTGTGCCTTCCTCACCCCTTTACTCACTGCAACAGTGATCGCTCTCTCAAGAACCTGCGACTACAAACACCACTGGCAAGGTCAGAGTCACAGAAATGTCTCAGATTTTCATATTGAAATCGAAAGAAAACGGCTAATCAGGACAGTCTGATAATGAAGCCGAGTTTCCATCTCATTTCACTGCTCTTTAGCTGCTTCATTCAGCCATCATCTTTTTTTCCCATTTTTCTGGTCTAGAGTTGGGGAATTACTCTGAAAATGTTGATATCTTTATGAATTTTACATGAGGAACCTTTTATCTCACATTAATGAGGCATAAAAACAAAGTAGTGCTTTATGTCCACATTGTTTTCAGATTTATGGTGCCTTGTATTAATGTAGGCAGCTGAGGAAGTCATTTTATAGTCACATTTCACACAACACTGAGCTCCACACTCTCACTACCCCTCTGCTGTCAGCTTTCAGAGATGAAACACCCTCTACCTCCCTAGCATCCATGTGTTTTAGCCCTTAATTTTACATGAGTTTTGAATAATTTAGTGTGTGTTCATGCTGATATTTGTCTCTGGAGTGGAGACTTGTTTGTCCCATCCTAGTCTTAGGCAGTAATCTGTTTAAACCTGAGGATCTTTCAGTAAAATGAAGAGTGACGTTATGTTTGGTAGATGAGCACTGGTAGGACATAACCAGGATTCGCTCATGTTGTGTGGTACCAACAAGTCTCAGAGCACTGGGCTGTGAATAGCTCTAAATGTAGCAGGTTGCTAAACTACAGTACAAACTTACAAAGTTTGCTTGTTGTCACGTTTCAAACAAAAGCACTATGTAACTGTTGATGAATACATTACCTCATCACGCTGTATCTGGTAAAAAATCGTCTTGAACAAATAAAAGTAGTGTTAAAAAGAAGATCTAAAACATCACAACAGTTGGCGTGTTACATTCAAAGCAAGAATACTCCCTCTGACATTTTTCTGTACCAGTACTTAAAAATCCATCAAAACCAAGCTGGGGCTGAGTCATGTGTATAAGTGTGTGTTTTATTTTCACTCCTCTCTTGCAGACGTGTTGGTGGGTTCTCTGCTGGGCCTGACCTTTGCCTGGCTGTGTTACAGACAGCACTACCCTCCTCTTCAGGACCCAGACTGCCACAGACCTCTGCGTCACAGAGACACTGTCCCTGCAGCACAGGAGCGCAAACTGGCAAACTCCAACTACATCCTCCCCCTGTAGGACGGCTCTGACTGGATCATACTGGTGTCATTAATACTGGGTTACATGGTAATCCTTTGTGTTCTCCTTTTCACTCCCTTTAGGGCTGGGCAACGTGTCAATATTTATTGTTTTACTGTCAATCTTTGTAAGTATATTGTGGGATATTCTTTTTGTTTGGTGAAAAGTCACACATGGGTTAACTTTGTTATTTAAATCTGAAGAGTTGATGTAAATTGCAGCTCTTGTTAAACAATCCAAAGCAGTGAAACAGCGGTTAAGCAAACATCCTGAGGTGTGAATTTTAAACCCAAATGGATAACAACACACACAAAATGTATGCATACAGCGCAGCCCTGCACACCCTGTGTATGTGCCTCCAGATCACTTTAGATACTCACAACAGCTAAAACTGTAAGCTACAAAAACCACTGCTCTGATAGTCCACTGCTCATCAATCTCTGGCTCTGCTGCTGTGAAAAACATCCCCATGTACAGGGCTGAGACTTTCAGACAAATCAACTGTATTGGACGGTTGAGCCCAGAAAAGGGGTAAGAGCACTTCTTATAGTTGATCCTTATTCTCATTATGTCTTTTAGTCATTGATAATTCCAAACACTGAATGGTTACAGCTTCTCACATGCCAAGCTTTGTTACATCATCATTTAAAATGGACTCTACCGTGTTGGACTGATAGCAAAAGAAACAAGCCACAGGAAACTGAAAAGTTGGAATTTTTTAATCTTTTTTTTTTTTCAATCAAACATTCAAATGAATTAATGCATCTAGAAAAAAAATATGACACAGTATTCACTAAAACAATCCTTGTCCGTAGCTTAAGCTCAAACAATGTCTTTCCCCTTAATTTAGCTGATTATTGACTAATGACATTGATTATTATTATTGATAAAAACAATACTAATAATAATAATTATCTATTTGATCAGACAGCTCTTTTCAGTGTGTTGGACTCCCCTGTCAGTCACCAATATCCTGTATGTTGTCCTCTATGACGATGACACTTTGGTAAAGCTGTTGCTGCTTTGGTCACTCATTGTTCACATCACCTTTTGCCATTCATGTTACACTCCAATACCACTAACAATGGTGTCCAACTTAAAAAAGAAATGAGTTACATACACCCTGTGCAATGTTGTGCATATGAAGTCGTTCTTTAATAGTTTTGTTTTAGATATCACTGTATTTATCCCTGAGGGATACAACTGTCTCAGTGTTTGGTTATCTTTGTGCATATCAACATTAGGTCCACTGTTATCTAAAGCAACAGCCTTGTTGCCTTTGTGTGTTCAGCAGGAAAAAGAAAATGTAGTGACTTAAGCTCCACAGCTCCACTCATCACTCAGAATCTCTCTGTCTTCCTCTGATATATTGTGAATGTTTCCATCCACAGATTGATTCATATCTGGAATATTGTGATTGTCATATCAGATCCAGCGCCCAGTCCTTAGAGTCAATGGCGTAATGTAGCAGCTTCACTTCTCTCAACTGAACAAAAAAACACATCTACGCAGTAACTGGATAGCACACCTGCTAATCACAATTTAAGATCTGACTCTACAGAACTAGGAGATAAAAGTGTCTCAGGCTAATTTAAGGTCTGCTTTTATTTACTGTTCAGAGGTTAGACTGTATGTAACCTCTCCAGGTGATGGTGCTAGCCTCCCAGTGCTCCTGCTGGTCAGGTTTTCTATCCTGTTAATTATTTTATTGGCAAGAAAAGTCTGAGTTGTTTTATTTATTTGACATAAGATAGAGAAGACTACTTTCTGTGATTATTCTATGTTTACAGACTTCTGATTTCCGTTTTCTTATTCTGTTTCATCTATGCTTTTATCTGAAGAAAGCATGCTAAATTTTACTTAGATGTAACTGTTTTTGCAGGTTGAAATGCAAGAAAACAGACAAACCTCTTTTGTTTGTGTTTTTGTTTCAAAACCAGCCAAAGTTTTGCAGGGTCAAGAAAAGCACCTTTTCTCTTCACTAGGAATCAAGCTTAAAACAGCTGGATCTCAGTGGTTTCAGACCAAACTTGGCAGAAAAAAATTATTGAATTTGTGCCTTTGTTTCGTCGTTACTTCATTGCTGTTAGGTAATGAATGAATTACATACTGCATGTTACAGTGTATGTTCACTATTCACTGGAACACATTAGTTGTCAAATTTGCAGTTGTATTGTTTTACAGTTTTTAGGGTTTCATTTGAAAGATATTATATGGTGTAAAAATTTGGCATGCAGCCTCTCTTTACCTCAGAAAAAAATATTTGTCATTTTCTTTCTTGGGCTGGTTGTTTGATTGAAATGTGAAGTTTTCTGGATGAAACCATGTAAATGTTCATCTGAGATGGGTAAAAAGTCACTCTTGGATTGACTCTTTTTGTGATTGTGTACAGGTCTAAGTGTATATTTGATTTTGGGGCATGTAGGAGTTCACTTGACTTTTTACTCTTTGTTTGTTAACCTTAATGTAATGACTTTATGTGATGGATTAGAAATCACACTTGAAGGCACATGGGCTCTAGCCAAACAAAAAAGGACATTCTTTGGAGTCTGCTGCATTTTGATAAAATCCTGCATGGGTCGCACATTTAGAGCAACATACCTCCTTCAGTTCTTCCTATCAAACCCCCACATTTACATCTCCTTAGTTTAAGTACAAGTAAATAGTATCAGGTCTCCTTCAGATCCTGTCATGAAAAGGGATTATGCTAAAACTTTCCTGTTTGCTTTATTGATGTCATCATGATTTGCCTTGGCTTGCAGGAGAACATAGCAACCGTTCATGCTGGTACACTTTCCTGATTGTACATGTTGTGATGCTTTTAATGACTTTTTGTGACACTTGATGATGATGTTTCTACATAATCTTACAATATACGCTGTCCTTTGCATATTTCTCTGCGTCAGTTGTCTGTTTCTAGACTGATAATTATAAGCACACATTTAGAAGAAAATGTGCCTTATTAATCCCCTTGAGGAAAATCCAATTTCACTCACATGCACAAACAGGAACATTTTGCACAGAAACATGCACTGATGGGGAGTGCAGAGTGAGGGAGTTGCACTAATGGAGCAGACTGGGGTTCAGTGCCTTGCTCATGTTAACCTCAGGCATTCTGTCTGACAAATCTCCAGCTACCAGCCTGTTCCCCAATATGAGCCCAGACCAGAGCTTGAGCTTGTAACCTAATAGGCAGCATTATTAAGTGCAATTTTTGGTAAGTATGAAGTTGCATAAAGCTACCATATTCTAGAAAAAAATAACACAAAAAACACAAAAAAGGACCCCCTATCTCTTGGAGATTCTGAAAATGTACCCAAAGATACTCAAAGACAACAAAGTAGTTTCATAACCCATACATTTATTTAAAGTGCACCTGTTTAGAGTGAAAATGTTCCATAATATAAATGGAATAATAAATTGGAGTCCATTTCTGCCAGTTAAAAGAAAAACTGACTGGGTTGTGTTTTTTTTTTTAAATACTAAATTTTGAGATTGAAGAGCAGACATTTTTACTGATTATCTCAAATTTTGACTAATCTCAATATTTTGACCTTTTAACTCACAGTTTTGGTTCAATTATCTCTAAATTTTGACTTTATTATCCCAACACTTAGACTTTTTATTTCAGAACTATGACCTTTTATCCTAAATTATATTAAATCCCCCAAATTTCCACTTTGTATTGAAAAAAAAACACTTTTTTTAACCATTGGAAATTGGCTTCCACAATAATGCACTACGTGCTTGAANAAGAGCAGACATTTTTACTGATTATCTCAAATTTTGACTAATCTCAATATTTTGACCTTTTAACTCACAGTTTTGGTTCAATTATCTCAAAATTTTGACTTTATTATCCCAACACTTAGACTTTTTATTTCAGAACTATGACCTTTTATCCTAAATTATATTAAATCCCCCAAATTTCCACTTTGTATTGAAAAAAAAACACTTTTTTTAACCATTGGAAATTGGCTTCCACAATAATGCACTACGTGCTTGAATAAAAAGAAAAATCACTGGGAAAAGATTTGAAAAAAAAGTTTCTGTTGAATTAGATTTTTATGCTAATGAAACTAAATTTGGTACGCTTATTCCAAAATTGCAGTCAGTTTTTTTTTCTCAAGCACGTCAAGTTTTTTCTCATATAATATAATAAAGTCACATAATTCCATGAACAAAAATAAGGAAAATATAAAGGGAAAAGACGACGTAAGCTCACTCTGACGTTGCGTCTTTTTCACTTTTCAGAAACGTCAAGCGTTGCTCCGGCCTGGTGGGCGTGTCTCAAATCCGTGACGTATGTTCTCCCTTCACAGTGATTGGCTGGAAGTGAGAGGCCGATTTGGCGCCACATTTCCAACAAGGAACAGTTCTGCTGTGAACGAGCTCTGACAGCGAACCAAAATAAGCCGCAGTTCATGCGTATTTAGCGCTATTTATCCTACCCAGAGGCTTTTAATCGACTTTTTAAAGATGTTCATCACGGACATTAGAAAGGAGTTTTATGAGGTTGTTGCCAACCAGGTGAGTTTAACCAGGACAGTGACGTATGTGAACAGAGTGAACTGTGTTTGCTAACGTGGATAGCTGCTCCTGTTGTTGTCTTCGTCATTTATCGTTAATAAATGTGTTGTATGTGAAGTATTTAACCAACTCTGCCTTTCAGAGAGTCGCCCTCCTGGTGGCTTCAGATATCGACGCTCTCTGTGCCTGTAAGATATTGCAGGTAAGAAAGGTTTTTAAAAAAAAACTATCTGTTAGCGAGCTTTAGCTCCTGTAGCTGCTCAGAAAACTTAAATGTGCAGGTTTGCTTTTCTTATCAGCTCAAGTTATTATCTGTCAGATACATGTCTTGAAAATTCAAACGTGTCTAATCCAATTGTGCCAAGTGCAGAAAATTGTGTGTAGTGTTTTGAAAAAGTGTTGTAGAACCGCAGTTTGGGTGTCAAACAGAAATTGTGCTTGTAATTTTTGCAGAATTGGTTCAGGGGGTTGGTGCATGGGTCACATGTTGTAGTCTCTGTCTCAAGTTCCATTGGAAAAAAAACTATAAGTGAAGGTTTCTGTAACATTTTGAGTTCCTGTGGACTGACAAGTTGAATGAATGAATGAATTGTTAAACGTGTTTTCCTCTCTTTACCAGGAACTCTTCCACTGTGATCAGGTCCAGTACACACTAGTACCAGTCACAGGATGGCAGGACCTCAGCACTGCTTTCCTTGAACACAAAGAACAGGTGAGATCACACCGACCTGAGTTTACTTATTGCCAAATGACTTAATCAGAAGAACTGTCCCTCACTCTCATCGCAAATGAAATGTGTGTTTTTTCTGTGTTTTCAGTTCAAGTTCTTTGTTCTCATTAACTGTGGGGCGAATGTTGACCTTCTTGAGATGCTGCAGCCGGACGATGACTCCATCTTCTTTGTTTGTGACACACACAGACCTGTAGATGTAGTCAACGTCTACAATGACACTCAGGTCATATACAATTTTTGTTTCATTAGGGCCGGGAAATTATTTGCAAATTAGGTTGAACAATATGGCCTTCTGGGATATGCAAATTGCAGACAGTGCAATATTTCTTTAACCTGAAATGTGTCAGAATACTAGGTAAAACATTTTTCCAGTTAATGTTTTATACTCTACCCTGCTCACCAAAGAGCCAAACTGTTGGAAAAAACCTTTGCAAGGGCAACAAGGGTGAAAAGTAGTAAAAACGGCAAGAGGTAGCGATACAAATAAGTTTAAGGCAAACGTGTATGTAATAGCTGGGTTTCACTTTCTGCAATGAATGACCCAAAAAAATTTCAATGCAAATAGAGTTTCTTCAGTGGATTTTTTTTTTCATTACAAAAATTCTACTTTCCCCCTTCATGTTTGTGTTTTTCTTACTCAAGATGAGAATGATAGAAAAAAACCTCCCTTTTAATATAGTGATTGATACCAACAACATTTAAAATGTAACCGGAAAATAATTCATCAAAATGGAACTACAATATAGGGAAAAATAATCCCACTTAGATTATTTTTCAAACCCTCTCATCTGCAGATAAAGCTGCTCATCAAACAAGACGATGACCTTGGTGTGCCGTCTTATGATGATATCTTTCGAGATGAAGAGGAGGAGGAGGGAGATGACTCTGGAAACGAGAGTGATGAAGGCTCAGAACCTTCTGGGAAACGGAGGAGATTTGACGAGGTGTGTGTTGACATTATGAGCGCATACATTAACCCTGATTCGTAGAGCGTTTATATGGCTGCAGTGATTGTGTGACTGTGATTGCGTTGTTGCAGGGGGCCATTGAGAGGAGAATTGACAGACAACGAGCAAAGAGGGAGTGGGAGGCCCGCAGGTGAAGTATTTTTGAGGAGGTGTCAGAATGTTTAATGTAAAGACATACCTCTCTTTCTATTAATATCAATGTTTCAATTATTTCTCAGGAGGGAAATCCTGTTTGACTATGAGCAGTATGAATACCATGGAACCTCTGTGAGTGCTTTAACTCGAGTACACAGGACATATTTGATTCTGTTTACAAAAAAATTGATACAAGATTTTCCCCAACCACCAAATGAATGAGTTTACTGATGCATTGTTGACTTTAGACCGTCTTTGCTCACACTTTTTCTCTCTCAGGCTTCTCTGATGTTGTTTGAGCTGGCGTGGGTGTTAACCAAAGACACCAAAGACATGCTCTGGTAATTCACCTGACTTTTTTTCTTCAGATAAATATGTTTGAGATTCACTTTACAGACTGTTAGGTGATCGTGTTTTCTTTTGTAGGTGGGCCGTCATCGGGCTGACAGACCAGTGGGTTCATGATAAAATCACACAGTAAGAATTTCTCCTAAGTTTCTGACACATCTTAAGTCTGTTTTTGACTACCTTTGAATTAGCCATGAGGACACTCTATTAAATTAAGCTCCTCACTGATTCTAATAAGATTGTGTTGTTGTTTTTTTCAGTATGAAGTACATAACAGACATTGCCACAATGCAGCGACATGTTTCCCGCCACAACCACAGGAATGAGGATGATGAAAACTCTCTCTCCATCGACTGCATGAGAATCTCCTTTGAATATGAGTATCCTTTCAACATTTGGGGGTTTTCTCCCATTCGATCAAGCATCAATGTGACCAGGATTTGAACCCAGACTGCCCATGCAAGGGCAAACCTCATGGAGCACAACCTAAACCACGAGGCCATCTGTGCTTGAACTTCTTATTTTCACTGTTTTTAACCTCTTTCTTCTTCTCTTTGAGTTTTCCTTGACCTTCTCCCTCAGCCTCCGTCTAACCCTCTACCAGCACTGGTCTCTGTATGAAAGCATCTGTAATTCATGTTACACATCATGCAGCTTCAAATTGTGGACGTTAAATGGGCAAAAGAAACTCCAGGAGTTCCTCGCTGACATGGGGTAAGTCGACTTGAAAACAAGGATAGCGATGAACTGTATTGTCCCTGTAGGTTTGTCATGTATAAAGTGCGGCTCACAATCAATGCATTCCATACATTAAAATACACACCCACTGTCAAAATTAAAATAGAAAGACCATGTCACTGTGGCATATCCATGAAACAAAAATGTAGCAATAAATACAATGAAATACCAATGTGGCATTAAAAAGGAATGTCATATTAAAATGAATGCAGTAGCAAGACAACCCTCATACTCATTAGGGCTAAAGGACTTGCTAAAATAATCTGAATATGATTATTTTCCCTCATACTGTATATAATACAGCAATACAGATAATGAAAACCAAGAATTCAGTGTCTCAGAAAACCAGAATATTACAAGATCAGTTAAAAAGGATATTCTAGAAAACATCAAGCCTCTGCTACTTTTTGACTACTTTTACACTCCCTTCAACAGACTACCCCTGAAGCAAGTGAGGCAGAAATTCAACTCCATGGACTTTTCAATCAAAGAGAACCTCAGAGATGTTATCGAGGAGTCTTCCATTAAATACGGGTATGATTCCTTAAAACACCTGACATAAATAAATCCTCACATACATTCGAATGCAGTCACTGACTTTTCTTTCCATCCTGTCAGTATGAAAGACATCCGCATCCAGACATTTGGCGTTCACTTTGGCTTTAAGAACCGTTTCCTGGCCAGCGACATGGTGCACGCTACCACAGCCTTGCTGGAGAGCACTGAGAAAGACGAGAGTGAAGGCGACAACTTCATCAGGGCTCTGGACTCTCTCTCCAGGTGTGTTACTCTTTGTGTACATGCTCATACTTAAATGAAGTTAGTGAGCAACAAAACGCGACAGCATGTTGATATGATGACCAGGATTAGTAGTTTGATGCTGTAAAATGTCAGATAAAGTCACTAAGAAGTTAACTCTCTGTTCCTCTTTGGTCTCTGTGCAGGAGTAACCTGGAGCGTCTCCACACGGGCATTGACCTGGCTAAGAAGAAGCTCATGGCGATCCAGCAGACTGTCGCCAGCTGCATCTGTACCAACCTCATCCTGTCTCAGGGACCCTTTCTGTACTGCTACCTCATGGAGGTATGAGTCTGTTAAAACCCTGCAGGTCGTGTTGGTGTGTCTTCTTCTCATTAAAACCGCTCTTTTTACTTTGTCTCAAATATTCAGGGAACACCTGACGTGAAGCTCTTTTCTAAACCAATGGCTTTGACTCTGCTCAGCAAATATCTCCTGAAGGCTTTTGTCCATTCTGTGAGTATCGAAATTATCTCCGACTGTAAAACCACGCTTCTGAAGTTGTTTTCAAGTAAATACAAAGAACATGTTTGTCCGCCAGACGAGAAACAAGCGCTGCAAACTGCTTCCTCTCATCATGGCTGCTCCCAAGGATGTGGAGAAAGGAACCGTGATCGTTGTGGGAATCCCACCTGAGTCTGACACATCTGACAAGAAGAAGTAAGACTTTACTTTTTAAGATATGAGGGATATTCCTACTTAATTATGAGCTTCCTAAGTTAGGTCCACATCCCTGTAATGTTAACTGAAAGAAGAAATTCCTACTTTAGATTTTCAGGAGCCCATTTTCTTAAGATCTTCTTTCTTCTCTTTGTATCTTTTCCAGTTTCTTTGGACGAGCGTTTGAGAAAGCTGCAGAAAGCACCAGCTCCAGAACTCTCCATGACCACTTTGACACTTCAAGTGAGTGAATCTGTCATATAGCTGCACAAAAGCTCTGCTGTGTTCAAGTCCCTCATTCTTTTCTTGGTAAATTATACAGCTCCTCTCTGCTCGAACACTAGGGGGCAGCCTTTACTTCATTTTCACCAGTTCAGTCTCATCATCAGTCATCATACTCACAAACATGCCAATTCTGACTCAGTATGTTCATCAACTCTTATCTCGTTTCTTTTCCTGTGCAGCAATTGAGCTGAAGACGGAGGACAGGAGCAAGTTTCTAGACGCACTCATCACTTTGCTGTCATAAGAGCAAACAATATGATCGAGTTCTTGAACAGTGTAAAAGCTTCTTTTTTCTGATGTGACCAGAATCTGTCAGACATGAACAGTTTCACCAGAACAGAAGAACTCGAGACGTTTAATCAGTTTATTTGTATATTGCTGTACAGTTTTTCTGTAAATGTGTTGAAGTTGTACTTTTGGTTTTAATTTCTCTTAAGATCTGTCTTTTATTTCTTTCTATCTATGTATGTTTGTGCATTTTAAAATGTTTTAGATGTTTTAATAAATCAAAGTGATATGAGTATTTATTCTGCCCTCTTACAAAGAGTGTCATTATACAACATGTCATTTATGAGGTATAGAGCTATGAAACGAAGGAAACATTTCATTTTGTTCTTCTACGGCTCAAACTTCACTCTTCATGGTTCAAGCAGGTCATCTTACAACTTCTCATGTTACATAATTGATATCAGATGATTCACATTGTTTATTCATGTTACTTTGATTAAACTGCCTTATTTGGCTTCATTACCAAACCAAAAAGACAAGATTTATGTGCAGCTGAAGATGAAATAGACACCCTTGGAAGTTTTCACAGGAATTAGTGAGCTGATCATATTTCCTGCTCTTGAAAAATGGTTCTCTGTAACTTTGCCAAATAGAAGTATGAAGTAATGAAGCGAATGTCCTCCATTTGTAGAAATAAGGTAGAACAGCAGTTTTTTTTATTTTTATTTGTATCAGTACCATAGCTCCATTTCCTTACAAAACATTTTTCTGACTTACTCCTAGTGACATGACTAGTTTACACATTTAGAAAAAACCATAAATGCTGAATGATATAAACACAGGTTTGAGAGCAACAACCTTTTTTCAGAGGAGCCTTGCATATTTCAGCATAACACTGACAAACTACATTTTGCATTGGGGCTGCACAACACATCGTTTTTCGTTATAGTCATCACGAAATGCTCAGTATTCATGTAGCAAGGTTAGGTAATAAAGTGTAATATATTTGAACACTTCAAATAAGATTACATTGCCTGTCTATGACCAGTCACATCACATATGTATCTAAACTATCCATCTGTATATTTGACCAAATTACGCAACAACTCATACTGTTAGAGCACCTTCTTAGTGCTTTGTTACTTCTCCTGCTGTTATCAGGGTCGGGCAGAGCGACATGCAGCATGATTGGTCAAGTGACTAAAGAGAGAGGGAGCAGATAATGTGAGCAGAGCATAGTAGGGACTCGGACAATAGTTTTCAATTTCATCAATACCTTTTATCAGTTTTAATATCTGATGAGATGACTGTCTTGATTTGATTGATGATAGTTATCAATTAAAGCTCTTGTAAGAAATGTTGGCATTGAAGACAACATAACCTCATCAACTACTTGATCCTCTCCTGTAGATGTTTAAAAAGTAAATCCTTTTCTGTTTTTAAAAAAAGTCATCATGCTTTCTTTAACCTTCAAATAAATCACTCCCATAAAAAAAAGTAAGATAAGGCTTTTTTATTCATGTGCTGTCAGTTGTCTGGCCTGACACCTACCCCAATGACCAGATATTCAAGATGACAAAACAAGAATGATTGATTCTCCGCTGATGGTTTCATGTGTTTTTGTGGACCATGAAGAAGCACTACTGTTAATATCAGTCTGTTTCATAACCAGAAAAAAATGCTGACAGGAGCTTTGAATGATTACAAAGCATTAAATTCTTGTGTTTATTAACTTGTGACCCAAGTTTTTTGCAGATGGGTCAGCACATCATTTGGCAGTTAACAGGTGGAATAATAGTGAGCATTTCAACAACTCGATATCAGGATTTAACAAGGAACAGGAAAATAACTGAGTGATTATAGATTGATTTCTCATGGTCTCAGTGACTCGTTTAAGTGTCATCATTATTGTGTGTGAGCATATTAAGACCACAAAAACATATCAGTCCGTCAGTTGGAAGCTGAAGCCTTCAGTCCCGTACTAAAACAAAGATCTGGCAGAGTTTCTGCTCTTGGCAGTCACTCTTTCCACCCTGATCCAAGCTTTTGTTCTGCTGACGCACAAAGTGTGTTTCTACAGAAGGTAGAAAAGCTCTGACTGCAGTGTTGATGTTTCAAGTGAAAATGTTGAACTGTACGTCTTCTTCTGAACCCGGCCTGCTTATGTTGGCCAAAGGTGAGGGCTGGGACCTTGGCCCACATCAGAAAATGTAGGCCAGGCGTCCTGGTGTTGATTTTCTCTGTGTCCAGAGAGTGAAATGGAAACATGGTGGGGGTCTGAGCTGCTCTCTGTGGGGCAATTAAGATCCTTATCAGATCCGAACCAGGATGGGATCATGACCTTAAGGGGAAAGGGTGGTTGTTGTACAGGAAGGTCCAAACTGATTGGCAGCAGCGAGACTGAAACGTGCCGTGATCTGCATCCCACCACGTCAATACAAATGGTCTTATTGTCACCAGCCAAGCTTTTGAACATATGCACACATTCATAATTTTATTATTTACAGTCAGAGGGATGTTATCATGGAAAGGAAGCAGGACGTTACTGGAGGACACAGTTATCCAATTAACAGGGCGGAGAGTTTATTTTTAGGGAATCATCATGAGCTGCTGATAAATCTCTGCAGCTTAATCTGTTTCATCTCTTTCTTCTTCAAACTTCTCTTCTTCTCTTGACTTCAGGTTTTAACACTTTTTACATTTTTTAACACCTCGCTTAAGGTCCATTCATAAGCTGTTGTCCATCTGCCCTCAAAGGCACCACAGCATCTACAATCCAATGAAGTTAAAATTTAACGATAGCAAAATTCAATGATTTATAAAACCTTTTAAACCTACATTAAATCAAATACACTACAACAACAAGGTATTAATTTTTCATCCTGAATAACTTTGTTTTTTCGCAATATTCACTCATTTTGAATTTTGTCACCGCCAACATGTTCAGCAGTAATAGGGGCATGTTTACATCTGTGTTACATCACCTTTCCTTTTTACTAACTCTCAGTAAGCAAACTGAGGACACTAATTATTGAAGCTTTGCGGCTGGAATTCTTTTCCATTACTATTTGATGTACAATTTTGGTTTCTCACCAGTCCAGGGTCTCAGTTGTTGTATTTTGTGCTTCATAATGTGCCTCACATTATCGATGGGCAACAGGTCTGGACTGCAGGCAGGCCAGTCCAGTAGCTGCACTCTTTCACTACAAAGCCACGCTGTTGTGACAGATGCAGAATATGTCTCAGCATTGTCTTACTGAAATAATCGGGGATGCACCTATAAAAAAGCGTGGCTTGGGTGGCAGCATATGTTGCTCCAAAACCTGTAGGTACTTAACAGCGTTAATGCTGCCTTCATATGTGACAGTTACATATGATCCCATGGGCACTAACACACCCCCATACCATCACACGTCTTGACTTTTTAACTTAACACTGAAAAAACATATTGTCCTTTTCCTCTCAACTGTCATTTGAAACATTGTTTTGAAACAGGTGGACTATTTGCTCACGCAGTTGTTGATAAAGTGGTGAACTTTGCCCCATCCATGACTGACTGAGCCTTTCATGGATGCTTTTATACCTAATTATGACACTCACCAGTTTCTGATGAACCTGTTCACCTGTGGAATGTTCTGAACAGGTGTTTTTTTCAGTGTTCCTCAACTTTTTGGAAAATTGCAGGCATCAAATTTTCCATGTGCATTCATGTTCTTGTAAATCCATGCTTCATATTTCACTCTAGACGGTAGTTTTTTTCTACACTGGGTTCAGTGAGCACTGTGAGCAGTGTTGAAGTGTTTCTTGAGGCTAATTAGAAAAAAAGATGGATGGAACTGAAAGGGGTGTGAGGTACCGTATCATCTGCATAAAATGAACTTTGCAATAATAAAATGATTTTTTTTACTGTCATTTATATGAATGGTAAATAACAGGCCCAAGATGTGAACCTTGAGGTACTCCCTTTTAAGTCTGAATACAAGTCAATGAAGTCAAGAATGGTCTTCTACCTTTTAGATCCGTTTTTCCTGTGTGCCCTGATATGTTTTTAGGAAATCTCCACCCTCTTGTCTTTGCTGATTCTCATGATCTCGTTGATCTTGTTGCAGCATCTGCTCATTTATCTTTACCTGGTTGAGGCACATCTAGTCAGTCTGGTGATGCTCCACCTGTTCAGTCGTTCATCGTTTGGCCTCCTCCCTTCAGCCATCAATCACACCGCTCTCCATCCCCCCTCTTGCACCTCTGGCGAAGTGGGGCCACTGCCCTTTACGCCGCTCTGCATCACAGGAATGTGGCATGCATCACACTCACACACACTTACGCTCACTCACACAAACACTGAGGGTAACACACCCCCAACGGTAGGATGGTGCTGCTGAAGGGAGATGTGCAGAACAGCAGATCTAAGGCCTTACACTCAAACCGTCATTCAGAAGAGATGGGGGGTTTGTACATGGACGTATGATGCATTGATTCATAAACTAAATGAAATAATTTGTCAGGATATTTGAGAAAGATAACATTTGTTAGTGTTTGGTTGAGAGTTAGAATTGTTTTAAGACTTCCTTCTATCAAATCAACATTATGATGTAAATGTCAACTTGCAACTTCCTCATTGAAACAAACTATTAATACCAAGAACAAATGAATTTTTAAATTTTCATTACAAGCTTTTAACTAACAGAAATACTGCTAAAAAGGGGAGAGTAAGGATGATATTCAACAAGTCCTGTCAAAATCTGAAGTTGATCCAAGAAGCCAAAACTTAAGTGCTGCTCTGACAGATTCAGCTTCTGATGGATGAGGAAAAGTTATGCAGATCAACCCAAAACATTTAAAAAATTAAAAGTTTCAGAAGCCTACACAAGTTGGTTTCAATTTGGAATTTCATATGATATGGTATTGAAAATCTGAAGGTTTAAAGGTCAAAATAGTCATGTATCAGCTACTTCTTTTCCTCATATTCAAAATAAATGTTGAATTAAACACTCAGTAAAATCTTTAAATATTACAGTAAAATACTGCAAAGATTACAAACGAAAAGTTTCAGTGTACAACAGAGGAAACTTTTGTCAGCGTTACATATAATAATACAACATAATATTGTCTTTCAGTCTAAATGAGCTGTAAAAAAGTTAAATGTTTCGTTAAAGAAACATTTTAATGTCATATCCTGGTGTGTGGATGTGCAAACACTGAAAAGCTCCTCATTCATTATTGTCATTTACATTATCATTCTTTACCATTCATTTTAAGAGACAGAGCTTAACAAAGTTTAACATCTTTGAGCTCTTCATGAATTAAACTTTGATATTAATGTGTTGAAACTTCCTTCTCCTCACTCTGCATCCTCTCAACAGTTTCTCTTGTTTTCATCCTTTTACCTCTGCCTTGAACAGTCTCAGATTCCAGATAGGATTAGTTTTACTGGACAGTCAGAGACAAAAAGCTACAGCTGACTGTTTCTGCCTGTCACCCCGTTGTGCTGTGCCAGGATGCTGACACACAGTTACACACACACAGTTATACACACACACGTCCAGTGTGACAGATAATAACATTTTCAGAGAAATAGAGAGAATTGTGAAAACATCTTCATTACAGTAAATTAAATTCTTTCCTGTTGCTTCTGCTCCGTGCTTCATGTCAACCTGTCAGCTCGCAGATGCCCTTAATGATCCCTAACCCTTGTGACCTTTGACCCCTGAGCCCTCTCACAGTTGGGGTGTTATTCTCTGAATCGGCCTCTTCTCTTCTATTGTTTTAAAGGACATTTTAGAAAGAAAGATTTGTGTTTCCAGCGAAAAACAAGAACATCGGTACAGATGGATTACAGTAATGAACTTATGGTTGTGCAATATTCAATGCTGTATGTTACTACATTTTTCTTTTATTTTTTGGCCGTGTTGTTTTATAAAACATAAAGCTGATCCTGACAGTGCTAATGACTGAAAAAATACACACTGTAAAATGCAATTTTGCACATTTGTCATTGTAGTATATTATTTGATGTCAATATGACAAAAGATTACTGAAGTTATTGTGATAATTATAAGTTGGCATCTTCTCAACTACAAAATAAATTTCAACTTGAAATTCTTTATACAAATAAATCAGTAAAGCACGTTGACTTGACAATCACCTTAGCCCCTCCCAGCTGTTTAGTAAATATTTGCTGGTTGGACTTCGCGGTTTTCAAAACTGAACAGTTTAACTGCCATAGAATAGATCGGTTACCTCAAACAATTACCTGAGAAAGTTAAATTGATGAACAAGTCTAAATCAAACAAACTAAGACAAAGGTTTACACAAGGCATTTTACTTAATCAAGATAATGTCTGTTGGTGTTGGAGCAAAAAAAGTTCAACAAAACATCATATTTTTACATTCAAACAACAGATTACATCGAACAGTGTAGACTTGAAAATGCGAAGTTGTGACAAGCCTATAAGTCTACAGCTTTTATTTTCAATGTCTAATTTAAGCTCAAAACAGCCTTTGATTCAATTTTCATAAATACAAGTTCTGTATAATACATGTTTATAAACCATGACCAGCTGTCCGTGCTGAATACACTTTTTAAAGATACCCAGCATTCTTGAAAATACGGTCATTTATGTCTTTCCAGCTCTTTTAAAACTTCCTTTAGCATCCGTAGCTCCTTTGTCCATGTCCAGAGGACTCCTGTTCAAGCACTAAGCGACATTTAAAATCCTCCTCCTCATCTATAAATTCCTGGATGCACTTGCTTATCTACCAAACCTCCTCCACCTCTTCACCCTGCCCAGGAATCTGAAGTCCTCCTCTTTGAGAATAACACCCTGATAGATTTAAAGTTCTGCGAGTAATGTTTGGAACAACTTATGAATGATGTCATCCTGAGTATCAGTCATTGTATATCCCAGAGTATGTGCAATAGCAATCTGTTACTCCAAGAAATTAACCAAAGACTTATCATGTTTCTGTTTGCATACTTTATATTTTTATGTTTGCTGAATGACAATTCCACTAAGCACAAATAAAACTTCTCATGTAAACCTGGAACTAGAAGAGGACAATATGGCTTTATTGTGCTCTATTAAGCATAAAGCGTTTTACATTTAATTTTCAAGTCTTAGGTGAACTTGGATACAAGGGAAGCAAAAAGAAGCTAAGATGCTGTTTCATCATCATGAAGTTGGACAAAATGAGTTTCTTGTCTTCCTCTCTCAGCGGTCGGTGGTTCAGTCATGCCAGACTCTTTTTACTGGATGACATGCACTACAACCTCCATTCTTAAAAACACTCTGTGGTCCCAAGTTGGAGACTGAAAGAGCTCACAAAGAGGAAAAAACGTTTGAACATTGGTTTGTTTTGTTCTGAACATAATTTCTCCTTGTATCGAGTGTTGACTTTTTTGCTCTCCAACAGGCTTGAGTGTTTCCTGCAAGATGCAATTAGTGTTGAAACAATAGTATCCTGTTTATGTGTGTGCTTAAAACAGGCTGTTTGTGTACTCTGCCACTAATTGCCATATCCTAAGATAAAATTATTGAAGGCTGGAGCAAGAATCAGCAGCACCTGTGCCACTGTGCTCAAACTGACTGCAGAAATCTTGGTGGTTTTGTGAGTAGTTTGAGGAGTTTCTTCTCATGCTTCAAGAATAGTGAGAGTGAAATCACATATATTGTGCTGACCATGCCAAATCAGAAATGTCTCCTGGTCCCACCCAGAGATCCCTCATACTGCTGCACCTCCTCCTAATCTCAGCAGAGGGTTGTCAGTCAACAAGTTGCCTGCTCTAACTTGTCTAAATCATCAGTATGAGAATGTGTTTTAACATTCATGCAGGTAATCTCGTGCTTTTCTATGTCTGTCCAAAGTTTTCTTCTTTAGATGTGCTGTATGGAAACATGATCTCACTCAGCCCGGCATGAAAGGAGTTGAGACTCCCTGTTTTGTGAGATAAAACTTACATATTGCACTCAGTTAATCATTCTGTTAAGAAAACACTTCATCTGTGGCTGTAAAACTGTTGTTCACTTATTTAACATTGAGCATGGTTATATAAAATTGAGTAGTTTGGGGAAATACTTGTCTCTCTTCTCTCTAAATATTATGATTGTGATAGACACAAGGTTTAAAAACCTCCAAAGGGTTAATGACCTTGTGTTTAAATAGCAATAGCTGACTTGAGAAATCTTTTAACCAGTAATATCGAGGCATTTAAGGACACCTACCAAAATCATCCTGCAGTCAGGCAGCCCTGCATTAAAACAGACATGGCTCTGTAGTGGGAATTGCTGCATGGGTTCAAAATGACTTGCGACACACAACTTGTCAATTCAGCCACAGATACAGGTTTTACTGGACAGTCACAGGGACACATCCGGATGTCTTTGGGTCTACTTGTAAAAGCTGAGTCGAGCTAATGAAAGTTTTATAGGTTGTTTTTTACAGGCCTGCATTCTCTCGTACCTGTGTGTGTGTGTGTCTATATGTGTTTCTGGAGTGCACCAAACTTCAGTTTGAACTCATACATATGAACACACACAAACACACTCTCCCCTCCCACACCCTCCATGTCCCTTCCTGTTTCCTGTTCCGCTGTCCGCTGCGCAGGAAGCCTGGTCGTGGTTCGGGAGCTGCAACAAAAACTTGAGTCACCAAGCGGTAAACTTTGTGGACATTTGCTTCAGAAAAGAATGTGTTTTCTTTTTCTTTCTTTTTGATCTCCATCTCGCACCTCTAACCAGGTTTTGCATTGTTTCCCAAACAAACGGCTCATGGGGTCCTTAACCCCTGGATACAAAGACACATTTGTCCTCCATGTTTAACCACCTGCTGATACTTGGCTATAATATTGGTGAGTAAGCGTCGTCCAGCTGAGACACTTGAGGACTGTATGCACCTGCTCACTCTGATGTAAGCCTGAGTCAGCGCATGAAAACACAAGTTAAGACGCCTTTATTTTATGACTCAAGCACAAGTGATGTTGCTATATTTAGCAAACATTCCTCAATCAAATCCAGTTTTGTCCAGCATGTAGACCTCTGAGGTGAGAGGGTGATGGTGGGAGGATTCTGCTTCGATGAGATCATGCCTGGTCAGTCGAGGGAAGTGGCTTTTTGACTCGTCTGACCTGACATCAGATTCAGAGTTCAAAGTTCATGTCATGAGAAACTACACCCCAGCACACCCTACACCCACTCCAAAATGCTCGACCCTTTCTGGTGACCGCACTGATCTGACGTCAATACGAAACCTGACAGACCCCTGACATGACCTTCACCGTGTGGCCTTTGCTTTGCCAGGCAAGAGAAGGTCAAGTTTAGGGTCAAAATGTTTCTTTCTCCATTATTTCATCTGCTTCTTGAATATATTTTTGTGATATTGTGATGTCTTAAGCTGAGAACATCAGTTTATCACTGGATGGTCTTGGTTTAAACATTTTTTACATACATATAATCAACACCATACACCTTCTGGATGTGGGTGAGAAAGGGCACAAGAAAAACTTCTGCTGCACCGCTAACGTCCACCTTGACTGTATAAAACATGGTCATTGTCCCAATTAAGTCATATATTGGCTTCTTAAGAGTCATTGCCAGATCCCTACCGTTCACCATAATGAAAATGTTTAATCCAGCTAACTTCATGTACTATTGTAAAATTAAGATGTAGATCTGAGGCTCTAGCTGTGTTGTAATGGTAACAATAGCTACAATGTGCTCACCTGTTGCTCAAATCAGCCATATCCTTAGTTGTGTGTAATTATGCATTACTCTGAGCATTTTTGGAATCAAAACTGTTGTGTCGAACATGTAATAAAATGAAGAAAACTGGTCAAATTGCTTTGCTTTGCTGACTTTTGAAGCCAGCCCCAAGTGGACACTCAAGGACCTGCAGTTTTTGGGCATTTTTGACTGAGTACAGCTGAAACTGACACTCATAAAACATCACCTCACTGTAGTTAAAATATGACTCTATGGTGCTAGGAATGCCACAAATAGAAGCTACAGCCCTTTAGTAGTCCTTTCAAAATAAATGCAAGGAATCCCACAAAATAGTCTTTAAAATGCCAGTCAAATTGAGTGCTGTATAGATAAATAGTACTCTTAATTTAAAAAAGGACACAATATGAAACTTAAATATATAATTGTTTAAGTATTCTATATGAATTATGTAGAATACCTCAGTTTGCCTACACTATTAGATGTAATTTGATTTAGCATAAAATTTTGATGAAAAGAGCTGCCATCAAATTCTATGTTAAATTAATTTTTGTTGTTTTTAACACCAACAGAAGTCGTTGTGCTTAAATGATATGACTTGCGTGAACCCTTGTCTTAGTTTGGTTGATTTAGATTTGTTTGTTAAGTTAATTTCTTCAGAAATAATACATCCATTTCAATTCAATTAAACTTTACCGTGCTGTTAACCTATTAAAGTATTTTATCTGAAGTACATTTATTAGAGCATTTGCTTTGTCAGGTAGTCACATGAACCAACTTTTGTTCTACCCATAACCACTGTGTTCCTTCTCATTCATGGTGTAACTGTTTCAATTCACAAAGGCTTACAGGGTATTATTTAAAGGCTGTAGTTTTACAAAACAGCTGGGTGAGGCTTCTGTTGTTGATTGTCAAGTCAACATGTATTAAGGATTTATTTGGACATAGAATTTTTAGTTGAAATATTTATTGTAGTTGATAGGATGTCAACTTATAATATAGTCTTATCACAACAACTTCAGTAGTCTTTTGTCATATTGAATAATATGCTAGAATAACAAATATGCAGTGTACAAATTAATTTTAAAAAATAAATCTTCCTTTGTTTTTAATTTTAAAGTTAGAGAGGTAGTGTTTCTGATATTCATAGTGAAACTCCACATTAGTTGTGATAATAAAACAAATGTGTTTCTGCTGTCACTGCTCTTTTTGCAGTGACCATTACAGGCTTTGAGTAAATCCCTTCATCGTCTTCTAGACTGCTGGGCATATGTTGTGGGTTTTTGTGAGTGTGTGTGTGTGTGTGTGTGTGTGTGTGTGTGTGTAAGAGAGAGAGAGAGTGTGTCGGTGCCTGCTGGAATGTCTGCTGTTCAGGCCTTTTATTAGTCTCATCCATACCACCACATTATAGGCTCCTGTAGCCAGGCAACTGCAGGTTCTGGCTGGTTACCATGGCAGACACCCATTGAGTGACGTTGCCGGCCCTGTTTGCCTCTCTCCAAACTGGAATGAGGGTCTTTTTTTAAGAAAAAAAAAGTGCACCCCCCACTCCAGCTCTATCCACACACACACACCAACACACATACTCTCACTTAACCCCTTGCTCACACACCCCCTCACACAAACTGCGCTTCGTCACTCTCTGTTCTGTGACTGGAGGAGTGGAACTAACAATCTGACAAAAACATCTCACTGAGGCAGAGCAGACTGGACCATCCAGGGAGGGTCTTTGTGTAGAAAAACCCATACAGACCCCACAGAGGGAACGCCTACTGTACTGTCATCACTGAGAAGTACTTACAAATCACATATCTCAGCGCTCTAAGACTGATAATTTCACATTGTTGGGTTTATGACAAACTTTAAACAGTCAAAACAAGAGAAACAAATCATCTTCCAGCTCCTCTAAGACTCTGAAACTTGAAGTTATTTTTGAGATCCAGAAATACAATTACATTTATTTGATCAATCATAACTTTATTTATTAATGAGTAATAACTGTTGACAAGGAAATCAAATAAGACAACTTTAAATTTCAAATTGAAAGTTGGACCACAAATGTTTACAATTGAGCCATCATAAATGCTGAATTTATTGGCATTTTCCCCACAAGAAAATCTCTAAGGTCTTTAAAATACTTATTGACAAGATAAATCAATGCATCATTTTAAGTTTCTGAAATTGAAGTATGTCCCCACCTTCTAAATAGGAACTTGTGGTATGAATTAATGACAAAATTATGAACCAAAGTGACACTTTGTCATTGGTTCCACAACCATCATGTTATCATAGTGTATGAAATTGTGAATAGTGAAATAAGCTTTTAGTTAGACCCATACAGTTGAGACTATTTTGACCAATTTCTGCGAAAGAACTTCAGTTGAACTGTTTCGGACTAAAACTGAGAAGTGTCAAAATTTGATAAAGTCTCTGCAATTATTGAGCTTGCTTGTCGACAGGCCCATTTCCATGATGATTAATCAAGCTCCTTCCCACGAAACAGACAATGAAAAACAGTCCAAAGCTTGAAATATGTCCAAGGGGGGACCTTAGGTTTAAATTGAGTTGTAATATTCTGTTATGTGTATTTAAATTTAAAACAGATTCAGATTTAATTGCTATGTTACACTTGGGTAGATCCAAAACAATAGGTTTACATTTCATCAAAGTTTTTGTGGTTTTGTTGCTTCAAACACTCTTACAACTGTATGTGCTTTCTGAATGGCCATATTTTCAACTTTTAAGAGGCCATATGACTGGCTAAGATTCTTAGTCACCAGCAAAACAAGAATGGATAAGCTTCTATAATCCAGTCACAGAAGACTCTTACTCATGGCCTAAAATATCTTTAGTTACTGTGTCACAAGTTTTAAAACTCCTGCTTCTTTAATTCCCCAATAGACTGTTTTTTTTGTCACCAGTGTGTGCAAAAATGTGGTGCCCATGAAGCAGCTGTGGAAAAACTAAATGCTGAGAAGTGATGGTGTGTAATCTTTTGTCCTGAGGCCCATCTATCTTAGCACCGTCCTGATGGAAGGAGGATGAGGCTGTGACGACCAATGAATGGAGTGACTTGCGGGAAGACGATTCTAGCAACTTCTCCATAGCTCCAATTTGGACGCCTTTCATTGACTGTGGACGGGAAGGGTGGGGGTGGTCTGAAAAGGGTGGGGGTGGTGGGGGTTGTGCAGTTTTGTGAGTTGAACAGCAGAGCCCCACTCTAGCTGAATGGGTATTGTCATCTGGATTTCTATGGCAAACCAAAATACTTCTCCCGCCGTGGGGGTTTGTGGATTCATGGTGGGAACGGCATGCATTACGCACAGCCGCGCGGGGCCATGATCATCACAACACATCAGGTGTTTAGTATAAGAAAACACTTTTATTAAGATTTTAGACAATATACTCAGTTTAATCTTAATAAACGAAACAATATTGCATCTTCATATACACGAATATTGAAACATTACATCAACAAACCAACGGAGAAGGGTTTATTCCTAAAATGTTTTGATAAGAAAAGATTTCCTGCAGTGACAATGATGCAAAACGTGGCAGGTGTTCAGTGCAGTCGAATAACGGGCAGTAACTTTCTATAACGCGACCTGTTGATCCGGGATTCCTCTGCAGGTCCAAAATCTGACTGCAAACTTCAAAAAAGAAAAAAAAAAGTCTCCGACTTTGACTGGAGAACAAAACACAAAAGCTTGTCCTGGATTTATTCGGGCTTTCATATGTTTACACTTTTCTTCATCTCCTCTCTTTAATGCTATTGGAGTCCTCAACAAGTCAGCGTAGTTCCATTCAAGGAAATGGTGCTTTGTGGGAGTGCAATCATTCTCAGTTACTGTACAAGTCTGTGCTGACAATGCACATCAAGGCAAAGAGAACAGTGTTTATATTCGATGGCAAGAGTTCCTCTAAAAAAGAAAAACTTCGCAGTTACAACAGTAAACAATTCAAGATGCTAATGATAATTTCGAAGACTTACAAAACAGGTACCTAACAAAAATACTCCTTTTTGTCATGAGCTACCTCTTGTAGTTTACAGTCTTATTTTTAATCTCCTGCAGAAAAAAAGGTGAAGTTGTGGTCCGAGCGTATTGAAGTGGGGGCCAGTGTAAGAACAGCAGAGGTGCCTCCATTGATTTCCAAAGTTCACATCTCTCTAAAAACATAAAAATGAAAAAAAAAAATCACAGCAGGTGCAAATGATAACGTCCGTCATCAAAACAGTTTTTTTCAAAAGCTGCGGAAGACTTTTACGCACCGCCTGCTGTTGGCCAAACAGCTACACATAATTCCTCTTGTCATAGTCCCCGTTCTGCGTGGTTCTCTTGGTCGGTGCGTACTTTACCGAGTATCCAGAGTTCCCGCTGGAAGGACAGGAACAGCAGAGTAGCGCTCCCCCGATCAGCAGCAGCGCTGAGGCCGCCCAGCCGATGTAGAGCGCAGCACCAATCTCCCTCTTCTTGGATGCGGGCACCTGATGGTTGTAGAAGTCCGATATGATGTTGTTGGCCATCCAGCAGAGAGGCACGAGCACAAACAGACCGCTTATGATGTAGATGACCCCTCCGGCGTTCACCACCCGGGCTTTCACGTACTCGGCGCGG
This sequence comes from Thalassoma bifasciatum, assembly GCA_008086565.1. Lineage (NCBI taxonomy): Eukaryota > Metazoa > Chordata > Actinopteri > Labriformes > Labridae > Thalassoma > Thalassoma bifasciatum. The sequence goes on from RPOG01000639.1 coordinate 29,227, forward strand.
ATACAGTTGGTGCACTGCGCCCCAGCGATGACAACCATGAGCCCAAGCACGCCCATCACAGAGGAGATGATAGTGAGCGCTCTGGCCGCCTGCAGGTCGTGGCTGAGGGCGAGGACAGAGTCGTGCACCTTGCACTGCATCTGGCCCGTGCTTTGCACCACACACGACATCCATAAGCCGTCCCAGATTGTCTGAGCCACCACAATGTTGGCCTCAATGAAAGCCGTCACCTTCCACATGGGCAGCCCGCATGAGACCATCACCAGGAGCGAGCCAATTACGCACAGCGATAGTCCCAGTATCTCCAGCCCGGCCGACACCATCTTCTCTCTTTATGTTAATTAAGTCCTCCTGAAGCTTCTCAAAGTTTCCCTTGATTTTTGCTCTCGAGAGCAAGGTGTATTTCTGCTCTTGATTTCTTCTTCTCTCCTTGCGGCACAGGAGCGTCGATCGTTAGTTGCGCATCACTCACCACATTTACTCTGAGATGAAAGAGACAGTAGCTCTGAGTCCCTTTGTTAGAGTGGAGATGTGAAAACAACTGGAATCACAGTAGCACCGGACCACGAATATCTGCTGGGTGGGGGAGAGGAGAAACTTTTATCCAATCAGTGTTCACCGCATCCTCACCGGACCAATGAGAGGGCAGGGAAGTTGTGAGGCTGAATAAAGCGGTCCAGAGCGCTTTGTGCGTTTGAACAGTTATTTACAATAAAAAAGAGGGGGTAGGGGAGGGAGTGAGGGGGCACAGGGGGGTGACTTGAGGGTATGGAGCAGCTGAAATACAGTGGTTGGGTGAATCGGGGCCCTTGTTATTGGTTTTTCAGACATGGAGGCTAATCCACATGTCTGCATGCAGATCCACATGTCGGCGTGCAGACATGTGGATAAGCCTCCATGTCTGAAAATATAGGATACTGCGATACTATATATATACTGCTTACAGAAAACAATGTAATTTCAACACCGATAATAAAATGTAGTAAGTAACCAAGTAAATGCCAGAAATACAGGCTGAACATCAAATAGCCTACAGTCTTATAATAATTTGAGTGATTACACAATTAAAAAGTTGTGACGAGAGACCCCAAATTGAGGGCAACACCTTGATTTGAATGATTTCACATCTCACATTTGATATTTTCTTAATTATGATCCAAAATGATCTTAATTAAATTGTTACAATTAATCAACCTTATAGCTCCATTACTAAATCAGTGCATTAATGGTAGTGGCAAATCTCATACTTTTATTACCTTTTTAGTGAAGTATTGAAAATTGTCCCAATATGTTTGTCTGTTTTTTGTCAGTGATATGTGGTGGTGGTGGACAGATCAATCTGAAATATCAATATAGTGATAACAACATTGGTAGATGAGACCCATACCTAAAAATATCAGTATATTAATGGTTTTCTAAATATTGTTGTGTTTCTGTAGTAGTTATTTCACCAGTGTATGCAAGCTGTGTGATCAAAATGATACATTTAATGCTGGAAAAAAATATTGTTGATATCCATGAACATTTAAATTTACTGTTTTACAACAAATCCAAAAAAAAATTAACACATGATTGTTGAAAAATTACTTATTTACTCCTATTCATAAACAGATACATTACTTGCAGTGGTCGTGTGTTATTCTTGATTTATTAAGACAAGATGCTTTTCAGCATAAAAAGTATTGATATAATGATATCTGCAATACTCTCCCTATATTTATTTGGTATCATGATATCAGTACCAGATTTTGCAGTATCACACACCACTAGTTATATCGATTTTTTGCATGTTGGCGGAAGCACAGGTGGCTGTACATCATACACCACCGTTTAACACGAGTGCCTTTATACAATCACCGTAAATTATCGCCAAAGTACATCATTCGATGGTCACTTTTGTAATCAAAATTTAATTGACAATTTTTTTTGCTGAGGGTGGAATAAATAAAACACATTATTTGGCTCATGTTTGCAAAAAAGTGGAAAAATGCAATAACAATAGAAGCTGTTTTTGTGGGGAAAAGTACAATGATGTGTAGTTAGTGTGTTTTGTTGTTTTTTAACACGATCTCATCACTATTGTTTGACTTTAATGAAATAGTGATATATTGTCTTGTTTTGTTATAATGGTCCTCATCTCTATTTTCAATGAACCTCAGCAGTACGAAGTACAAAACAACAGTTACAGTTGTTAGAGAGACTGTAGTACTTAGGCAGCCATGTTGGCTCTGTCCGAGGACGGATTTCAGTCGTGCAGCCGTCAGGACCGTGGAGCCGTAATGGCGTCAGTTGCGCAGCAGATTTAACCGTTGGTAATGAAAGGTTTTTGGGACGAGGGTATGGGGCGGACTCACGGGGACAGTTTCCGGGTTTCCCTTCCTGGGCTGGGACAGCAGCAAGAGGCAGAAATCTCCTGTTGATTTACAATATTACAAAGTTACATTCAGGTAAGACACTTCGTAGAGTTTTCGGGGTATTGTGGTTATTTTACTGACTATTTTCTTGGGACGGGCTGGTCCCAAGAGGAAACACTGAAGTTAGATAAAACAAACTGGCAACATGACACCAGTCGCGGTAACAACTGTTGCAAGCTGAAGTTTGACATGTAACGTTGACGCTAACAAAGTCCCAGTGTGCTATTTCACTTACTTTTGGTTTGTTGAATTAGTTTTTTAAGTTGAAAGAGCTACGTGTCGCATAGAGGGACTAAACATAATGTCATTGTCCCGGTGGGTAATTGGGAAACTAAGTCAGTGTCTCACAGACTGGGTGTGGTGGACAACGAAATGTAATAGACACTCAGGCCTACACGTTTCAAATTCCCCGGGCAACAACTTTAGAGTTTTTATACATCTTCTTTTACAATGAGTTTTCCTGATAATCAATTCTCCTTTGAAATGTTATCCAGACAGTGATAAAAACCTGATTCATCTTGGTACTTGAAACCCATTTGACCTCATTGTCTTTGTTCAGGCTTGATAAAGCAGTGGGAACTTCCCACTCTTCATTGGGTTTACAACATAAATCAGAACCACATAAAACATGTACACATAAGGTTCAAAGCCCAAATGTTCCATGAATTCCTCCTGTGTAACATTCCTAGACAGTGAAACCACTTTCTAACATCCGATGAATCCTTGACCTTTGATTGTAAAGCACGTTGAACAAAAAATAAATTGTCTGTTTAGACAACTTCACAATAACATTTTGTCATTATGCCTCAGTCTGAAATGTGGCATTGAGCCACTATTGAATAATTATCATCCATCATTGCTTGTGTGTTTGGCTCAGTGAAAACATGCATATTTCCCCTCCTCTCTTACCCAGTTGTGAGCACTATGGGCACATTGGATGGCAGGCTGTGTAAGCTGTAATCTTGAACCGACAGCTGCCCCTCATTTCATAAACAACTCAGATTTTTCACCAATCTGGAGGCAGATCAGTTCGGTTGCAGGAGAACAACGCCTCGTAGTACTGAAAGACGACTCAGGACTGATCCAGCACCTTCACCGCTCCCTGACCTTTCCCCTTACTGTGACCTAATCTCATAAACACTAACACACACAGGAGCAGTAGGGGAGATGTCCGTCTGACACTATAAACTACAAGGGGTGTTTCCTGCCATTTGGTCCTGGGGCGTGAATAGTAACACAAAATTTGACAGAACCAAGTGGACTTGAACTTTTGTGTCTGGAGTTTTAGTGATGACATAGCACGGCAGGACACTGCAGTCCATCCTAACATAAATCTGATTAACCATAATAACAGTTTACAATGGTATCAAAGAAATAAGAGTAGCACTTCATCACATAAAATGAATCTCATCAGTTCACAAGAATTTAGTAAAAGTTGAAATTAAATATTGGAATTTTTGTAGTGAATCTTAATTTCCTTCAATTTATAGTTTTATTTTGGGTTCCCTTAAACTGTCATTTAAAAATAACCTTTAACTGAACCCACAGTCTTAGTTTCATAATCAGTCATCATCATACTCAGAGCAGCTGTCTAAATAAGACAATCTTTGGTTATAATTCTGCTGCTGTATGACTCCCACTTGTTTTTAGTCATTTCCTACCCTGTCCCCATCATCATAAATGCTCCATCCTGTGCTTTAAACTCAGAGTGTGTGTTATAAACAGACCTGCTGGTTTCCTCATGGTTAAAAGGCTTTTTCATTCCGCCTATTGTGGCTTTCTTTCCTCCCTCTGAGCTCATATCATAAAGTGTTTCTCAAACCACGGCTTAAAAACTGCCATTACATCTTTATTACTGTTACCTACCACCAGTCTCTTGGCCCCCAGGGGCCTCTTAATTACAGTCAAGTCCCCCCTGTTCTTTTTTTGTTGTCGTGTGTGTTTTATGTGAGCCAAACATCACCGTGTTATGCCCTAAACTCTGGGGTCCATGTTGCTGTGATCAGTTGCCAGTAAATTACCATTTTTGTTGTTGTGCCACTGAGTTCAGCCTACCTCCACAGTGTCAACATCAATGTTTCCAATAAGAGCAGAAAGTCTTTTCTCCAAGAGGAGCCAGTGTGTGGACCCTCATCACTGCCTGTCAGGAAGGTGAATAGTTTCACCAGCGCTCCTGCTCCCTTCATGGCGTCAGTCCAGATAATAAATCAACTGAAAATGCATTACATGCCAACAACTTTGGCTTTAACTAAGGTGGCATTTTTCCCTTTTGGCCCTGACTGTTTAATCTCCCCCATGTCTGGCCAGTTGATAGCTGTGTGTACGTGTGTGTACGTGTGTATAAGCAGCTCAGCAGCCCGGCCGATTAAATGGCCATTATTAATAGAGCATTATTGAAGTGTGCCTCCTGCCTGTCTGTCCTGTAGTGTTGTCTTTGTGATATTACAACTACAATCTTTGAACGGTTTAATTAATCTGCTGCTGGTTCCCACAGTGCCTGTTGGGAAATAACACTTGTGGTTTGTGTGTGACACATGAAGACACCTGAGTGGGCCACAGCTTTAATTAACTTTAAGGTTTATCAAAAAAGAAAGCTCGTTTGTCATTGGCTTAAGTGTTTTTCTTGGCTGAAAGTAACTATTAAGCTATGATAGTTTTGGCAAAGCTGGTTGGTTTGTTAGTTCATTACTTTGCTTTAAGCAGGACATTTTCTCTGTTTAAGAAAAAGGTCTGGACTAGTGAATGGACTGAAATTATAAATAACAGAGACTTCCATGTTCTCTGCAATAAGAAATTTTAGATTTGGTTATACCGATGCTGTGAGTTTTGCTCCATTATCAAGACAGAAAGAGACTGAAAGATGGTGAAGTGTTTACCCTGTACCTGCTGGACACCAGTATGTAGGCATCGAAGCACAAGCTTTTTATCTCTTTATTTCTTTAGCTGACTATGATTTTCTTAAAAACAGAATACACATTTAACACAAAGCTTAAGTTTTCCTTGCTTAAGTGAACATATTCATCATCTTGTTTTTCACTTAGAGTGATCCAATCCTCGAGATGTTCTTGGTTTTATCACAGTCAGACTCATATCTGCTCTGTTGGTGTCTCTCAGTTAATCTTTCCTCCGCTTTACACCCCTCACCCAGCTCTTTTCGGCACCACGTTTTTGGTTCCCCACTGATGTCCTGGCCTGTGGTGGGTCCTGAGTGTGGACAGGGCTGAGGCACGTGTTCCCCGTCCTGCCTCAGCTGAGCTGCGCTGTATAGGAAAAGCTTCAGGAACCAGAAGTATAAACAGCCATTGTTCTCACTGTTGGCTTCGTGAAACCACCCCATCAGTGTGAGAGATCTCTGCCCACGTTTCTGTGTAACTACAGAGAGACCCACCACTATCCAATACATCTAACAGCAGTTGCCCAAGTGTCCACAAATGTATGCTGGTCACATGCCAAAAGACAGCGGTCAATTGAGGTTCCCATGCCATTACATAACCAGTGTGCATCTCTTTTTGGCCGCACACGGCTGCCAGCCTCTTTCCAATGCTTATCACACTCCACCTGTCAAAGGCTACTGTGTCTGTGATAAAATGGAGCCTGTTCTTCCTGCTCAGTCATTACATGGCTAATTTATCAGGGGGGCTTGTTGCTCTGTCGTCTGCTTAGGGTCATAGAGTGGTGCAGGAGTACGGAGAGCATAGGACAGCAACAGTTTAATGGGAGTCTGGGAACAAGGAGTTTGCTCGGAGTTCTTAATGTTCCTCCGTGTGATAACGTGAGAAAACGTTGAAGTCGTCACGTTGCTCCTAACTTAAGCCAAACTTCACTTTTTGTGCAGAATCCTGAAGTGTAAAATGCTCTGCCAGTAACTTTGTTCTTTGCTTGTTTTTAGTTGAGCTGCTCAATATTGGGAAAGATTGTACTGCAATATTTTTGTTTCCTATGATATATATATTGCAATGTCTTGTTAAAGTTAAATGCTTCACTCTGCTCAGCTGATTTCTCCCTGGAATAATGATAACAGACTCTCAGACAATGTTGAGTGCACAGATCTGGAAGCCTCTGCCTTTAACCTTAATAATCTAAATAAATCAACTAATGTGATATCAACTATAAACAAACAGTCAAATTGTCCAAATCCCTGCTGTAATTCGCTCACATTCACCGCTCCCTCTCTCTGTCGTTCGACCACACACGCTGCACTTCACTCTGCCCGACCCTGATAATAGCAGGTCAGATGACAGATCCCTGAGAAGGTGCTCTAACTGTGGTAGTCGTTGCATGTAATGAGGTGAAATACATAATAGATGCTCATTTAGATCAGTTGGTAACTTGATTGGGCATAGACAGGCTACATAAACTTTATCAAAAGGCTCAAACATATCACCATGTATCATACACTTGCAATGTAAATACTGATGAATTATGCAGCCCTAGTTTTCAGGAACGTCCATGTGGCACCTTTTAATGTTTTTTAAAGTTTTTTCTCAGGCTTTTTAGAGAGGACATGGTAGTAGATGGAGCAGGAAACGGATGAGAATAAGAAGTGACATTAGGAAATGTGCTGCAGGTTGGCTTTGAACCTAGGCTAAGCTCACGGGAAGCAAAACCTTCACTGCTTTGCTGTCCTGGCACCCTGGCACTTTATAATTTTTCTAATTTGCTGCTTTATTATGATGAAACAACGTCATTTGTCGCATATGTACCAAAGCTCATTGCAGCTGAGTGACTCAAATATAGAGCATGAAAATCTACAGGAAGCCTTTGTCGATCCAAAACAGCAGTGACTAGAAGGTTAGCTGGAGTTGGGTATGAGTTTCATGAGTTTAAGGCGATTTTTTTTTATGTACTTAAATATTTTGTGAATGTTTTTAAACAGATCTAATCCTGATCAACTGTGGAAGTGTTTTGTTTCTTTTAAACAGAACGTAAAGCTCAAGTGTGACTCATCTGTTTCTAAACTCTTTATTTTTCTCCCACCTGCAGGCTCCTCAGGCTTCAGTGAACAGAAGCGATGTCTCAGTCTGGAGAGAAAGGGAAGGTGAGTTACAGGCAGAAATTTCCCCCCATTATGGCTCCTATGTGGAACTTGGGCAGAGTATGGAAGGGGGGGGTTCTGTGCGTTTTAGCGTCATTAAGTCATTAAGACCCATAGTACTTTTAATCTCAAGCACACACGCTTACACAGGCATCCAGAGAGGATATCCTGTATAAATGCAAGTGTTTTGTCGCTGGGCTTTATTGCCTGTTGAAATTTATCATCAATCTCACTCTTATTGACTCACTCTTTTGTTACATACGTTCTTTATAAAAGATGAAAATGTAACGAGAAGCAGTTTTACTACATGAAAAATAATCTTTTTGTGTATGTCTGTTCTGCTCAACAGTTCCCAGATGCTACAGGTTATGTAGGTTTTGCCAACCTCCCAAATCAAGTGCACAGAAAATCAGTGAAAAAAGGATTTGAGTTCACCCTCATGGTTGTAGGTGAGTGATCACTGTCTTTTCTCTGGGTGGAGTTTTGATTGTTCCCTTAAGTAGAAGACTTTTTTTTTTAAGTGTTTGACCCAACTTTAAGTTCAGTTATAAACAAAGACCCAATATCAGGACAGGGTAAGATCCAGTCTCACCTTACAGGCAAGCCTCATTATGATCTCATCTTTTTCAGGATTTAGCAAATTATGGGCACATGGAAGAACTTTCTTTTGATAGGCAGAACCAGGCTTAAAAAACAAAAATGACTGACTTTTAATATTGTGGGCAGTTTAAGCCAACAGGTCTCAAATTAGTTTTACAATGATGATATCAAGGTTAAGAATAAAAGTATTAGTTACAGGAGTTGGAGTCAGACTGTGCTGAATTTAAAATCAGCATTGAATTTATTGAAACAAGTTTGTTACAATTAAATTTTAAAGCACAGAGTTTTTTGTGTTTTCCATCTTCTTTGATTCACAGGAGAGTCTGGTTTGGGCAAATCAACACTTATAAACAGCCTCTTTCTCACTGATCTCTACCCTGAACGCTACATCCCTGGTGCTGCAGGTAAACTCATGAGTCCACACAACCCCTCACACTCACATGCACACAAACACACACACTCACTGTAATAATGGAGAAATATCCACAGTTATGTCTCCTGCAGAGCATTATTTAAAGAGGAATGTTGGGAATGCCTTAGTCTCAGAGTATGACCCTGCCCTTCTTATGACTTGACTTAGTTTAGGACTTGTTTTGGCTTGTTATGCATTTACTCCCCCACTGGTCAGATTGTGCAGAATTGTGATGTCAGAAAATGTTCTTAACAAAGAAAAGGTGTAACTTCCATCTCTTAGCAGGCTTGTTTAAGTATATATATAAAGGAAAGAATGTACAAATTCATGATCTAAATGAAGTTTCTGTGGGATTTTCTTTGAACTACCACCCATCGTTTATCCTCGTGCTCCTTCTTCCACAGAGAAAATTGAGAGGACGGTGCAGATTGAGGCATCAACTGTGGAGATTGAGGAGAGAGGAGTAAAGCTTCGCCTCACTGTGGTCGACACCCCTGGATATGGCGACGCCATCAACAGCCAAGACTGGTGTGTTAATGAGGCATGGAGGAGTAGGGAGTGAAAACAACATGGGACAAGTTTCCTGTCCAGCTTGCTCACTCATCCTTCCCTCCTGTCCTCAGATACTCCCTTTTCTTAGTCTCTTCTCAAACTCCCTATTTTCTGTCTCTCCTCCCTCTGCATTCCCCATCCAAATTTTTCTCAACCCTTCGAAAGTGATTGTTTGAGCGTGTGAATATGCCTGCATGACATCCATGTGTTGGTTTGTAGCTTCTGTTTTTGTTCTCTGTGCTTGTCCTTATATTAACGTATTTCTAGACACTAATTCCACCAATGATAAAAAAGTAAACAAACCAAAAGAGAGGCATAAAAGAAATAAGAACAAAACAAGCTTTTTAATTGAAGAGAGATTTGATAAGTAGTTTAGTTTTGCATAGCTTACAGGATTATGTGGGTTTCAAATACAGATAATTCACCAGACAGTGGTTATCATATTGTGCTATATGCCTTTGACCAATATTTGAAAGTTTACCCAGTAGAGAGTGAAGTGAATCTCAGGTCACAGGGGAACACAAACCTTGAAATGACACACATTTATTTTACTTGAGACACTACATTTTTAAGAGCAATTGTAAATCAGTGATAAAGTGACTACAGTCATGTAGGAGTAAAACATATCAGCCTCCCATCTGTCCTTCAAAATTATCTGTGTAAATTTCCTTCCTTGAAGCCAAAGTTGTTTTTGTTGTTGATGGTGGAATTGATTTTTCATAGTGTATTAAGAGTCTTCTATCTGTTTTTCTCTCTAATTTCAGTTTCAAGACCATCATCCAATACATTGACAATCAGTTTGAGAGGTACCTTCATGATGAGAGCGGGCTGAACAGAAGACATATAGTGGACAACAGAGTGCACTGCTGCTTCTACTTCATATCTCCCTTTGGACACGGGTAAGTACAAGTTAGTTGATGACCTCTTTTTGTGTTGCATTTATTGATGCCTTAGACAGGATTAGTGCTGTAAAACAAAATCATTCACTCCATTTTATTTAATCTGATTTCAGACTTCTTTCTTTGCTACATTATCTTTTTTTTCTATTTAGAGAGGTTAGGATAGCAATAAGGGGCTGTAGTCCTAATACTTGCTCTGCATGACTTGGTGAAACCGATACCCAAATTCAAGTTGACTTAATGATGGGATCTAGCTGAACCACTTTCCAACTCACATGTACAACAGAGAAGGTACAACTGCTCATGTAACTTAGAGTTAATGTTTAACAGAGTAACTCAAGATCCCTTCATTTTTGTGTCTATTTTATATATGTTTTTGTAAACAAGAAGCATCAGGAGACTTCATTAAACATTGTATAATCCCATGTTATGACCGTATTTGTCCCTTGTTCCCCTTTATTTTATTTTTGAATTCTCTTTTCCTCTGTATCAGCTTTCATTTTGTACCATATCTTCATGTTCTCTGTCTTTCCTTTCTTCCAATCTTTATCATCCATAGTCTCAAACCTTTGGATGTGGAGTTCATGAAAGCCATTCACAGTAAAGTTAATATCGTCCCAGTCATTGCCAAGGCTGACACGCTGACGCTGAGAGAGAGGGATCGCCTGAAGAGAAGGGTGGGTTTGTGACTTCACTCACACACAAATTCTTATCCGTCAACAGTGTTTAAAATTCATGATTCACAAAAGGTAAAGCAAACCTGTCCTGTATGCTATCATTTGTCTTATAGATTTCATTCTGTGCTTAAGGAAAAGGCGAGAATGTTTATTGTAAGTCTATGGCGCCTAATTATTTGTACAGTGGAAAAACCCCCATGAAAACACCTATACAGTAGCGGTGTGTCTTTTTATTAGCACAGCCAGATTGTTTTTGAGAGGAGGAAGAGATGACAGAGGAGCGGAAACAGTAGGTGGAGGTTTAACAAGAGGAAAAGAGTGTTGTATATAATATTGAGGCTGCACATCTCAAACAGTTTCAAACTGTCCCAGATACTTCCTGTTGGAAAAAGTCCAAGTGTCTGCTTGGCTGCACACTCCTCAGCTTCCTACTGTTCAGAGAGGAAAAGATACAGGAGCGTAATACCACACATCCTAAGATCACTGCAGCATGTTCAGCTGATAACCTTCTCATGCGAGAGGAGTTAACACTTTGAGTTTATCCTGGCTTCTTTTTTCCTGATCTGCAAACACTTTTATTTTTTACTGTTTTGATTTAGGATTTCAGTCAGATATTAAAAACTTAAACTGTAGTTTAAACTGTATTAAACATGTTAACTCTTTTACACACACAAACAGATATTTTTATAACTACACAATCCATTCTGCCATAATGCCCACAGTATGCATACATTTTCCTTAGTTGGTGATGCTTGTTTATTTTATAAAAAGGGGCATCAGTATTAACAAGTCAATGTCTCCTTATCAACAAACTGTTTTAGCTTACCTTTTCACGTTATTTTCAACATCTTAACCAGAGACAAGTGGAAAACTCCCTTTTTCACACTTGGAAGTTGTGTTGTACAATCATTCCTCTGACATGAAGAAGTTGAGAGCTCGCCTCACTATTATTAAAAGTCTTGAGGGGAATCACCTAGAGTGTTACTTCTAATTATCTGAGATGAATATTTGGCAACATTTTTTCAACATTTTGAACACCCCCATAAGCAAAAACGTAGAGCTTCTTGTAAAACCAGGCAGTCAACATAGCTGTTCAGAAACTGTTCAGAATTTTTAGAAAAGAACCAGTCTCCCATTTTGGGTTTATTCTACAGTTTTCTTCCTCTCATGTTAAAAGTGAAATGACTATTAGTTACGGTGCCTTGATCAAATACAGCAATCGTATGTAATTTCTTTAATGCTTTAACAGGCATTTTGTATTTTTGCCTATTAAAAGAGAGAGGTGGCTGCAAATATCATAAGTTGATGGAAACTAGTCATTAGTTGCTGATGTTGACTGTGTTGCTAATCAGTTTTTCCAGCTCGGGACACTTCACTCTGTTTCCTTTTTTTTATTGAGAGTCAGCCTCAGTGTCCCCACCTGCCCAAGCGTGCCAAGACCTCCCACCTGCCCCTCATTCAGGTCTAGGAGCAGGTGGTCTAGCAGGGCGTCAGACTGGTGGAGTCCAGCTCAGCTCTGTTTTCTTCTTTTGTTCAAGGCTTTGACATCTTCAGATTGCTGATGTAGCATCTCAGTAAGACAGGTACCATTTTTTCCCAAATTGTTTAAGAGAACCTGCTTTGGGGTTCACTACTCGGGGGTAAAAGAGTAACTGCAGTTTCTGCTTTGTCACCAGTCTATACATTGTCCCTGCGTTAGAGGTGAAACTCCTCCTCTTAGTTGTCCTTAAAAGACCTACCAGTTTAATTGTGCTTTTTACGGTTGTTTTGTATTGTGCCCTTCCCTTGGCTCTTACCATGAACAAAACTGTGTTTCCTGCCACCACTGACCCCCGCCCCAAACTACAGAAACTCCTCTAGCTTATTGGCTTTCTGGTCCAGCTGGCAGCGCGTAGAAGGTCAGCTGTCTTGATTGGAGCCGCGACATAACTCATCTTAAAACCCTTGTTTTGTTTTCCATCCAGTTCACAGTTTGACATCTTTAACTGAAAAAAGTAGGTTGGCGGAAATTCTGCAGCACAATCGTTTTGATCTGACCTCATTGTTGGACTATCACTATCTGCCCAAAAGGGTTTGCTCACATGCTCTGTTAAGTGTTCCCTTAACAGATATTTCCCACTGTAGTCATGAGCAATTAGCTGGACAAACCCACACACACACACACACACACACACACACAAACACAAACACACTGAAAAAAAGAAATGAGAAAGAAGTTTGGTCTTGAAATATGTTCAGAAATGTCCTTTTTCTCTGGGGTTTAAACATAAAAAGTTAAGCTTAGTTTGTCTGTGTTGTGTTGGAGGGTTCATGAAATCTGTTACATTCAGTAAACAGAGTCTTAAGTGAGCCATGTGCCCCACATTTGAAAACAGCATCTTGAGTCCCCAAGGAAGGCTTATTATGTCTTGTTTAGTCACAGTTAAGGCATCCAGAACTTAATCTTCTGTTTGTAGAAATAAGCAGTTTTGCATTAGTCAGTATCAAATGGAAACTGTGGCTCCAACTTCTTATAACCGTCAGGATATGGGTATCAAATAAAATTAATGTGATCTCCATAGGACATAGAGCGATGTATGTAGCTTGTAACCAGTACATTAACGAAATGATGACATTATTAATGACATAATTAATGACATTAACATTATATTTGACTGTTTAAATTAACTTTGAGGACTTTCCAGTGATCCTGAAAAAGTCTTACACCTATATAAGTGCCTGATCATAATCCACGACTTAAAATGAAATCATTAGCGCTGAAATAGAGTATTTCTAAATGCTGCTTGTCAGCTGCTCAATCAGGTCAGTGTGGACCGGATTGATTTGCGGCAAGCCGAAGTCTCTATGACAACACCACGCCAGCTAATAAAGTTTAACAGTGATAAGATGGATCTGAGTTTTCCTCTGCTAAAAACAATTTCTGTGATTTAATTAATAGCAATATAGGACACTGGAGCTTGGCTGTCTGACAGGAAGGGACAGAAGAGTAGAAGAAAGCTAAACAGGAGAATGAGAGAGCACAGGCTAAAGGCCAAAACGTGAGGTAAAGGTACAGAGATAAAGTACAAAGCTTACTTGTAGTTACATTTCAAACAACTGTACTACGTAAAAAAGGATAGTGGTATTAAAATGAAGATCCAGCGTTCATTCATTTTTCAGAACAAATACACAAGTCTCAACAGTTTGAGTCATCCGGCTAGAGGAGTTTCCCTCACAGTCACTTCAAATAATTTTTTCTGCAACAAAGATAGGTCAATTTGACCTTGGAGGGAACGTGCTCTTTATTTCTTGCCTTCCTGTTTCACTACGGTGCTTTAGTCTCTGGAGAGCATAGAAACATAACCATTGTAACCGATACACGTCATAGTAATGCTCGTTCATCTCTCCAAGTGTTTCTTAGGAAAACAAAGACGTCAGATTGGATCAGATTAGCTGAAGTGGCCCTTAGGTATACATGCCTGATATCTGCCATACGGTTCTGTACATTGTTGCAGGGCACCAGACCTTCCTTTGAGGTCGGACTGCCTGCAGCCAAGAACCTGCCAGGAAACTAAGCACTTGAGAATGATCGATAACCCCCAGCTCACCTCCCACAGAATTTATTAGTTTGTTTTTATGTAGGGCACTTTCTCACCGTTCAAGCTGTTTGTCTGTCAAAAAATGAGACCTTCCTTTTCTCTCACTAGGCTCGTTCAGGTTATTAGGGGGAAACAGCTTGTAGAGAACAATATAAGTTTCCTGAAATGTGTGAAACCTGTTCCACTGACAAGACACAACCTGCTGCCCTGTGCGGCTCAGGCTCATGGACAAAGTGAACAAACCTCCCACCGTCAGCTTTCATCCTCTCAGTTCTGCTCTCCTCTTTACCCGCTCCTTCCTCTCCTGGCAGTGCCTCACTCAGCTGCCTCTTACTTTCTTCCTCTGCGTCTTTGTGTCCTTTTTTTTTTTTTTTAATTTGCTCTGATGCCAATTTCCTTCACCGGGGTCACTGTGGTCTGGAGCTCATAAGTTGCCCTGAGGAGGGTGTATTGAGGGGCTGATCCTCTCAGTCTGGGACCTTACAGTCATATCCTGTGCAGGGATTTAGTCTTAAAATGCTTTGCTGGTTGTTTTCTGTTTGAACATAGATGACGGCACAAAGCTGGTTCAGACTGGATTCTGGTGGAATCAAAGGAAGGAGAGATGCCTTCTTTTATCTGAGCAAGAGTTTTTACATGATTATTTTTGTTTGTTTCTGGAACAATTGTAGTTTTTTTTTTACCCAGAGCATCAAGCTACAGTATCATTTCTCACCAGTTTAGCTTTCAATGATGAGGATTCCCTGCTGTTCTTGTCCCATATGATGTAAATCGAACATCTTTTATTTTATTTTTGGACTTTATTTTCTACTTTCTTGTCACTCTTGGTCACAGTGCAGTTTCAACCAAAGGCTGCTTTGTTTTGATGTTTGTTAATTTAGCGCTTGAGGGAAGTTCAGATATGCGAGTAGTCATCTGCCAAACATCAAAATCTTGTTAATACAAGAATGTTAATGACATTCTACAACCTTCCCGCTTTGGTTTGGAATGAAGAGTTTTGATGAAATGAACCAAAAACTGAGCATTCAGAGCCCCTACTGTTTTTTTATTACGTCCATTATGTCAAGCAAGCAAAATGATGTGAAAATACCTCAAAAATATGTATTTTTAGTCTTTGAGAAGAAGTCGTAGAAGGTTGCAGTAAAATCTTTTGATAATGCTAAAACTTTAGACTATCTTTTCACAGTCATCCCAAATCTTCCTTTCTTTTGGAGGCTGTTCTCAAGAGCCAGAGGTCAAAGATTGCTGGAGAACGCACCTCCTTCTCTGTTCCCGCAAAAGCAGCAGACAATAGTTCAGACCTCTTTTGCTCCCTCCACTCCCTACAGTTTGCCTGTCTTCACCCAATGTCCCTTGTGCTTCATCTTTCTCAGCCCTCCCTCTCCTCTGTTTGTCTTCTCAGCTGCTATATTTCACCGCAGGCAAAGGCCCTTGTCACAGTTTTCCCCTCATTGTTGGACTCCTTGTCCTCTTGCAGCAGCTCCATGAAGGTCCCGTAGTGTGCACCAGCTCTACGGCCCCCCTGGGAACCATAAAGAGTGCTTCTAGCCCCAGTTTCGTCACCAGGTTTTGTTGAATGGCATAAACAGAGAGTGTAATAGTTTAAACACTGAAGGTTAGTCTGATTGACAAGTTTGAAAAGCTCCAAGGCACTTTTCAGCGGCCAATTAACAAAGCATACGTCTGTTTTTGTAAAGTTTCTCTGTACGTGTTTGGATGCCTGTAGGTAAAGGTTGAGCAATGACTACCTCAGTCTTACCTCATGCCCCTGTGTGTAAGTCAGTGTGTGTTTTTGTCTGACCCCCTGGTCGGCTTTCGGCCGGTCCTTTTCCTGCCAGTGTTTCAAACACGCGGATATATTTATTTATCTGCCCTCCGGCACTCATTGTGCTATGGTATGTTTCACGTCTCTGCAGATTTTAAAACAATAAATATGTGTTTTTCCTCATAAAGCGGGCTGCTCTATTTCACATAACCATCCGTTCTCAAGTCAAGACAGAACAAGCAGACCCTGGTGTGAAAACAGCAGGTTTCCTTGTTGAGGGCCGACCTGAAAAGATGGTTTCCGGACTTTGCGGTGCAGCTAATGAGTCACATTTTGCTGTTTGAGTTTGCAGTTAAGGCCTCTTTTGATTTCCAGACCGAGTCGCAGAATCTGATGTGTGGCTGAAATCCTAAACTCACTCTGTCACCTTCTTAATCTCGTTCAGATACAAGATTACATGAATAGCCCGATTGTTCCTTCCCAGCTCTTTGATCAGAGAGAGAGGTGGGTGGTCTTTACTATACTAATTCTTACCCCAGACAATAGGAGTGTGTGTACATGTGTGTGTGTATATGTGTGTACATGTGTAGGTCACCATAACTCATATGATGCCTGCATGTTGCCATAGCAGCGACAACCTCTTTTGTACTTTCAGATCAGACCTAGCTGTTCTGGTTCAGTCTGGACTGTCCACTCACTCTCAAGCTGAATTTATCTGGAATGTGTGTCTGCACGCTTGCGAGTGTCTTTAATCCCCTTAACAGTAAGGAATTGTTTTCCCAGTACTTCTACATGAAGGCATCTGTGTTTTGTGGGTACTTTTTGATTTCTGAAAAGTCTGAGGGATTTTCTCTGTGGACGGTCTGGTGATCCACCGACCTCCTGGAGCTTCAAGCTTCACACTCGTTACCTTTTTGTCTTTCCCTTGATGCCAGAGTGTACCATTTCACAAAGTGAGGTGTTTAAGTTTATGTGTGTGTGTGTGTGTGTGCGTGTGAGAGAGAGAGAGAGGCTGGTATGAGGCTTAAACCCCCCTCCCCCGGATCAGGTATTGTTGGGGCTCCTTCAGCCCCTCAGACTCCCTGCAGGCAGGATAGAGCTGGTCAGTTGAAAGGCGTTTCCTGGAATGAGAGCAGCGTTTGTTCTCATGTGTCTTAAGGTTAGCAAATTAAGTTTGGAAACTAATGAATACCAGTCACATTCTGGCAGGGAATGTGTTTTTCTTTTCAAGCTATTAGAGTCCAGTTGTTTCTCTTTTGATGTAGTCATTACAGTGTGCAGTAAGTGTTGTCCAAAATATTAATCACAGGGATGCTCAGTGTTTTTCCTGCAATGTCAATATTTACATTTGTTCACAGATTACCTTGGCAGCCATGTTGATGCCTCGTGAACTGGCTGATCTTCACGTTTTGAATAGTGAATTGATTATGTTTTTGTTGGCGGGAGATGGTGAAGCAGCTCTCCTCATGAATTTACAGTCATTCTGCACCTGAAAGTGTAAAGACTTCCCACTCAAAACTTAAGATTTAATGCTGGAGATGCTGGTACTATCACATTTTTCTTTCTTATCAATAAAAAATGGGTTAGGTGCTTATTTTATGTGGACAGAGTTTCTAAACCAAGCTCATATTTTACATTTTAGTGTCTTTGGCAGAAGAGTTAAAATCTGTCAGTTGAAGTTGCTTCCTTTTTTTTCAAGTTTGCCCCGACCAATCACAGATCATCACCAGATGTTTTAGCTCCAGTAGGATAGTTTTCGATGTGACTTTAATCGTGAGAAG
Source organism: Thalassoma bifasciatum (assembly GCA_008086565.1). Taxonomy (NCBI): domain Eukaryota; kingdom Metazoa; phylum Chordata; class Actinopteri; order Labriformes; family Labridae; genus Thalassoma; species Thalassoma bifasciatum. The sequence goes on from RPOG01000639.1 coordinate 46,940, forward strand.
CAAATAAACAACATGAAGCCTCAGGTTGGCAGAGTCCACAGCAGAGCAGAATTTTCTTTTTTTTTTTTGAAGTAGGACAGAAACCGTTGACATTTTCAAACTGGATTTTTAAATAGATTAGCTTTATTGTTTATGCCGTACATTTTTTTTTATCACATCTACGAGTCTGTAAATGTCCTAATGATATATTCAGTAGGGGAGGTTGTTCATAATCACAGTTTCTTTTATAAGCAGAAGAGAATACAGCTTTTAGGAAATGGATAGAAATCTAGCAAAATTACAACCAAGATCAAGCCAGACACACTACTTATCCGTTCTGGCTCATTTCATTTTTATCGATCTTCTGTAATATTCTCAATTTCTGAGACAGTGAATTTGTGGTTTTCATTATCTGCAAGCCACAAAAATATCACAGATTAAAGCAATTGATACAGCAATTGATATCAACAACACAAGATGGGCAACCTAAAAATGATCACTCAATGAATTATAAGTGAAATACAGAGAAAATAATCGCAATTAGATTACTTTTTGCAGATTGTTCAGCCCTAGATGTAGGTATTGCAGAGTAAATAATTGTAGTTTTCAGCACTCACAGAAACACAGTAGGTCCTAAATTAATCTCATAAGAAACAGAGAATACCCACTATCGCAGATTAAATGGTCACCAGGGTTGGAGTTTTCCTTTACTAAACTCTGCAGTCTTGGAAATAAAGGGCCTCTGTCCTTCAAGGTGTTTTTTCAGTAAGTAACAAGGTTTAAAAGCAACTCAAAGCTGATCAGACATGCTGCCTCTAATGGTAATGATGCACCGTTTCATTCCCATGGCTGCGCTGCAGAGGCTGGCAGGCAGCTGTGAGGTTACATAAACATTACATAAAAGTGCTGTCGCTCTGATCCCCCTGAGTTCACCATCTTTACTCTTTTTTTTTTCTTCCTTCAGTAAAAGTTGATCAGCCTTGAGATGCGGTTTGATTGCTTTGTTTCATGTATTTTTGCTTTCTGTGTTGTTGATTTCCTAAGAATGCTCTGGTGCATTTTTCTACACTTCCAAGTATTGTTCCGTGTAAGAGTTTTCGTTCGACAGACAAAAACACCATGCCAGGGCAGAGGAGGCCGAGGCAGAGACACAAACTTAGTCATGACACGTGCGCTCGTTCCTGTGGTCACCTGTCGAATGTCAGCACCAGTCCTCACCTGTGTTGTCTCTTTCTTCTGTTGCTTTTCTTTTTTGTCATTAATTCCTCTTTGTTGAGCAGGTGTTTGACTCGTTGCTGTTTTCTTTGTGGCTTTTCTTGTGTGAAGTAACAAATTGAAAAAATATTATTCTCTCTGCAGGTTGACGTTATGACTGTTGATCCCTGTAATGATTGGTTTGAACCCTGTCGGATGATGATTGGAGGTTTTGGCTAAACATGCTGCGCAATTGCAGGAAAACTGCTTAGCCATGCCTCCTGCTACTTCCCCCTGTATAATTATGTCTATGTATAGGTCTGTGGCTTTGCTTATTTTGGGCTGCACTTCACCACTACATTGTCTTTAATATTGCTATTTCTAGAGCTGGGTGACTCTGAGTTGGAAGTACATGACCAGCATGATTCACCTGCAGTTTATCAAAAACATAACTCTAACCCTCCACCCTACATTTATCTTCAGTTCTCAACATGACGAAATATTCCTTTGAACAATGCTCCAAGAACAGAAACATGGGCGATCAATCTCAGGCTTCCTTTTCTAATTAATACCAAGTCAAGCTTCTAGAGAATTGTTTTTCTGCAGCCATTACAACATTTACCAGACCTGCAACAGCACATAGAAGGTTGGAGAGTGAGGAGGTGTATTATAGCTGAACAGGATGGTCATAAAGTCAAAATGGCTCCCACTGCCAACATCTCAGTGCCAACAAAAATACACAACAGGGAGAAGCAGGAGAGGAGAGACTGGTGTAACATTAGGGATTAAGGCCCTCATTGTGTATAGTAAATCAGCAGTAGACAACAGGGATTTGGAGCAGGCGGTGATTTTGACATGATGATCCCTGAGAGGTCTTGATTATAGGTGTCAGGCCGTACTAAGCACACGTTACCGAACAGAATAATTCAGGTAAACAGCCATTTCACAGCTGTAAGCTTAGCAAGGTCTGGAAACAGATGATAGCAGATAACGGACTCATGTTTCTCTGATGACCAGTTATTGGTTTTGGCTATTTCTTGTTGATAAAATGTGTCTTCTTTGTTGGTTGTTCCGTGTCCTAGCTGATTTAAGTTTGTTCTGTTAAGTTATTCTTGTTTATAGCATTTTTCAAATGAAAATTCTGTAAATCTTATCTACTTGTATGATGTTTGTTTCATTTTTTCCTGCCATTGTGTCGTTCGTGTTTATTTTCCCACCGACTGCACGGTTTCCCAAAAATTCTTTATGCCTTGTCCTACCAGCAGGAGTGATGTTTATTCAGCCTCGATGTTCGACCGGTCTGTACATCGTGTGTGTTTGAGTGAATGAAGGAAAAAAGAGGCTCTGGTCCCGTGTCACGCTCTGAGTCCTGCAAAGCCTGTTTGTTTTTAGATCTACCCCTCAACAATACCCGACTCTCCCCCTCGTACACACACTATCTCCCTCACACTGCGCACACAGCTCACTGAGAAAACAAGCGACAGCCATAACAACGGCTCAAACAGAAGCTGCGCTCTGTAGGAAAACCTGCGCTCACTTCCCAGGCTCCTGGCTGACTGACCACTGTCCTTTTATACACTACAGTACATGAAAGCCCCCAAAAAGTCAGGAAAACAACCCTTGACATTTTTTGGCTCCATTACATAAGACCACATTGTGAATTTAAGAATACTGTACCGGCAAAACAAAAGTAAAATGCAGCTTTGATGTTTAGAATAATAAATACTGACATCTGTCCCAGAGGTAGCTGAGAAGAAAGCACCTTTGTTTTAACTTGTTTCTTCACCGGTCGGCCCAGGAATAAAGGAGGGTGATCACGTAGTTTTTGACTCTTTCTAACTTAGAAGCACATGTTCATACTCACACCATCATTATATTTCACCTGTCTACCCTTTCCTGTCTCTGCGCTCTTTTTCTCCACAGGGGGCTTTAATTAAATGTGTTGCCACAACAACAAGAACTGACTCACACCCTCTTATTAGATGCTTTTTCCCCTTTCTGCTCATAGGTCAGAGCTGCAACTGTTCTTCATTGTGAAGTGAATAAAACCTATAATTTTAACATCTCTGTATGCAGGAAGTACCATTATCTCCCTAATGAAGTACTGTATTTTTTAAACCTTCATTTTCTGGATTGTTTGGACTTCATGTAATCCTCTTGATTGTGTCTGCAGTGACACCGCTGCAGAGTTCAAGAGCTGACTTTTCCCTGTGCAGTGGGACATGTCAGGAGGTCATGATTAGGTCACTATCCTGCTGACTCACCCCACTCCTCTCTTGTTTCCACCTCACAGATCCTGGATGAGATTGCAGAGCAGGGGATCAGAATCTATCAACTACCTGATGCTGACTCTGATGAGGACGAAGAGTTCAAGGAGCAGACGAGAGTCCTAAAGGTGAGAGAGAGATTTACAGCCAACGTCAACCAATAAAAACTGTCAGAGAGTGAAATGAGTGATATTTTTGAATTCATGTTTTAGTTTATTTTCTACACACTCTTCTGTTGTTTTATTTCTCTCTATAGACCCATTAACCTTTATCTTTCTTTTGCAGGCGAGCATCCCCTTCGCTGTGATTGGCTCCAACCAGCTGATTGAGGTGAAAGGGAAGAAGATTCGTGGTCGTCTCTACCCCTGGGGAGTTGTTGAAGTGGAGAACCCTGAGCACAATGACTTCCTCAAACTTCGCACCATGCTTGTGTAGGTCTCTTGAGTAGTAAAACCTCTTTCGTTGGAGTCATGAAAGACTTCTAAAACTGTCACTGCACTTCTTCCTCATTAAGCTAGGCGTCAAAGTCACCAGTGTTGTAGTGTCACGGCAGAGCTTTGCTGCCTCCCAGTGTGTGAAAAAAGAATTGCACATTTCTGTTTTGCAGGACCCACATGCAAGATCTCCAGGAGGTGACTCAGGATCTGCACTATGAGAACTTCCGTTCAGAGAGGCTGAAGAAAGCGGGCAGGTGAGACGCATCACTTTGACAGCAGATGAGAAGCTTTACGTTAACAAGACTAACTAATAAATGTGTTTGTTTTCTCTGCAGGGCTGTGGATGAGGATGTGGTTGATAAGGACCAGATCCTGCTACAGAAGGAGGCTGAGGTAAGAAAACTTGTGAAAAGAAAGAAAAGTAAGAAAACAGTGCTTGAATGTGTCAGTTAGACAATTAATAACTGGATCAATTTAATGTAACTTCAATATGAGACAAAAGGTGATCAAACAACTTATGCACAGTTTAATGTACATGCATGTATAATCTGGCTCTTGATTGGTCCATTTGTACTGCAGCTGTAGCGCATCAATGTGGGTGGGCAGGGTGCAATTACAGCCCGTTTGTAAACAATGTGCCCGAGCAGGATATGACATCACTTCCTGCCTGGATGTCCTGGCCCAGTTTTATGGTGGGAATGACCCCAGTAGTACAGGGGACCAAACAAAACAAAGCAACAGAGACAGTTAATTCACATGTTGTCAGGACTTGAAGTCGGAGGAACATCACAATAACTGATGTAATACTGTTCCCAGACTGTACCAGGACATTACGTTGCAGGTCTTGACCTTCGAAGGAAGGAAGGAGCATTATGTCTCTGAAGAGTTCCTGCTCTGTTGTTTACATTTAGAAAGACACGGAGAAGTCGCTCTAACAATACTGACAGTGAATCCTCTTTAGGGATAAAAGATGAGTTGATAACAAATCAATTAATTATCTGATTTAATGGTCCTAATGATTACTAAAGGGAAGGAAAAGAATCATGTTTGTGTATTTGTTAAAAAAGCCAAACTTTCTACTGATATCCCACCCCAGGAAATCCTCTCTCATTCTGACAATGAACATTCGATGAAAATTCTGTCAGAGCAATACCTTAGATTAAAAAAATAATTTGGTAATTGATTAAAGCCGGGATCTTCAACATTTTCAGACCAAGGACCCCTGAACTCATGGAAAAATAGAGCAGGGTCCCCTATTTTATTCTATTTGAAATATTTGCAAGTTAAATTAATATTATAGTTTTTTTTTTCAAGGATATCTACTAGGGTAGGGTCTCAGTGAATCGTGGAGAACCAGGAACATGTGACCTAGTGTTTGGCAGATGCAGGGCAGAGAAATACATACTTTTTTACATGCACTTTTTGAATTTTTATGCTTCATTTTCTATGCGTGTTGGCTTTTCCAACTGTACTTTTATTATTTTGTTTGTTGTACTTCTTTCAACCTGCACTTTTAAAGTTTACCCTGTAAAACTTCTTTGAGTTATTGAAAATTGCTCTATAAACAAAGTGTTATTATTAATATTATTATTGTTAATGCTGAGTGAACCACTGTATAGTTGTAGAGAGCTGTTGTGTTGCTGAATGCGTACGTTTCTGACTGAAAGATCAACCAAAAATGTCACAGACCCCCCTGCAGGACCTCCACAGACCCCTTGTTAAGCCCCTTTGACATGAAAATTATTGTTCTGCATTTTTCTAGCAGTTGATACCCTTTACACAGAAGTACCTACTGTAGCTTTCATAAGAAAACATTATTCAGGATAAGCAATTTGAAGTTCTGTACAACAGCCACAAGATGGTGACATACACTAAAGAAAACTACTGAGACAGACTCATTTAGGTCACAGTAATTCAAAGCTACACATCCTCATTCTACATTTGCTAATGAAATCCTTGAATTATTCATGGAGCCATGGTAAGCTTCCCATTAATGTTTATTTACATTTTAGCCATCACTTATTCATCGTTTTTTAATGGTTTATGCTTCATTCAATCTCAGACACCTTCCTTATGCCTGGCTACTTTCAACAGACATTATATCCTTGAAATAAAACTGATGCTCATTATTTATATATGTGAACCCCTCTTCAGTACATTTACAGTAACGAAGCAGCAGCAGCAAACTGAAATCTGTGTCAGGCCAAATTTCATCATAATAATTATCAGGATTTTTTTCTGAACCTGATTGAAACAGGAAAAGTTTTCCCCCTGAAGCATCTGATTAATGGATTTTATTGAAGCAGAGATCACTGAGCTGAGATTTGTTGCTTTAAAAACTGGTCTATGTTTATTTTCATGTAGCTAGCAGCAGACACTGTTAGGCAATATAAGGGGAAACATCACATTAAATTGATGATTATTTTTTGACAGATAAATTCACTCTGTTGATTTAGACTGATTAGTGACATTGATGTAAAATGATTGATATTCTCATCTGCCTCATTGTGATTGGTTTAATTTTCTTCTCTTTTCAGTTGAGACGCATGCAGGAGATGATTGCTCAGATGCAGGCACAGATGAAGATGCAATCAGACGAGTAAAAGAGTCAGTGCAGAAGGGAACCACACACACACACACACATGAAAACATTTGGTCTTCCCATAAATCCATCCCTTCCTTCTGCCATGCGAAGATTCATAAGGAGTCTGTGCATCAACGATCATCTTCACCTGTAAATCAACAACAATCACAACATTTTCATCAACGTTTTCTTTTCTTTCTCTTCCTCCAAACATCCATCCATCGAGCTCTGTTCACAGAGCACACGAACGTGATCGTCCTATTTTGTTTGTATGAGATGATGGGATGAATTTAGCGAAATCAGAGAGCTTGGACAAAAATAAGACTGAATGAGATGATTATAAATTGTTTATCAGTTTTATAACATTAGATTTAAATTATAGTTGTCAGGGCTGTAAGAATGGTACTTCAATCACACTAATATGTTTACAAAATTATGTATGCAAATTGTGCTTTTTGTTCAAGTGGAAGCTTCATATACCACCATACTCTTGATACTGTATCACTAAAGCAGGTTAAAGCTTCAGTAAACAGTTAATTAGCAAGTAGAATATATTGCGTCTTATGTCTGCTATTAACTTAAAAGTTGTTGTTCTCATCACTCTCACCTCTTAGAGGTTTCAGACTTTCAGTGCCTTCAGTGCTTCAGTCTGACTATGCAATAGCTGTAAATGTTACCACAGTTAAAGGTGAGCGTACCTGGGAATGAGCTGAATTATCAATGGTGGGAAGAAAGGTGCTTCTGTCACGTTTAATGTTATGATTTTGATTTTGATGATGTTAAATCAGAGCCTGTTTTCTAACCTTGTTTTGTTGTTAACACTATAAATCCTTTGTTTTAGCTTATTTTTTTCTTCTTTGCTTTTCAACTTAAAACAAGAAATAGAAATAATGATAATAATCATCCATAACAATAAAGAATTGCCAGGTTTATTGTCTCATTAAAGGCCATGTTGTTAATATTTTTGTATTTATCATCAAAAGCTGCTTAATTCTGGTGTCTGTGCCAAACTAGGAACTAAAGACTGAAAACTTATGAAACTGTTCAGTCAAGTTACTCAAGTGACCCACGTGTCCATTTGTGCTCATTCATTCTTGTTAAATGTGTTTTTGTTTGTACACTACATGTGCAGTCTTTCAGTGTAATGTGTTTGACTTTCACCTGTTCAGAAAACATAATCAACACTATCCAACTTTACTGTGTGTGAGCACCAACAGACCAACCTTTTCTTTATCAGTGCAACTAACTATAACTTTTCTTCTCTTTTGCTGTCCCATGCAAATGTGTCATTTAAAGACTGGTGACACACAGAATTATGTTTCTTAACCATTTCAAAGTAGGAAAATGTTTTTAAACAGCAATCTTTTTTGTATTTCTCTCATAATAAAACTTCTTTAGAGAAAAACTTGTGTACGTATGACGAGTCTGGTGTTACCTTCATACACATCATTAGCATTTGGTGGTAGTCTCTGCTTTTCTATAGTTTAGTTGTTTAATTCAGCCCTACATGTACTTCCTCTGCTGTTCTATGATTGTTTTGTAGTGTTAGATCATTGAGGCCGTGGTTTCACCAGTTTAATCATTATTAACTAAAACTTTAACAAGTATCTGTTGAATCAATATCTGTGATTTCTGAGTTTTTCCAAGGTGCTGCTGGTCTTAAGTCTCATTAATGAATGCTTTGTGAAACAGCCTTTGTGACTACTTTACTTTATCATAATTTGCTTTTTAATTCAGTGTTCACGAACCCTTCCTAAATATTAGACTCACAATGGTTTACAACTATTTCATAATGACCATAATGGCTCATTTGTAAGTGGTGAATCCATCATTTATAAAGTATGAATAAAGAATTAGTTAAAATGTCATAGAGGGTCATATTCAGCAGCAATAATAATAATAATAATAATAATAATAATAATAATAATAATAATGATAATAATAATGATAATAAAAACTATACAACCTTGTCTGTACATGATGAGTTAAGTGCTACTTAATTCTGAACAAGTGCTTTACTAATGTTAAAAAGTGTACAGTCAAGATAGATAAGCAGCTTGGAGTTAACTTCACAGTATCTATTTATGTAGTTGTTATAATTTGCCTTCAGCTTATTTATCAATTTATATCTGTTGACTTGAAATACATTTCCAGTCCGTTCTCTTTTTAGTTTTAAATGACTTAAAACTATTTGTCCTCACATGAAGTTTGACTTTAAACTCTTAAGACCCAGTGTCCACATATTCTGCCTCTCAGACCAATGGTACTTCTTTTCTTTTTAAACTTTAGTCTGTTAGTTACATTCATAGACACTTCCCATGTCACCTTTTGGTGATTTAACAGCATTACAACCATTTCAGTGAAAAATCACAGTGTAGTTAGGAACAATTACAACTACAAACCAATGGCTAAAACATAATTTCCAGTATAAAGACCAAGTTTAGCTCTTGCACTTACCAGGGCTTACTCATCCCAATTAACAAAGAGAAATTAAAAATGCAGGCCCAGGTTTTAAGAGGTTAAACATGTTTGTGACATTGAAGACATTATGTTGTTCCTAGTTTCACACTTGCGCTTTCTTGGAAACAGATTTTAAGGTAGAAAAGATTTAAAAGATTTGCTTTTTCTTTGAGACTTTTGAGAGGTTTTTTTTCCTTTCTTGTTTTGAACATAGTTCTTCTATTTGATAAGGCAGACTGTGTGAGTTCAAGCACATGTACTAATGTAAATATAATTTTGTGACAGACTTGATTAAATCTGACTTCACTCTGGAGGTTGTGTTTATCAGGTGAAGTCTTTTAAGCTTGTTTTGGTCAGATTTCCCTCATGGCATCTTGTCAGGACTCCTGCTTGTAGAAAACCCCACAGCGTGACTGGCTGAGTTTGCGTGGAGTGGGAGGGGCTTGTATCTGTCATTTGGCCCCGCCCCCCTGCTGCCTGTCCGAGGTTTGGAAACCAGTGGAGGGGGCCTCTATCTGAGAGCCGACGCTTCGCTCTAACCGAGGGGGGAGAGAGTGGTCAACATGACGAGCAACATCAGATACAAGAGCCGGATCCCGGTGAAAACAGGTGAGAGCAGCTTCTGTGTCTTTGTTACCCACGGTCATGTATTTTAGTATTTTTGCATCTGTGTATTTGTGAAGCACCGATGCAATGATCGCTTCATGTCTCTGTGTCCCTGGGCGTCGCTCTCCATCCCTGCACCTGCGCCGCCTCCTCTTCCATGCTGTGATCACGGCCAATAGATGAGAATGCGGAGGTAAGAAACAGCCTTTTTAGGCTTATTTTTCCTCCTAATGTGCCACTGAGGATGCTTTTCAAACTGAGGATATTTGGGTGTAATCTCGCTAGTCACGGCCAAGGACGCAGCAGCAGCAGCAGCGTTTGCGCGTCAGATATCACATATCAGCTCTTATTTGCAATGTGCACGAGTGTTTTATAAATGCAAGATGCTCCGGAGGCAGCCATGCCATCACAGGCTGAAGTGAGAGGAGCAGGCTGACACACGGAGGGGGGTGAGGTTTCATTTTTAGACGCGTATGTGGAGCAGGCCGGCGCGCAGCCAACATGGTACTTAAATGGCAGCATCCACTCTCTCTCCATCCTGTCTCCATCCTCTCTCCATCCTCTCTCCACTCTCTCTCCATCTTCTCTCCATCTCCTCCATCTCTGAATGCACTGGTCAGCTCATTTACTGAACCACTCCTGACCATTGTTCTGCTCAGAAATACAGCTGCCACATGAGCCTGCAGGGGAGGTCACGTCTCTAGTGACCCTGGACCTTCTTCCTCCTCCCCCCTTCTCCCCCTCTTCCTCTCCACATGCAGTGTGTGTGTGTGTGTGTGTGTGTGTGTGTGTGTGTGTGTGTGTGTGTGTCTGCTGACTGTTCAGGGGTGTTTGCGTGTGCTGAGCCCTGAGTGTGCTCCGATGATTCAGCGAACCTTTAAGTTGGTAAAAATGGAGAAGAAGAGAATAATTTATGATGCAGAAGAGCACAGTTTAGTCACACTAACTGCCTTAAAGCTAAAAAGACAGAAATAGGAGATTCAGGAGCAAATACTCTACTACAACACATGAATATATTTATAAGGCTCCTCTGCATACATTATTGTGCAGCTGCCAATTAATCCGGCTAAGATACAATTTTGTACATTTTTAGTCTACAGTTCTGTTGAGGATGCAGATTTTACAGTTAGGATGCTTATCAAATATGCATGGGCCAAATTAAGGTGAATATGTTCTGTAAACCCAAAAAGAAGACACCTCCTCGGCCTCTTGAACATAATTCAAAAATACCCAAACATACTTAAAGACAACAAAGTAGCTTCATAACCTACACATTTATTTCAAGCATTCCTTTTCTGTTTGGAGTGAAAATTTTCAATCATGTAAAAATAATGTATAGAAGCTTGTTTCTGCCAATTAAAAATATAAAAATGAAAAAATAGCTTTGCTGAGATTTTTTTTTTCTTTTTGCATTTATTAAGTTGAAATTTTGACATAAAATGACACCATGCCTCATCACTTCTTCCTCTTTGACTGCAAACACCTGGATGATTATCACCACCTACTTTACGTGTGTGTAGCATGAAATCAAAACAATAAAACTCAATGCCTTTCAAACATTTAAAACTGCAGAACAAAGTGCTTTGTAAGCTAAAAAATTTTAAAAATGAAATAAAGTATACCCATCTTAGATGAGTGGTATACCACTGATGGGCCTGGTTTGCCAGTTTGAAAACTAGAATATGCCAGCAGGGAACTGGCATATTCTAGTTTGCCGTATTTGGCACTTTTCATTCTCAGAGCTGCTGGAGTATGATTCACAAAGCTTGTATTTAACTAGAATTGATGCATTACTGAGGTGAGCCTAAAAAACTGACAACTCTGTAGTGCTAAAAATTCTTTATTCTTTATTCAATAATCTCCCATGAATCACATGAAGGGAGCGACCTATCAGTTCAGCATCTATTAAGGTCACAGGTTAAGTTTACAGCCCTGGTTCCTCTCAAAGAGTGAGTCCCAATACCCAGGTTTATCACACTTATAAAACAGTCATTTGATTTACCATCAACTGTGACTGACAAAACTGTCTCAACCCACAGCTGTCAGTCAGACTTCAGTGACATTTTATGCCCAAATGTGTGTTGTTTTGGGCAGCTAAGTGAGAATGATTTAGAAGAAAGAAGGTCACAGATACAAGCTGGAGCCAGAGCTGTCTGTCAACAATACGTATCAACCTTGATGCTGTGTAAGAACACACCGACAACATGAGACAAGATTAAATATTGAGCTGAACTCAGATAAATAACAATATCATTAACATAAACATTTATCATGTCAATCGAAAAATGCGAAAGGATTTGTGTTTAACAGCTCCATGAATCAAATATCTGGGCCCCCAAACCAGGATACTTCTTCAGGAAAACTGTGTGAGAACAGAGATGCTTGAAACCTAAAACCTAATATGTGATATATATGTGTAAATGTGTTTTTTATCACACAATGCCAGTGAAAATCTCTAAATCATTAAATTGTTTAGCTGAACTCACATAAATGACATAAGAACAAATACATAAAATAAGAAATAACCTAACAGTGTGCTTACTTGATCTTACCAACCCATAAAGGGATAGTTCATATTTTATGAAATGGGATTGTAAAATGTATCAAAGCATCAAGAGGCAGAGTTGGAAAGAATCACATGTACAACATAAATTGTCTGAGGAGAGTTGCGAGCTGATTGGATGATGCAATGACTACAAAAACTCAAAATATTGCACTATCCAAAAATATTCAACAATAATCCCATGGGATAAAAGTAAATGCTCATTACTTCAAAAAGTACTTTCTACTTGTCCTTGAGATTGACAAACTGTTGATGGTGGTTTGATTGCTGAAGTAAAATATCATCAATGTGGCTTAGCTTCAGCTTGAGTTGAACATTTTAGTACGTTTTCTACACCAGTCCACTGTCAGCTCAGCCTTTTTTCTGAGAGACCATCAGATCCACTAAACTGGAATAAAAGCCGGACTATCAACCTGCAGACAGAGTCAAATCTTTAACATAATTCAGCAAATTCTAGGAAACCCAGACCCAAACACTAACATCTGTGTTATTTTACACTTTTTCAGCATTGCACTTGGCTGTCTGTCAGCCTGTTTGTTTTTTCAGCATTCGTAGACGCAACAGTCTGACCAAGTTTCTTAAAGTTAGCAGAGTTACTTGACAGAGTGGATTGATAGTTGCCCCCTCCACCAGCAGCCAATGAGAGACCAGCTGTGTCTGTACTAAAGGGTTGAAATCATCAGAAATACTTGTGCTGATAATTATTTACAAACACCTAATATCACTCCAGAAAATTCAAAAAATCTCTTGAGTCCTTTTTTTCACAAATACCATAAACTGATATGGTTGTTACAGTCAGGTTTGGGAGACAAAAGGTTCTTCTAGAAACCCTTATATAACCACTTATTGGAGGTTAATTGTGGAAATCATCATCTCTGGTTGACAAAAGCCTGTGTTTGTAGTTTTTCTACAATATTCAGCTGTCTTTGCGATCTTTGTTCTCCTCCATCCCCCTCACTGCTGGTAGATATAAGCTGGTTATGTTGCAAACAGATTTGCTTGAAATTCCCAGTTGGATTTAATCCAGCGGTTAAAATTATTGCACACACACACATGCACTTACACACAAGCTTATGAGCAGATTCCCCAAAAATCTGGATTATTTGATTGTTTCAGAGTGTGAGAGTAATTCCCCACTTCCAGTTGTGTAGAAACACTGAAAAAGAGTGTTGTTGTATCCTCCTCTATGTATCCATTCACTCAGTGTTTGGATCATGATGCAGCTTTTACACATTGTGAGTTGTTCCTTATCTACTTTATCGGCTCATCACTCCCACATACTTGACTGCAGCTGACCCTGTTGGTCTCTTTTGCAAAAACATATCATTCTGGATCAGCCAGGCTGCGGAGGAGGAGGAGGAATGTGAGAGCTGGAAATATAAAAATAATGTTACTCAGTGTGACTGACTCAATGCTGAGATCACATCTGCTGAAAAATCTGTAGCCGATAACCAATCCTAAATCAATATTTTCTCAGCATTCCCCTCCTTTTTTCCCTTCCTCTTCTAGTCTCTCTCTTTCTCCTCACGTTGAGCGATGCCGTCACTTCCCTTCACTGTAATATTATGTTGCCAAGCAACAGTTTTTTTTTTTAAAGCTCATTTTCATCACTCGTATGAAGGAGTGGACGACACCATCTGACCTACCCACAATCCTGTGTGGTGGTTATTCTGTGTGTGTGGGCGGGTATTCTCTGAATATCTTCTCATCACAGAGCAGAGACTAAAATCACAGCTTTAATGAACACGATTAAGGCATCAACCCTAATACAGTCGTAAAGGATGAAGATAAAAAGACGTATTTTTATCTTCTACACATTAAAATCATGGAAGAGGAAAAGAGAACATTGACCCGGGGATTCGAGGAATTAGCGAAAAAGCCCTCAAGGTGTTTGTAGAGATGAGTTTGCTGTGCAGAATGAAAAAAACATGTAGTTGCAGCTGGAGTTGTTTTATTTGTAATATGAAGCTCAGTTTCTAACAACGTTAAATAGATGCAAGACAAAGCAAGCATAAACCATCGTTTGTGGCCCTACAATACCCCAGAAGGTCCTGACGTCATATTTTCTTGCTGCATTTAATAAAAAAAGCACATCAGATTTTGAAGGAATAAGAGAACAGAAATGTGTGCTGTCAGCAGACATAACTAACACAACCACAATTTATAGTTTATAAAAAACATTTTGTAACTTAAAAAATTCAACCTGTTTGTTGTTAAAATAAATAAACAAATAAAAAGTTTGCTTACTCATTTTCCAGACTTAAAATAATGAGACAGTCTTTGCCCAAATTCTTACTAATTGTTAATTATGTGCATTAACCCTCCGTGTGGTCAGGACTGTCTGAGCAGCCGTCACTGTCGGGGTAAATTAGGTCAGTGGGTACATTTCCTCCAGGAGACGTGAACACTAGTTGAGTCAGATCCGTTTGTTTGTCCCTGTGTGTCACTTCACTTTAAATACATCCAACCATCATCTCCACCACTCACTACTGAACACCCCCCCACACACACACACACCTCCCACAAAAACACACAGTCACAGCCACAGATGGAGGCCTCGCCGTCTCCCATTGAGGACCAGCTGTGGACTGGGAACAGGCGTGACCCAGGGGGGTGTGGGGTGCTGGAAATGGGATTTGAACCTCCTGTGGATCTGGGTTTATTGTGTCCTAAGTCGTGTCATGATCACAGAAAGGCAAATCCAAGAATTCCTGGACTTCTTCTCCTTGATAGGCAGGGAGAACTATGTTCTTTGTCGTCCTGCGCTCTTCAGTTATCTGCTCTCAATAGTTAAATAACCCCCCTGCCTTCAAAAATCCCCAAATTAAGTTCTGTGTTAAATTATTCTTGATTGCAGCACCAGTTTGTAATGACCGACAGCTATAAAACATACTATTTACAGCACACAGACTATTTGAACGCCCTGAAATGAAATTGGTTGTCATCACACTCTGGCTTCTGTGATCTAAGAGTTGATAAAGTGAAGTAAAGCATGTTGTGTCATTTTGTTCCCCTTAACACATCCACAATCCAGACCAGCTACTGACCAGTCAGTAACCCTGGTTAACCAATGAGCGAAAATAGCACTTATTTTTCCTCTTATTACAATTGTGATTTATTGTGCCTTTTTTGTGGATTTCCCATCCACCCATATGTGTTGTTGATATGAATTGAGGGAGAAAAGTAGGATTTTGTGTAAAAAATTCACAAAAGAAACCCTGTTTCAATATACATCTAAAAAATGGAGTATCATGTAACAGTTCAATATTTTTGGTCACTCATTTCAGAAAGTGAAACCCATCTACTACTGCAGGATATTTTTATCTGGTATTTTGACACATTTGAGGTTTAAAAAAATGTTGCACTGCCTGTGATTAAAATATTGCAACTGCAATTTCTTGCTCAGCCCTGAGTGAAGGTGATTTAGGACATCTCTGTAAGGTTGTACTATTTGGTAAAACTAACACGCTACAATCTTCTCAGTATTTCTCACCCCCAGAGTTAAAAATATAGCTGTGAACGATGATATATCTGTGTACCCGATATATCTATGTGTCAAAAGACCAACACTGACATCTGAAAGGCTTTACACTCAGCCTGTCTTAAAGCAAAGTACACACCAGAATATGAGACCTTCTTTATTATTCCTGCTGTATTTGAAGCGTCTGTTTTCACAATAACCTACTTGTCTGAGTATCCTGCCTGATGAAGCAGCGCCTGTTGTCACTGTGAGTACGTGTTTCTCCTCTGTGTGAGCGTCTGTTTTCTTCAGGTGTGGTAACATGCACATATTTTAATTCATGCTGCAAACGTGTATGTGATGCCTGTGTTGAAGTGGAGCATGTAGCACTCCTGTTTGTTTTCACCTGAAGCTGCTCACTTGGTTTTTCCGCTCTGGGTTTCACACACAGTGCCGCAGAGCTCTGAGTTTCAAGAGACTTCTGAAAAGGAACTGGAAGCTGCCTGACCCAGATTGCAAGAGTCTCTGAAAAACCTTTTTCGTTGGAGTTGATGTGTTTGGGATTACACGTTCTGTGGAAATCAGGATCAGCGGTTTTAGGAGTTAGCCAACGAGATGAAAGACGAGATTATTTCATAACTGTTCCAGCACTAATTAACAGAGAAGTACTGTTTCTGTTTTCAAATCAACTATTAAAACAGCTCATGTTTCTAACAAGAACACTCTGTAATATTGTTTTGAAATCTTTTCAACTCAATCGATGAAACAACCTCAGCTCAAAGTGCTTTTCCTGAAAAGCTGCTTTCAAATCACATCACTTTAAGTGTCCTAACCCTTGAGTCTCCTTTTCAGTTGATAATCAAAAGAGAAATCCTTCAATACAATCAATCCTTAAAAACTGAATGAAAAGTTATGATAAGATTTGTGACTTTTTTGTCAAGCATACTTTCTTTCTTGTAAACAAATACCGTGGGAAACAACCACCAAACCTAATACTCTCTGATCCCGTTACTCAGCATCAACCGACTAAGTTCTACTCAAAGTGTAAATCCTTGGAAACAGGTCACAAATTTCAAGATTATTCTTCTTAAACTGCAGGGGACTCTTGTTTCCTGTGAACTTTTCTTTAGCTGGAGAAACCTTCTGTGTCTGGGGTTATTTTGATTGTCAGATTATGCACAATTTGCTTTTGTGACTATTATCAGAAGTGGAACAGCAATCAATGAAAAGCAACTTTTTTTCACTGGTTAATTTTGTAGTAAAGAAAAGTGGAGTGTGCCTGGTTGTAACACAGATGAATTTGGTTGTACTTACTTTTCTAAACTTTCTTTTTCTCCTGTGAGCATTAAGCTGAATATATTGAGGGGAACCACGTGTTTTTTTAACTATTCAAGGACAAGGCCGTGCCCCTTTAAGAGTCCATTGTCATCAGAAAAGGCGGATGCTGAATCTGGGCTCCTACAGCTGAGTGTCCTTCAGTGAAGTAATTTATCGTTGCCTGAGCAATTACATGCTGTCAGATTAGCATGTCAAAGAGAGGAGTGCACGCAGGCCTGTGCATCTCCATGGAGGAAAACAGGATGAAGAAGGGGGGGACTCATGGTTCATTTATGTTGTTTTTATACCCCCTCTCCTACTGTTTCCCCCTTATCTCCCCCTCCGACCCCTTCGCCTCACTTTACTGGTGGGCAGGCAACACTTTAACCAAAGCCATCGAGGTTAATGGTGTGAAAGTGTCAGCTGGACGACTGGAAGATGCAGAGAGTCGTCGGAAAAGGTCACTGCTCTTTAGTGCTGCATCATGTGGTCGCAAACACAGCACTTAACACAATTTCACTCTGAATAGAAACTCAATTTGCTGCTAGTTCAGAAAACTGCAAAGTTTTAAACTCAACATCTCCAGATTATTATTGTTTCCACATTTGCATTCTTCAGTTCTAACTAAAGTTTTCAAACTTAACTAAAGACTTCTCAGACTCCAGCTTTCTTCAGAGACAGTGACTAGTTTTTATATACATACAGAGTCTGATGTGGAAAATTTGTGTACTGCTCCTTTAAGAAAACACAACTGTGGTAGCAGTTAGGGCTGAATGATATGGACAAAATTTCACACCTCGATATTAACGCCAGATATCTAGATATCAATGCAATACAAAATGACTCTGTGTTTAGTGAAAACTAACCAGTTTTCAGAAAATTAATAGCATGATATTATAACAGGATGTGGAAAGTGTGGTTAATTGATGAGAGCTCACTTTCAGTCATCGACATAACAGAAAGTCACCAATAATCATGTAACTGTCTAAACTTTACACGCAGGGTGAGCTGGGAAAATCTACATTATTGATCTTTGATATCGAGATATTAATATCTTGAATTTTATATCTCAATATCGATACTATAGCAATATATCTTTCAGCCAGTAGTAGCAGCATCAATTCATAGGTGTACAGTATTTTTATGTTTTAAATCGGTGCATTAGTTGTAAAAACTGCATTTGTAGGTGTTTTTAAGGTTCCTTTAAATCATGTTGCAGCTCTGCTCCTTCTTTGCTCACTGATCTGTGCAGAAAATAGGACACGTCACTGAGGATACTCCTCACACATTATCTTGCAGAAACTTACTAACTAGTAAAACAATCTGAAGTGATTCTGTGATCGAGTTGTTTCACATTTTGTTAATAATCCACGACATGTTCCTCAGCCTCATCGTGTTGTTGTGTCCCATCACTGCAGCCTCTCTGAAGTGTTTGACAGCAGGGAATGATGGGTACTCGGTTGGACTTGACACATTTGGATTAGTTTGGATGTGTATTTGTGTGTGTGTGTGTGTGTGTGTGTGTGTGTGTGTGTGTGTGTGTGTGTGTGTGTCCTGGCAGTGAAGCTGACTGCTGGGGTCTTTTCAGAGTCGTTTCCTGTCCGGCGATGACTTTATGTGAGTGAGAGGAAGAAGCTTGGTGCTGTCGCTGCTTGATGTCTGGAGCTCTGTCTCTGCACTCAGAGGAAAATACCGACACACTGAGAAAACTGACTGACAGAGTCCTGCTACATCTAAAGGCAATATTAATATATTCTGAGCATGAAACAGTTTTGAACTTTTTGCAAACATTTAACCCAGTGGTTCATAGTGGTCACAACAGTGGACACCTATTTCAAAGTTATTTACTCCTAAATGCAATGGTTCATGTGGTAGAAATTCATATTAGCCTGTGTCAGGATATTTGTATTCTTCTTAGGGCCTGAAAAAATGTTTTCAATTTTTTTTCCAAACATATACGGTAAAGGCCAAAAGTTTGGACACACTTTCTCATCCAATGCGTTTTCTTTATTTTCATGACTGTTTAAATTGTAGATTCTCACTGAAGCATCAAAACTATGAATGTACACATGTGGAATTATGTACTTAACAAAACAAAAGGTGAAACAACTGAAAACATGTTTTATATCCTAGTTTATTCAAATAGCCACCCTTTGCTCGGATTACTGCTTTATATATTGGGCATTTTTCAAGATATACTCACCTGAAATGATTTTAACATCACAGCTGTGCCTTATCAGGGTTAAATAATGGAATTTCTTGCTTTATTAAAAAAAAAAAAAAATAGAAAACTTTTTTTTTATGCCTTTAGACAAATCAAAACACTCAAGGGGAAAATCCTGACACTGACTTTCATAATTTATGCATCAGAGGGCTGAACACCAAGAATATTTATTTAATAGTATAAATTTGTCAGAAACAAATGAAGTGTGACAGATTCAGAAAATGTGTGTCATTTTGTAGTTTTATTTATGTGTGTTACAGAGGGGACAGCTGGCAACTGAGAAAGGAAAGGTGGGGGGATTTTCCGGGGGGCTATTCTAATACCATTTCACGACATCTGTTCCTTTCTTCTATTCACATTTACCCTCCCACCCCCTTCCACACACTCACAGAGAGAGAGAGACTTTAAATTGTTCATTAAGCATCCTGACTAACTTCTGCCTCAGCACCACACAGACTGAAACAGGAGGACTCATTTTCTCTCCAGGAGGCAGCAGATCATCAATATTTCATCTGAGTCCTCTGACTCCCCCGTGTGGTGTGGAGTGGAAGTGTAACATCCTGCACGTGGCATCATCACAGCCGGGTGTGCAGACATTTCAGGGAAGAAAAGAGAGAGAGAGAAAAAAAAAGGTCGTTTATTTCAAAGAGCGTTTAGGTTCTGCTGCCCACATCATGTATGAGTTGGACACACCCAAACACACACACACACACACACACACACACACACACACACACACACACACACACACACACACACACACACACACACACACTGCTCTTACATCTGGAAGCAATTGTCTGCAACCTCTGTGAGCCTTGTACCTCACTCACCTCAACACACTGACACACGCTGACACACTGAAGTAACCAGAGTATATGACATGGTGACCAATGGGCTTTACATCCTTATTATTAAAGTTCAGATCAGGGCTTCACTGACTTTTTTGGACTATGGGACCCTTAGATTCTCACCAAACACAGGTTCACTTGTACAGATTATTCAGAAGCTTAATGATGTATGGAGCACATGTTTGATTTTATTTCAGTCACTTGGATAAAAAAAAAACAAAGGTTGAAGTTTGAGGAAATTTCTTCTTTTTGTTTCTTGATAAGAATTAAATGAGATTAGTGACTCTCCTGTTGTTTTCTGCCTGGCTCTGCGCAAAATTGGAAAAATCCTACCCCCATCCCCAAAACAAATGAAGTCCTATATTTTATCTATGATTCAAAAATGTTGGTGCAACAAAAGAAAAGGAGATTTTGAAGTGTTTTTCAACACAACCTGGACAGCAAAGTGTCCCTGCTTTTTATCTCTGAGCTGAGCTAAACTAACTGCCTCGTGATTCTTCCATCTTTTAGTTTGAATATATCAAATGTTCGACAGAAAAAGACCAAAAATAGGCTACAAATCTTTCAATAACCTCATCTAAAAGAGGACCCTTCTTTTGTTTTTCTTTTATATCTGGTTTGTTGTGTTTCTCTTGGCAGTATGAGTTTGTTGCTATTATCTTGAGCCTGTGTCATTTTGCTCTTCACCGCTGTGTGCATACTTTATTATTAAAAGGATGAGGGTAAACACTTAGAGTGGTACTATGGTGAGAAGTGGACTCATACAGTCAGCAGAAAATGTTCAGAGACGAACCATAACATGTAGTTTATTCAAGTTCTTAAATACAACTCATGACAGTTTAAGTGTCACTTTTATTCACATTTCAACTTTGACCTGCTGGTTTGTGGCCCCAATTAAAAATCTCCATGACCAAATTGATCAAATCTGTCAGCAGCTTTACAAAAGATATTGTTTCTCTTATCCTCTTCAGTCTATTTTTTTTATTTAACAAAAGGATTTTTTATCACAACTTTGATTTCTCTCTCCTGTTCCAAACTGTAAAATGCAGTTTTGAACATTTGTTACTCTAGGACTTTATTCTATGTCAATATGACAAAAGATTACTGTAGTTGTTTTGATACATTTAAGTAAGTAAGTAAGTAAGTAAGTTGGCATCAACTCAACTACAAATTACATTTCAACTTTGAATTTTACATCCCAAAAAATATCTTAAGAAAATATGTTAACCACCAAGTTTAAATCTACAAAACCAAAACAAAGGTTGACACTAGTGGTGTGTAAAATTTGGTATCGTTACAACGTTTTTCTGCTTTGTTGTAAAACAGTAAATTTAGATGCTCATGGATCTCAATGATTATTGTAATCCAGAATTAAATCTATCATGTTGATAAAATAACTTGCTCATAAGATAAACTATTACAGAAGCATAAAGATATTTAGGAAATCAACAATTTACTGATAATTTTAAGTATCATTCTCATCACACAAGTATTGATCAATACTGATATGCACGTTGGTATTGATATATCAGTATTTCAGATTGATGCGCACGCTTAGTTGACATATGAACTCTCATCCAGACAAGATAACTTGTGTTGGTGTTGGAGCAAAATCTATTTTTTGACCTCACATTAAATTTCAAGGCAGCCTTTTACATCCTATTTTTACATTGAAACAGTATGTTACATTTAACACTGAACCAAATCTGTCAGTAGTTCAACCAAAGCTGTCGTTTCTTTCAGCCTCTTAAGTTGTTTTATTCCAAACAATAAAACTGTTTGTGCGTCAGATCTATTTCCTCTCTCTTGTCCCATTCATCATTTCAAAACCCCTTTGGATTAAACTTTTGACCTTTTAAAAGGCCCAAACTCAAACCAAGGGGATTTGATGTCTTCAATTATCTTAAGGTTGTTAAAAAGGAGCAGTCATTTACATTCTTCAAGCACATTAATGCATCAGTAACAAAAACCTGTTTGTTATTCAACCTGTCAAAGGAACCACTTTCACTCGACGCTTCTGTTATTACTGGACTTATAAAAGGATATTATCACCGTGCAGCTGAGTACTGTTACGGTGATTTATTTTTTTCTGGTCTTAAGACTCGATAATCCTCAGGTCTAGACGGATCTGTTCAGTCTGCACACACAGGATATTCACTCACACATTGACAAGTTTATTTACTGAATAATCTGATAATCTCACTCAACAGGCCTGAACTTGCAGTTTCTGTGTCTTTGAGCCACACTGAAACTTTCACAATGTCAAGTTCAAACTAGTTCCTCTCTGCTTGTCGTCTTTTCACCTCGAGGTCAAAGCAGCATCTACACTTTCTCTCCGCTCCTCCTCTTTCTGTCGTCCTCTGCGAGCTGGTGGTCACTTCTCTTAGAGTAGAGTTTTATTTTTCAACTGTCGGAGCTGGGGGAGGGAATTCAGACTGAATGAATGAGTTTCTTTTAGACCTTCGCTTCTTCTATCCCTCCCTTGTTTCCTCCCTCAAATTGCCACCTCTCTCTTACTCCCTCGCTCTGTTTCCCTCCCTCTCAGTTAGAATTCCTCCGTACCTGTCTGAACAGGGAGAGTCGGAGCGCTGCGGGGCAGAGGGGAGAAAGAAAGTAAAGAGGGAAGAAG
The DNA here is from genome assembly GCA_008086565.1 of Thalassoma bifasciatum. NCBI lineage: Eukaryota > Metazoa > Chordata > Actinopteri > Labriformes > Labridae > Thalassoma > Thalassoma bifasciatum. The sequence continues at coordinate 69,511 of RPOG01000639.1, forward strand.
GGGGGGAAGAAGGAGAAGGGACCCTGGGTTTGGGAAAGTAGGAGGAACAGAAGGTGAATATTTAAGGAGCAAAAACAGGAAAAAGGTGTTTGAGACAACAGATACAGAGCAAGGGAAGAGCTTATCAAGGTCTCAAGGCTTCAGACTTGCTTTTTCCTCTTCCCTGCTGGGCTGTTTTCTAACTTTTGTGAGACCCGTGGCTATTTCGGTCCGTCAGTGTCGGAGCGGTTTGGGATGGATGCCATCATGCTGCAAGAAAAACTGGTGGAACGGCTGCTGTGCCCACGAGTGAGAACTGCCAGGCAGAAGGTAAAAAAAAGATGGAGGGAAGAAAAATGAGTGAAAGTGTGAGAAAAACTTGAAATAATATGCAAATCAAAGACTCCAGGAGGAATTTGAGACACAAAAACAAGAAGTATTCCCACCTTAAGAAGCATCTTTTTTCTGTTTTCCTCTCTGTGTATCTGTTTACTCCAGGGATGTTTATTGATGAGATGTGTTTTTTTTTATTTGTTATTCCACACCAATGTATCCACAGATTTCCCCACTTCCATCCCAAGTTTTCTGTCAATCCAACTCTCTCTGTTTGCACTGCCTGAGGTTTTTGTGTGCATGGTCTTTTTTTTTAATGCAATCCTCACCCGAGGCGGTTGTCGGAAATGCCTGTGACAAGTTATGACAGCATGTGAGGACTCCAGCAGTGTCTTTTTTGTTGTGTGTTTACAGAGAGCAAAAAGAGCTTTTCAGGTCTGTTGAATGAAGCTTCTGTGAGTGTGTGAATGCTCTCGTAGGCTTCGAGTGTGCATTTATTTCTGGACATCAGGGCGAGCGCACTGTAGGGTGAAGATGACGCTCTGCCAGATGCGGCACTGAGACTTACTGTCTGACAGAAAGAGAGACGAGTATCTTCTGGTTCTGTTTGTGTGCATTCAATCAGAGCTTTAGTGGAAAGTCTGAGACGTTGGTTATTCTGGGGAATGCTTTTCCACACACTTGTAGATTTTATGTGTCATAGACGTATTCTGTCTGTTGTGGTTTACTTTATTGGACTTTCAGACTCTGCCAGATACATTTTGTTTTCTCATTAAGAACTCTTTGAGCTCTCTTGCAGTTATTTGAAGGTCTTTGTTTGTATTTGTCCAGTAGGACATAGAGATGTAGTGCAAGTGCATCACTTTGGAAGTAAGTTAACATTTTGATAATTATTCGAGCAAAGGTAAATCATTACTCATCGTTGTTTTTTAGATGTGGGACTCAGACTTTTGGTGTTTGTTTTGCAATATGTTGGTGCTGCAGATGAAGCAGTTTTTGTCACATTATGGAAACTGTGCTATAAAACGTATTATAATCACATACAGCTTGAAGTATTACCATCAAAACCCCATTGTGTATATGGAAATATTCTTACTTTCACAATTACACAAACTCCTCATTTCTACTATAGCTTCTTTTTTTTTCAATTTGATTCAGCCAAATGTTTAAGTGATTGCCAATCAACTTGGTAATTATTCAGTAATTATTGGTATTATTCTCCACATTCATCTTGATATGCAAAGATTCAAGATGAATGTGGAGTACAAAGATGTTTTCTTGTCAACTGCTGAAGATTATCAAAGGCTTAAAAGAAGACCTAACCTGAAAACCCCCTTAAAGAGAAAGTTTATTTTGTTTTTGAAGAAGCGTTGCATATTACAACATGACCACGAGTCCACTCCCGTCTGTAGATAACAGGCAGCATGATGTCTATTTGGGGAAACGAAGCCGGCCACAGTTTCTGCACAGAACTAACTTTTTACCGCTACTGACAGGGTTAAAGTAAACGTCAGCCACTCAAAACAATACCACATTAAAAACATGTCTGCATAAGTGAGTACTTCAACTTGACATCAGGCAGCCACCACTGTACGTATGCACTCATGATTGATTAATACCCTTTAAAACCTCAATTAAAAACCCAAACTATTCCTTTAAATAAACTATCATTCAGTTGATTTACTTAAACCTTGTTCACATCCCAACACTACCAACAGTCTTTTCTATTAAGACACAAGGTCGATGATTTTCCCCTCTTATTTTACACCGATCACACACTTTTTTATTCATTAGTTTAAGTCATGAATTATTGATTGAATTGCGGTTCTTGATACTAAGATTTTTCTTCATCTTCTCTTTTTCCCGTCACAGGAGAAACAGTATGTGGGATTTGCAACTTTGCCCAACCAAGTCCACAGGAAGTCTGTGAAGAAAGGCTTCGATTTCACGCTGATGGTGGCAGGTCAGTTCATAGCAGAAGAAGAAAACATGACAAAAAAACAAACTCATCCAATGACTCAGAGTCCAGTTTTTAATATTCACTCTGTTATTACTGACTTAATCTGTAAAACAGGCCTGTGAGTAACTTCTATTTCACTATGCTTGTTATTACTTTGATCACAAGTTGTGCGAACTTTAGAGGCTGTAATTTGTGATCTGATCAGCCTTTTGCAGTAACATGCTTCTCATCTCTTTCTCCAGGGGAGTCTGGTATGGGTAAATCCACTCTGGTTAACAGCCTCTTCCTCACAGACCTCTACAAAGACAGGAAGTTACTGAACGCTGAGGGTGAGTCTGGACACTGTTTGTGATCTCTGTGTGTCAGCTGTATTGATGAAGTGTGCTGTCAGAAAACACATTTCTGAGGCTTTGATATGCTTATACATCATCATTTCTATCTAAACTCAGTGTTTTATTTTGATTTTCTTAACCAGCTGACTGACAACAGGCAGTTAAACTGTGACCTCTCAATCAGGACAAAGGCGTTGTAATGTGTCCTCTCTCTTGTCCAAATATGGTCACTTCTGGCACCAGACATTATAATTGTGGTCCGTGGTCCGATAGGCCACGTCAAGGTGGCTTTGTCCACCTCATATTGTTATGTTATCATCTCAGTGTATGTAAGGTATTCCTTATTCACATCTTCATGATATTGTAGATATTTAAAGGGACTTTGAGATGTTTCAAAGGGAGCTTGAGAAAGTTTCATTTGTAGATATATGCCTGGTCATAATCCCCAATTTGAAATTAGATTATCTGCTCCAAAATAGGTTATTTCTAAATGCTGATTGCTAATTCCTAGCTTCCTGATTGGGTCAGACCGGACCAGATTGATTTACGACATGTTTAAGTCTCAACAACAACGCCACCACGATGAGGCTTTGCTGTAAGAAGAGAGATCTATGTTTTTCCTGGCTGAAAATGATGTCTTACATTTATTTAGCAATAATAGTGGACACTGGAGCTTGACTGTCTGACAGAAAAAGGACAGGAGAGTGGAGGAAAGCTAAACAGGAGAGTGATAGAGCACAGGCTAAAGGCTAAAACACGGGTTAAGCTGATTGTGATAATGTTCATTCCAATCCACATGAAGCAGTTTTACTGCAGTGATCTGTTCATCGCAGTATCTCTGCTTGGTAGATGATCACTGGTAGGACATGACCAGGGTCATGTAGCACCATATATGCTCAAACAACAGCGCTATGTAACTGTTGTTTAATCCATTACCTTGTTGCTTTGTATCAAGCAAAAAGTTGATTTACTTTCACTTTCACTTTCTCTGCAGGCACATCTGGTAGGTTTTTTTGTAGCCGATGCTGGATAACAATTATTCCTGGAATAAATAGTTCCTTTTCCGATCCATTTAAATTCAGCCAAGGCACCTGATTGGCAGCACCTCAGAGTACCAGAAGCTAAAACAAGAGTCAAAAAGCGACAGCAGAATGAAATGATTGACACTTAGCAGAGAAGATTTGACCATTCTTCAACATATTCCCAGCTCTGCTGCTTATCCCACAAACTCATGGTTTTCTATGTAATGTGAAAGAGAAATAAACAGGTTCTCCAACAGTAAAAGGTTTTTTTTTGCAAAGCAGCATTGTTACAACCAAGAAACTATCTACAAACACAAACTTCCTTCCACTTTCTGTTGAGTTTGTCTTTCATGAAAACGTAGATGGTATGAGTTGGATACTATCTAACGGTCTTGCCACATGCACTGAAGCTAAAACAGAGGAAACTACAGTACTAAATTACTTTGTAGAAACGTCATTTGTGTCATAGTCAGACTTGTTCAACATGATCTATGACTTTAACGCTCCTGTACTTTGGTGTTATTGCTTTGCAGAGCGCATCAGCCAAACTGTGGAGATCATCAAACACACGGTCGACATCGAGGAGAAAGGAGTGAAGCTCAAGCTGACCATCGTGGACACACCGGGGTTTGGAGACGCCGTCAACAACAACGAGTGGTGAGTGAAGCTGGAAGACCTGATCCTCTGCTGTTAGCCCGATGCAGCCTCACAAGAGATGTTAATGTGTGTGTGTGTGTGTGTGTTTTAGCTGGAAGCCGATCACAGACTACATCGATCAGCAGTTTGAGCAGTACTTCAGGGATGAGAGCGGCCTGAACAGAAAAAATATCCAAGACAACCGAGTCCATTGCTGCCTCTACTTCATCCCTCCTTTCGGGCACGGGTAATTTCACACACACATCATCCTTTCTGCTCTCAGATTTCCTGCCTCAAGTCTTACATTGAAACTCTTTAAATATAAAAGACTTTAATGACCCAGCTGTGTTCGTGTCCTCAGGCTGCGCCCTGTGGATGTCGAGTTCATGAAGGCGCTGCATGAAAAGGTGAACATCATCCCGCTCATTGCCAAAGCTGACTGCCTTACACCCAACGAGATAAAGAAGCTCAAAGACAGAGTGAGTCTGCCTTGTAACATTTTTATCGTACTTATTGTTCCAGACATCACAGTGCGTTGACATCTGTTGTATATGTGTGCGCTCGCAGATACGAGACGAAATCGAGAAGTTTGGGATCAAAGTGTACCAGTTCCCTGAATGTGACTCTGATGAGGATGAAGAGTTCAAACAGCTGGACAAGGAGCTGAAGGTGAGTGTGGGGAGTCAGATACCTGAGAAGAAACTAAAGCTTAGGATTAGGGTAATCAAATTCATTTGGTTTTATCTCTTTGTTTTCGTTTTTATGTTTATTTTAAAGGATGAATCTCTGGTTCTCATTTTTATTGGCTTACACTTGACATAAGACCTCATAAAGTAACTATGCAAACTCAGAGCATAAATGAAATTCCTCCACAGCTGTCTGAAGTTTTCTGCCTGAATCCACCGATCAGCTGGGAAAATCTGAGCCAGAGAAATGAACAACAGTCATGCTTTTCTTAAGCTGCTCAGTGCTCCTTTGTGAAGGTGGATAATACCGTGAATATGTACCAGGGCCCAGCGTGCTCACTCTGCTTTCTTTGGATGAATGAGGGATAATAAAAACAATCCCTCCTCTTGTCTCTCTCTCTTTCTCTTGGTGCAGGAGTGCACCCCCTTTGCTGTGATCGGCAGTAATACAGTGGTGGAAGCTCGAGGACAGAGAGTGAGAGGGAGGCTGTACCCATGGGGCATTGTTGAGGGTTTGTTTATGAATTATTTTATTACCATCTGTGCAAGTCTGAACACAAATCTGACACAGTTTCAACATCATTACATTATTAATTCATCGTTTTTCTTCGTTCAGTGGAGAACCAGTCACACTGTGACTTTGTGAAACTGAGGAACATGCTGATTCGCTCACACATGCACGACCTCAAAGACGTGACCTGTGACGTCCACTATGAAAACTACAGAGCGCAGTGCATACAGGAGATGACCAGGTGAGTGTGAGAAACTACAGCATGAGAAACCTTCAGTGTTTGGTAAACATCTCAGATAAGTGCTGAGGCCGACAGATTTCAGGGCAGATTGTTTTGCTTATTGTGTAATTTTCTCTTTCTCTTCTTCTGTGCAGTAAACTGGCTCAGGACAACCGTATGGAGAGTCCCATCCCCATCCTGCCGCTCTCCACCCCAGATGTGGAGACGGAGAAGCTTATTAAAATGAAAGATGAGGAGGTATGACAACTATTCACAGAATACAGATAGTTTTAGCCTCCAGATGTTTTTTTTTTCCCTAAATCCAAATTCTCACCTCAGTAGTCCTGGGTTGAACCTTCTTTTGTCTTCAGATCTGCCTCATTTCTTTGTGCCATAGATTGAACAAGGTGCTGGAAACATTCCTCAGAGATTTTGGTCCATAGTGACATGCCAGCATTACACAGTTTCTGCAGAATAGTTGGCTGCACATTAATAATTTTTTAGATGATTTGAGCTTGAATCTTTACTCTGCCGCAAGTCTCCATCAGAAGATCAGCAGCAATACTCAGCAATATTGATTCAAGGCAGGATGGATCCATGCTTTTCATGTTGTTTACTCCAAATTCCAGCGTTGTAATACCCAAGATCACATTTTAAAGTCCTGGTCTTGTTTTACTGTTGGGCTGTCCCGACTCTGAATTTTCTGGCAAGACTGGTTGAGACCAGCTCTGATCTGCTATTCTATAACTTCACTGATGAGATAATAATTGTATAATTAACGTCAAACAAAAGTTAAGTCAAACTGTTCCTGATTAATTAATGTTGTGATTTGACCTAAAACATTTGGCGTCAGCTCGCTGATTGTTCTGCCTTCTTGGAAACCTTTTCTAGTGCCTTTTTTGTCAGACACCTGCAAAAGCTGGGACATCAGTCCATCTTATTTCCAGACAGAAATACCTCTGAATACTTAATTAAGGGAAATTATCTCATTCTTAGATATTCAAAGTAATTCTGGACTCATCAGTGAGAATTTAGTTGAACAAATTTGTCAAGATTTGAGAATTTTGCATGCTGTGCTTTGAAAGATTTCCAGACACCTTGAAAATGGTGTGGCTTTGGTCTTGTCTTGGTCTAAGATAATGTGGTCTTGAACGCAACGCTACCAAATTCTGAGCCGACCATCTGAATATGGAGCAGAAATCAAGACCGGGCAACATTTTTCAGTTTGTTTTGACGGACCTGTGTGGATTGTAGCCTCAGTTTTCTGGTCATAGTTGACAGGAGCGTCACTTAACCTTCTGCTTTAAGGTTGCCTGTTCAGAGATGGTCGTCTGCTTACTTTGGTTGTAGGTTACAACCATGGTGACCAACAGCAGTGATTATAATCTTGTACCAAGCATCTGTCTATACCTTTAATTTAATTACAGATAAGCATGAGACTTAAAAGCTGACATGATGATGCACCCCATGACCTTCTCTCTCTCTCTCTCTCTCTCTCTTTTTATTTCTCCTCCTCTCCCTGCAGCTGAAGAGGATGCAGGAGATGCTGAATAAGATGCAGCAGCAGATGCACGACAAAGAACAGTGATGTCTCCCTCTGCAGATCTGTGCTGCAGCCCCCCCTCGTGTCCCTCCCCTGAACTACAGTGAGACCCTCAGATGATGATGGCAATGACGATGACGAACATGGCAATGTCGTGTTAGTGGTGACTCTGGCTGTGCATTTCTCCTCAGTTTGGTGCTTTGTATAGTTTGTTTGCCTGGAGGGTTGTTTTTTGCCTGAGGGGTGTTTTCTCTCTGAAAATATCTGCATCCCATTTTGAGCCCGCTCCCTGCCCCTGCTGTGGTTTAACAGTCTTAACATATATAATATAAAAGCATAATTTAAATTACTACTCAGTGTATCTAATTTATAAATGCAATGCTAAACTTTTTGGATATTTTGTCAGGGTATATGAACATGTGTGCAACAAGATGTTTTGTAAAGAAACTGAGTTTGCTGTTGATGTTGAAATCTAAACATGGATATTGTTTTTTTATTATGTCTTTGTGAGTGTTTGGATGCCTTAGCTTGTGTATCTCATGAAATTTAATCCAATTTCAACCGATTATCCGTCCATATAACTCCTACTTTTTGTCCTTTGACCTCATTCTTTGTTATTTGCTCTCCCATCTTCATAAAATCCTTCATGTGATGTTTTTTTTCTCACATATGGCAAGTTAATATATCCTCTCCCAGCGTTTTTTTACACGCTGGTTGAGCTGGAAATGCACTTATTGCCGGTGGCTTACTGTGAATGGAGAGCCTTTGACATAAGAGTTGGAGCAGTGCAGGGTGCATGTGCAAGCATGCTGCTGCCTTTACTCATATCTGCGAAGTGCTGAGGGCCTATTTTTACTGCTTTATAGTGGACGCCCTGTGCTTGTATTACAAAGTATCATGATCGACAGTCTGCTCTGTTTTATTTCCCTTTTTAAAAAAAAAAAGATCTATGACAAGGAGCGACCACTGAGTCTATGCTTCAGTTTTAATTTCCCCTGAAAGTGAGCTGCTGCATTCTGCCAGTGAAGATGTGTGTCCTGTGTGTGAGTGCGTGTGTGTGAGTGTGTTTGCTGAAGCTGAGAAACAGTACATATTTTGCCTGAAGGTTGTGAGCTCAGCCTGTGCCCTGTTTATAAAGGTGTTACAATAAATTCTTGTTTCTCGTTACTCTGGCTTCTCTTGTTCCTCTGCAGATTTCTCAGTCACACACCAGGGTTTGGTTGTCTTTAGTTGGACGTACTCAGTCACTTCCGGTTGTCAGGGTCTGAGCACTCATAGTTTTAGCTGGAGCTGCAGCAGGAGCATTATCTGCTGATTCATGTTTATCTCCTGTAGACACTCTTCCTCTGCAGTGCACACACTGCGACTCCCTGACAGTCAGAGGAGACACAAGCACAAAGTATGAAAGATGGAAGTGTTGGAATTAGACATTTCTGTTTTATGATTGTTTCACTTTTATTCCTAGATGTAAAATAATATAACTAATACATTGATTGTCCGATTCAACCCTGTTTGCCACAAAATTAACTCATGTACCCAAATCAAGTTCCAATTTGACAGAGTAACACATTTTATTGTAGGTTATGTAACTGGATTTTACTGTCGCTCATCTCTTTCCTTAGGCCTGTCTTGTGAGATGAGAATATATTCATCCTGTATTATTCCTCTGGGGAAATGTGTTATTGCTCCCTGCTGTACCCTCCTACTGTGTTTCATGCAGTGATGAACCTTAGTTGTTTTGAATTTTATGCTTTATAACTTGAGGTTGATGTGCAAAAAAGACCTTTTTTCTTTCATAAGGAAAAAAAGCAACATGCATGAACACGAAAACAGGACATACACTTAGAAAAGAGAGAGAACTATTCATCATACAACCCTCATTTGGTTTCTCTTTTAGTTTAAAGATGTTATAGAAAACTTTCAAATCCTTCAAAACTTGTTAAGTTTGATCAATCTGAAATAGTGTCTCTAGTTAAAATGTAGTATTCCTTCATCATTGATAAACAGAGACTTTTTCCCATATGTTTCTTGATCTCATAAAAAGTTGCAAATTTCATATGATAGATCAAAAGCTGTAACTTTACTGAAGTCCTTTTCAACCTCCTTTAAAAACACAGACTTGCATGAAAATGTTCTCCTTTCAGAGTAGGTCCCCCAAAGAAAGTTCCAAGAAATTGATTTGGCAACAAAAAAGCCAAAAGATAAGGAGTCCCAGTGCTTCCTTTGTTCTCTAAGAAGCTTGTGTATGTAGTTGTGCGTTTTTCTTTGTGTGTGTTAGTGTCAATGCATGAATGTCGCTTCATATGTGATGCTTGGGCTTTATCAGCAAGAGACAGCTGGGTGCAGAACACACACACACACACACACACACACACACACACTGCATCTCAGAGGGAACAACTATAAGGAGACAGAAGTTCTCTGAAGACACAGCACAGTAGGTAAATAAATTCTTGCTGAATTTTATAAACTTCTTATTCTGACTCTCCTCAATCATGTTCATTAGAAGTTAATAAGTACACAAAATAAATGTGGGTCTTTCATTCAAAAACAGCTTAAACTCCTAATTTAACACCTCAGACTGAGCTCTTTGACTTCCTTGCATATTTGAATGTTTCTTACAAAAACTGAAGGATAAAGTGTTTCTTTATGGGTTGATAAAATTGGAAAGGAATCTTAAAACTCTTTTAGGTGAGCTTCAAAATACAAAGTCAAAAAGACTTAAAAAAAAAAAAAACAGTCAGGTAATGGAAAAAGTTCCTCAGCAACTGTAATGCATTATACCTATCAATACAAAAGCTGTATTTCTACATGAGCACTATTTCATTTAGCAAACTCTTTTGTCTGGAACGTTGTACAATACAAGCAAGAATTAAGACCGAAGAAAAAAAACTTCAGTAAATGGGACAAGGTGCATTAAATTTGTTTAGGTGCTGCCATCTAGTGTAAAAAGAACCTTAATTAATTTTCTTGTTTTCAAATTTTAGATAATGCAGCTAAAACTAACCACAATGCCAGCACTATTGTTTAACATTCAAGAAAATTCATTATTCAGTGGTAAATACTCGCTTAGAGCTGGGTCTTAGACCTTCTGGTTCAGTCTACCTGAGGACAAAGAGCAGTAAGGTCAGATGAAGTGTTGAGTCTTGACTTCTCTTAAAAACATCACATACAAATATAAGACAGTTAAATGTGAATACTTTGGATTCCCCCAAATTTAAAGGTGAAAGGATCAGAGAGGAATATTTCTCCAGAGTGGATATGGAAGAAATAATCTAATCTCTCTTCATTTCTCTTCTTCTCCTCTTCAGTGATCCATCACCATGAAGGGGCTTCTGCTCCTGAGTCTGCTTCTCTCAGCTGCAGGTCAAAGGTCATCATCCTGCCCTCACTTCTGTTCCTGTCATGGCAGACAGGTGAACTGCAGCAGCAGGTCTCTCACCTCCTCCTTGCTGCCGACCAGTTTCCCCCCAGAGACCACTGAGCTCCACCTCCACAACAACAGTCTCACCCATCTCCCAAACGGGCTCCTGGACAGTCTGACCTCCCTGCGCTCCATCTCCCTCCACGGTAACTCCTGGGCTTGCGACTGCGGCGTCCTTTACCTGAGAGCCTGGCTGCTGCGTCAGCCCGCCAGCCTCACGTCACACCTGGGTGTCAGCTGTGCGTCTCCTCCGGGCCTGAGAGGACGACTGGTGGTGTATCTGACTGAGGAGGAGATCCTGGAGTCCTGTCACTACTGGTACTGTGACCTGGCCCTGGCCTCACAGGTGTGTCTGTTTGTGTTTGTGGCGGTGCAGGCGGCGCTGCTGGTAGCTCTGCTGGTGTTCCTGAGGAGGTTTGAGAAACTCTCCAAAGAGGCAAAGAGGACAACGGAGGAGAGCTTCACAGCCGGGGAGAGTCAGAGGGAGAACGACTACGCAAATTTAAAAGACAGCAGCATTTAAGAGAGAGAGCTATGATGTGTTTGGGTGTTAGATTTAAATTAGCAGAAGGGCAGTTTAATTTTTGCACACGGGACAAAAAGTTCATAACTGATTTTTTAGTTTGAAAACATTATTTTGCTGTTCAATTTTTGGTTTAAGCTGGAGATAAACCAAAGAAAAATCATGAAAAAATAACACAAAGTTCTCGAGAAGTGCAATGAAAAGTATGAACTTAGTTTGAATCCTATGCTTCACGACCAAATCTCAACAAAATTTCAATTGTGCATCTATAGGGGGATTTTTAACGACACTGTAGCTGCTCTGTTATATTTTATTTTACAAATTGCACTTGAGTGTAACAGATGTTGACAGTTAAATTACTATTGGATTATTCTGGATGGTATTCATTTAATTAAAGTGTCTTAATTAGGATTTCTTAAACCTGATTGACAAAATATAATAACTAAGATGTGTTTTATATAGGGAATAGGCTACAGAAGAATAATACACTTGCAATCAATCTGTGTTTAATACCATGAATATATCATTTGCATTGCTGAAAAGCTGTTATTTCATTTGCACTGCGCTGTTTAAGGCATTCATTACACCTTGTCTCAAGAATCTGTTTTTTTTTTTTATTATTCTGGAATTGCCAATTTAAAATGCAGGTTTTTCATTTTAACTTAAGCATTTTTAAGATATGGGCCCTTTCTGTCTAAACCAAAACCAATGTGGTTGAAAAATGAAGTCTTATATTTTGTTCTCCAGGTGTCAGGTTGAAAACTGATGAAAATATTTAACTCATTTGCCACAATGAGAAAGTTTGTTAGTTGTTGTTTGATATTGAAATTAACAATGGTTATGTTTACAGTTTTAAAAAAAATTCTGTTGTGTTTTATGGGCCTGTGTGTGATGTCAAACAGTTTTAAAACTATTTCTTGATTATGTTTGAACATCCTTGCTTTCATTTGGCTTTTTCAATTTATATCTCATGATATTGGTTCACGTGAAAAAGAATTAAAACAATTTTATTCAACCATCTTTATGTTTGCCTATGTTTGAATACCTATCATATTTTTTTTCAACAATTAAAAAAGTTCTTATACAGAAATAAATGTAACAGAAAAATGTGTATGGGTTTTTTTCACTCTTTTTTTTTTATTAAAACATATTAGGCAAAATGCTTTGAACTCTTGTTATGTTGGTTACCGAACTAGAGCTCACTATTTATGAGTTAATATTTCCCATAACTGTTCCAAGGAGGAAAATTTCTTTATAAATCACCGCTTCAAGATACGGAAGCCGGTTGGGGCCAATTTAGAAAATAATTTTGGTCAAATTGATACTACAGTCAAAGTGGCGTGACTTCAGTCAAATTGATGTGAACAAACTCAAAATACATTGTCGAAATTAGAGACAAAAAAATCCAAAATGTCGAAGTTATGTATTGAATATATTAATTATTGACAACTTTATTCACATTTCCACTTGTTTCATTACTTAGGCTTTAATGCTGGAATTATATTTCACGTAATTTCGTCATTTCGACTTTAATCTTGTTTTTTCTAAAATGAATTTCTCGATAATAATTGGGCACAATCCGCTTCCGTACAGGTACAACAGGTAATACTCGGGATTATTTTAGATGCGTTCCGTTTTAAAGCGGAACCTTCCTACAGTGAGTGTTTCGGTGTCGAACAGTATATGCAGACGCACCCTCATCTGTTTACACGTGAGGTTTCTGGAGGTCTGTGATCCAAACTTCCAGTGGTAAAATCTATTATATCAATCTATTATAAAGTAAAATATAAGTGTTCATATTTAATTTTATTAAAGGTTAAGTCGTTTATTCCATTAAAGTTTGCACAGTGACGGTTAGCGTACTAATAGCTCTGTAGCTGTTATTATTTTAGTGTGTTTAAAACGATTTATTCTTTCAGCTAAGTGTTATAATTTGTGATGTTTATCTTCTCAGTTCCGGCTAAAATGGGTAAACTCAGGAAGAAACACAACTGGAAGGGAAGACAACAGAGTGATCCTCAAAAACCTCCAGATGAAGTGAAGACTGATGTTGTTTTGGAGCTGAAAGGTGAAAAACATTGGTTCACTATTGTTTTTCTAAAGTCACTCAGACTTGATTTCTTTTTTAGAGCTGGATTTATTTTTGTTTAAAGTCTGATGTTTTTATCTGTTAAAAGGTGGAGACCGTCTGAAAGGTGTAGATGAGAGCAACGCTTTGGTCCTTCCAGCCAACAAAGCCAAGAAGAAAACCTCAGTTACACCTGTGTCCACCAAGAAACCCCTCACCAAGAAACAGAGGAAAGAGCTGCAGAAGGTTCTGGAGCGGAAAGAAAAGAAGGCTCATGTGAGAGACAAGTGGACACTATTCTGATCCATAATTTACGGTGGTGGAAAGAGTATTGAAATCTGTACTCAAGTACAAGTACTTACATGGCAAAAATATGATTCAATCACAAGTAAAAGTACAGAGTATTCGTCAAAAAAACTACTCAGATTATTCGTTACTTTTAATTGGTGATGTCACTGTCACTTCTCCAGATAGGGCTCTAAATTTAGTGTTTTGCTGTACCAATAGTTAAAACGCTAACAATCAATAATCATTAATAACTGATAAGATAGAAAACAAGTGTTTTTTGCTTATTTTTTGTCTTTCTTTTTTTCATTTTAAATTTTTATTTCGTTATTCAGCAAAGGTCTCAGGCAAACAAAAAACAAAATTAGATGAGGTGCAGTTGCTGCCACAACTATTGATAGAATATCCATGAATACATTTTTAACTGGTTAAATTCTTAACACAAAGTCAATTAGCGATCAATCATTAACATCCATTAATATGCTTTTGTTTTGTTTTTCATCCATATGTCCTGGTTGTCATTGGCTTGTTTGCTATCAAATCACCTTACTGGCTACAAAAATGCAGATAAAAGGTCTAGATATCAATGAAAATTGTACTCAACTATGATTTTAAAAGTAACTCAGTAGATTTCATGGTATAAGGATTACTTAAGTACAAGTAAAAGTACAGACTTGAAAATCTACTCAGAAAAGTACAAGTACCCAAAAAACTACTTAATTACAGTAATCCAAGTAATATAATTATGATAGGCCTAAGAACAAGGGAAGGACACATAATGCATGTCATACAGTTGAAACATTTACAACCAGAGCTCATCAAAGCAGTTCATGAAATAGAGACAGTACAAAGACAACAAGGGACAGAAATAATCATAGACCCTACATATAAAGCACATACAAAAACATGATGGAGGCAGCCAGTAGCAATGACTGTGTCACATCAAATACACATATTCTTTCTGACAGGGGTTGTGATGTTGATGCTTCTGTTATTGTTGTCTGCAAGCCATTTTTAAGATTTGTCGCAAAGGTGGAGTATCTGTGCATCTCTTTGACAGTTTTGTGTCTTCTTTGTACATTAGTTTTTCTTTTTTAATCAGAATGTTTCAGCTATATACTGTATTTCTTCCATTTTATGCCTTCTTATTCAGGGTTTGCATGTACACTGTCTTGTTTAAATGTGATTGTTTTGGGTCAGTTCTCTCAGGAGTTCTTCTTTTACATCTGAAATTAGGAAAAAATATATAAGAAGCATGTGAGAAAATGAGTTATCACTGCTGACATTACTTTTAATATTTAAAGCCACTTTATTCCAACTTATTCTCTGTGACCAACCCTGCATGAGATCAAAAGGGACATTTCAGCAGGACTCTAGATAACAGCCAACCTGCCTGTCTCACTTTTCTGTCGTGTTGTTTCTCCCATTCAGAGAGCAGACATCCTCACCAAACTGGCTGAAGTGCAGCTCCCAGAGTCCGAACTGAAACTCCTTTACACCACATCCAAACTGGGAACAGGAGACAAACTTTACCAGAATAAACAGTAAGTGTGCTTTTTCAACATTTCAGTGACAGTAAACAAAAGTATGTCATTCACTGGACCTTTCATAGTCACTCTGGGTTGATATCTGTGGTTGATTTCAGGTCACCAGATGAAATAACAGATGGGGACTCAGGGCCAAAGATCAGCAGTGTAAGTGGAGCAAACAGAAAGAGAAAGTGGAAAGAAGAAGAGGATGAGGAAGAGGAACAAAAAGCAGAGGAAAGTAGTGACTTAGAGACCTCCTCTGATGAGGATAATGAAGACGAGCAAATACATCAGACCAGGGAGACTGAATCCAAGGAAACCCCAGAGCCCTCTGAGGAGACAAAGGAGAAACAGGGAGTTAAGGAAGAATCACTCAAAACAGAAGTGGACGAACAGAAACAGGAAAATATTTTAGCTCAGGAGAAAGTCCAAAACAAGACTCCTGTGCAGCCGACCATTTTTGTTCCTGTTGACAGAGCAGCAGATGTACAGGTGTGTGTGATTATTTTCACTGTGCTTGTGTTAAAACAACTAAATACTTAAGTAAGATAAATGAAAGTGTTTCTTAGTGAGTTTTCCTCAAGTTGTGTCCTGATCTGGTCCTGCAGGAGGCTCGTCTGAAGCTTCCTGTGCTGGCAGAGGAGCAGGTGATCATGGAGGCAGTGAGAGAAAACCCCTGTGTCGTCATCTGTGGAGAGACGGGAAGTGGAAAGACAACACAGGTTCCTCAGTTCCTGTATGAAGCTGGTTATGCAAGGTACCTGTTAGCACACTGCTTTTTTTTTTTACTGAAGACATAGCTTACACCCACAAACATTCTCTCAATATATTACGCTGTTTACATATCCCTCTCTCTCTCTCTCTCTCTTTTTGCAGTGGCAGTGGTATAATTGGCATCACAGAGCCAAGAAGAGTCGCAGCTGTCAGTATGTCACACAGAGTGGCCAAAGAGATGAATCTGTCTACACGGTAACAGAACTTTGTTATTGATTTTAATTTACAAAAACCTTTGAAAGGGATAGGCTTTTGTGTTTTTGAATGGAAATACAAAGTTTTGCTTTGTTTGTTTACTTTTAGGGTGGTGTCTTATCAGATTCGATATGAAGGAAACGTGACCAGTGACACTAAAATCAAGTTCATGACGGACGGTGTTCTGCTGAAGGAGATTCAGAAGGTATCATCTTTACGCTCTGTTGAGTTATATTAAAGAAAAATGAAATGAAGAATGACGGGAGGTGTTGACTCTCCAAATACAGAAGAAAAAATAGGAAAAAGAGGGGACAGGCATGTGGCAGAGAGACATGGTTTAAAACGAGGACTTAAGTCTCTGCAGACGATTCATAAAGATGTTTTAACTGCTCACTTAACTGAACTACTCTGAAATTAACTTTTTAGTAGTAGTAGTTGTTGTTTTTATCCTTCAATCGGTTATTGATTTGGTTAAAACACACATCATATGGATCATTTTGTCTTTAAAAGCCTTGAGTTCGCTCTGTTGAATCTCACCCTTCTGTCATGTGTGGTAGGATTTCCTGCTGCAGAGATACAGCGGGATCATCATAGACGAGGCCCATGAAAGGAGCGTATATACAGACATCCTCATCGGGCTGCTGTCTCGAAT
This sequence comes from Thalassoma bifasciatum, assembly GCA_008086565.1. Lineage (NCBI taxonomy): Eukaryota > Metazoa > Chordata > Actinopteri > Labriformes > Labridae > Thalassoma > Thalassoma bifasciatum. The sequence goes on from RPOG01000639.1 coordinate 86,183, forward strand.
CGTACCGCTCAGGAATAAGGTAGGAAACTGCTGACTACAGACATGCATGACTCAATCGTTCACTGTTTTTGTTATCGTTTCATCATTTCACTCCCTTTTTTTGCATTTCTACAGAAAGGTTTACCCATGAAGCTGCTGGTCATGTCAGCTACTTTGCGAGTGGAGGACTTCACAGACAACAAAAAGCTCTTTCCATCGCCTCCACCCGTCATCAAGGTGGACGCTCGTCAGTTTCCAGTTAGCATACATTTCAATAAACGCACCCCGATGGAAGATTACACCGGAGAGGTTTTCCAAAAAACCTGCAAGATCCATCGGATGCTGCCTCCAGGTGGGATACTGGTGTTTCTGACCGGTCAGGCAGAGGTCCACAGTCTGTGCAGGAGACTTAGAAAAGCTTTCCCTTTCAGGAAGGGAAACACAACCACAGGTGAGTAAAACACACACTCACACACACACACACACAGACATCTGTTTGATCCTACACACTCATATTTTGTTCGAAAAGTCACGTCAACATATTTTTGTGTTAAGGTGAAGAAGAGGAAGCAGACAGCTCAGAGGCACTGAGGAAATTTAAGAAAACCAAACAGAAAAAAGCAGTTGTAAGTCCACTCAGAAAAAAACACTCAGTTCACATGGAGATTTCTTTTACACATACCATATATTGAAAGTGTGATCTCTGTCTCCAGTCTCTCCCTCAAATCAACCTGGATAACTACTCTGCTCTCCCGATGGATGAAGGAGATGAGGATAGAGAGGCAGGGATTGAGGATGAGGAGGATGGTGGCTCTGACCTGGACATAGGAGATGATCCTGCAGATACAGGTAAACCACACTGACTGCAAAATCTCCTCATAGCCTAAAACAATCTAATTCAGATACATGCTTTTAATAATTCTACTCTGTGTCTTAGAGGAGAAAGCCGACCCCTCTATTCCTCTTTATGTTCTCCCTCTGTACTCTCTGCTGGCTCCGGAGCAGCAGGCTAAGGTGAGAACAACAATAAATGTGTGGATTCTTTAGGAAATTTAGATAAGTATGTAATTTTTAAGATCTTTGCACAAAATTCTCACTGACAGATTTACTCTTCTTCTTCTATGTACTGAACGGGGGTTCAAAGGATCAAAATAAAAGACCTTTTACATTTCATGTGCGTCTCTTCACCGCAGGTGTTCAGGCCTCCTCCACAAGGGACTCGCCTGTGTGTGGTGGCCACGAATGTAGCAGAGACATCTCTGACCATCCCTGGAATCAAATACGTGGTCGACTGTGGTCGAGTTAAGAAACGTTTCTACGACAGAGTAACAGGGGTCTCTTCGTTCAAGGTCACATGGACCTCACAGGCTTCAGCCAATCAGAGGGCAGGTAGAGCAGGACGAACAGAGCCAGGACACTGCTACAGGTCAGGATAATGTAAAACTGTCCGACATTGATTCTGGTTTTTTTTTTCTTCACCTGAGGATCTTTAAATGAATGTGTTTGTTTGTTACCCATGCAGGTTGTACTCCTCAGCAGTGTTTGGAGACTTCCCTTTGTTCTCTGAGGCAGAGATCACTCGCAGACCTGTAGAGGACTTGGTTTTACAGATGAAGGACCTCAACATCGATAAGGTCAGCAGAAAATCAATAATGTTCAGTATAAGCCAGCTTGTAAGTGTAAAAAGACATCCTGTAAATCGCCATCCTGTTTCCATTTTTATAGGTGGTCAATTTTCCATTTCCTACATCACCCTCAGTTGAGGCTCTGGCTGCTGCGGAGCAGTTGTTGGTCTCATTGGGGGCTCTACAAGAGCCGCCTCGCACTGGAAGGTAACTAACTTTTATATGTTTGGTTGATGAGTCTTAACCTGCTCCATCCAAATTATCATGAAAATATTTACAAGAATAGACTTAGTTAAATTCATGCCAAATCATGTCAACAAAACAAATCAGTGGTTCATTCTAAGATAAGTAATAGGTTGTTGCATCATCCAACAGCAAGATGTTTGCCTATGATGCGGCCATTTGGTGGTTCAATTACACCTTTTTTGTACTTTGAATTTTATTCAGCAAATATCAAATAGTTGTAAGTAATATAACATGACCTCATGAAACTTTTTTTTTTAACTAAAGGGTAAAAGACATGGAGAGAGCACGGTTGAGCTGTCCCATCACCCCCCTGGGCAGAGCCATGGCTTCCTTCCCAGTGGCCCCACGGTATGCTAAAATGTTAGCTCTGGGGAAGCAGCAGGATTGTCTGCAATACGTCATCGCTGTGGTAGCCGCCATGACAGTCCGAGAGCTCTTTGAAGATCTGGACAGGTGAGATTACTCTTATGTCTCTATTTCAATGATCTTTTCATGATACAAAAATTAAAGAAAGGAAATTTGTAATTATTTTTGTCTCTGTTAAACTTAAAAATTGATTCCTTAAAGTCAGTCGGTCCTCTCATGCAGTGCACTTTATTTGACTGTATAAATTCAACACTTTTGATTCCCTCCTCAGACCTGCGGGCAGTGAAGATGAGAACTCCAGGCTCACCCAGCGACGAGCTCGGCTCACCCAAATGAAGAGGTTGTGGGCTGGGCAAGGAGCATCGCTCTTGCTTGGGGACCTCATGGTTATGCTGGGTAAGTTTAATTGTGTTTAGGTTTAAAACCATTAATGCTGTAGCACAGACTGTAGCAAGGCATGCTGGGATACATTTTGACCTTTTAGAGATTATTTGAGATTATATGATTATAGAAAAAGAGAAAAAAATAAAAACGGGTGAAGTGGAACACGTGTCATAGAAATTGCACTGGTGGTGTATTACTACATCTCTGCCTACACAGGTGCGGTTGGTGCTTGTGAATTTGCTGGTTGTACTCCTAAGTTTTGTGAAGACAACGGTCTGAGGTATAAAGCCATGGTGGAAATCAGGAGGCTCAGAGGACAGCTCACCAACGCAGGTACACAGACACAAACATTCGCTCTTTCACTTAAGGAAGAGTTTTTTCATCCTAATGCATGAAGCACTGTAGAAACAAAACAAACGGCTTGTGCTCTGTCCTCTCAGTGAATGCAGTGTGTCCAGAGGTGGGAGTGTTTGTGAATCCAAAAATGGCCCCTCCGACAGAGCATCAGGTGATCTGCTTACGGCAGATTGTTCTGGCTGGATTGGGAGACCACCTTGCGAGGCGTGTGCAGTCCGAAGATATTCTGGACCCAAAATGGAAAAATGGATACAAGGTAAATCAAACAGAGGGCTCATCGAACATGCTCCTCAGTCATCTCCTTCACCTCCTCACCTTTAGTCCATTTTTGTTCATAGACGCCTCTGATGGATGAGCCGGTGTTTATCCATCCCACTTCTGCCTTGTTCAAAACGCTGCCTGATTTTGTCGTCTATCAGGAGATCATGGAGACAACCAAGATGTACATGAGGGGTAAATGACTTTTATGAACGCACCAGATTTAGTTTACCGGTAGGGCTTAAACTATGATAAAATATTATCTTTTTTTGGACTTTTCCAAACAGGAGTGTTTCTTTTTTTTGCTTGTTTGTTTTCAAACACTCAGCACCAAGTTAAGGTTCAGAAATGGTTCATGAGAATTGTCTTAAGTAGTTTCCAGCAAGGCTAGCATCCAGATTAACAAAAATAATGTTTTACGCTATGGTAAAAAAAACATGAAAAGACATACATCATACAGATTTGTGTTTTTAACTGTTGAAATGTCTTCCTCTTCGATAGGTGTGTCAGCAGTAGAAGCAGAATGGGTCCCACAGCTTCTGCCTCAGTATTGTCACTTCGGTCCTCCACTGGAGACACCATCACCTTGGTTCTGTTCATCCACTGGCACCATTAGGTGTCACCGCTCCAGCACCTTTTGTAAGTACACTGCCAAGGACTGGGAGCTGACTTTATACAAAGTGGTGTGCTCTAAAATAAGTGCATTTTTCTTTTACTTAACCCCTGCAGTCCGTGTTGCGTGGCAGCTGCCAGCAGTGGAAAAGGATTATCCAGACGATCTGGAACGTTACAAATTGTTCTCAAGGTTTCTGCTGGAAGGAGAGGTACTGCTGATACAAACTCCAGATTAGTTGATACATTGATATGACAAAATTACCAACCAGTATAAATCAAATGAATCCAAAAAGGCTATTATCTTGTTAGAGTAAATTCCAGTCCATTTCTCCATCAGTATTCAGAGTTTGCTGACAAAAAGAGAAAAATCATAGTGACAAAAACAGATAAAATCATCAGATCTGAATCTAAAAGTTTCATAAACAACAGTCTGAATCTGACAGGAACCTTTCAGTTTCCAAAGTGTGATAATGTTAGCTTTGTCTCTTTTCCAGGTTTGTCTTAAACTGAAGAAATTTAGAACCCACCTTCTATCAAACCCCTCAATCATGGTGAAAACATGGGCAAAGTAAGTTGCTGCTCTTCTCCTAAAAGTCATTCCCCTGATTTCTTTGGTCTCTAGAGTTATTACTGACTTTTCCGTTATGATGTGTCTTTGCTACTTTAGACTTCAGCCTAGGACAGAGGCTGTGCTGGGAGCGCTGGTGTCAAAGAGAGTGGACTGCAGAGACGCTCTCCTCGCTGTCTGGAAAACTGAAGACAAATGTGAGGATTCAATGTACCTGACATGTTTGTTCCAGTCTGATTTAGCTCACCTTCTTGTTCCTTAATCTTTCTTTGGTTTTCCTTTTTTTCTCTTCCTACAGTTCTGTTGTCTGCATACTGTCAGTGGTTACCTGAATCCATGCATCAAGAAGTCACCAAAAGTTGGCCTCCATTATGAGGGTAGACTGTAAAAGAGAAGACAGAGACAGTTTTGGCACACTTGAGAAGAGACGTGTTGACCTACAGATCCATAAAAATATCTTTGTATAATGCAAGGGCTTCTTGAGATCTTCCAAGTGTCACAACACCACTGCCCAGACATTTCTAATGTTTGTATTTTATATTATGTATCTATGACTTGTACAGCTTTTGTTTCAGACAGAAAAAAAATACAACTTGAGATCCGAAGTAACTTTTAACTTGTTAATAATGTGTTGCTACCAGTGATGTTTGTCTTACTGGTCTTCATAAGACTTAATAAATCTGTGTGGCTTTGTATTAAGCTTCTGAGTGATTTATTCTCACTGGACTGAAACTGTTCAGTGACTTAAACAGGGGTCACTGTCATTTCCAGCACACACAACATAATGTAAACCCTAAAGGTTTCCTTACCCTTTGTATCCTTGCAACCACGTCAGTTGTCATGTGACAGGAGAGCTCATGGCGGGGAGCAATATTAGCTCCAAGGAGTGTTTCGTTTTAGTATTTTCATCGTAATATATGCATGCACAATAATTATATCACATGGTATATAATATATGATGATATATTTGCGCCATTTAATTAAGTTTATGTTGCCTGTCTTTGCCTGATCCTTTTACTCATAGATATAAATAAGCATCCATTTATATATCTTACCACATAACATGCAACAGCTGCACAACTGGAGCATCTTCTTGGCGCTCTGTCATCTCTCCTGTTGTTATCAGGGTTGAGCAAAGTAACGTGCTTCTAAGAGAAAGAGGCAGTTAATGTGAGCGGAGCATAGCAGGGGGTTTAGACAATCAGACAGTTTAATACTGTTAGTAACATATAAGGTGCTTTATTTAGCACTTTAAAGGTTTAAGGCAGCAGCTTCCAGATCTGTGCATCCAGCTTTGTCTGAGAGTGTGTCATCATTTCGGGGAGAAATTAGCTGAAAAGAGTGACGCAGTAAACTCTGAAAAATATCCTAAAACATATCAAAATATATCCCAGGAAACAAAAATATTGCAATATCATTTTCCCCCAATATCTTACAGAACACAAAGGGATTGGGGCCACTGATTAAAAAAAAAATGGGTCCAATATTTTTTCTTTATTCTGTCTTTAATCTCAGAACTTTCATATCTGACTTTTTTTCTCAGAATAAACTATACAAAAAAATTGCTGGACCTCACTGTTTTTTTCAGTGGCCCTAATCCTCTTCTGCAGTGCAGCCTGTAAGTGTGACTAGGAAAAAAAATCAAGGTAAATGTCTGTAAAACCAGGAGTATAATAATTATTAGCCATCATTCCCAAACAACTCATATTTCCTCTGGACATAGAAATAAATGCAAAAATATAATTACATATTGTGTATTATGAGTATATTTCATGCTAACTCCATAACAGAACACCTAAATTTCGTGAGATTAAATTTTAAAAAAAAAGTTAAATACTGGCCCTTATATAACTTTATTTATTGTGATCGATGGACATGTTGTGATAGAAGTGAAATTGTTAGTGTTATAAATGCATTTATTAATTAATTTGAATGAGTCAAGTTTCTCTCTCTTTTTTAACTTTTTATTAAAGCTGCTGCTCTAATTGGTTAGTTTTTAAGGTTTCGTCACTTCCGGCTGTCAGTGCATGCACTTCCGGAAGAATCAGAAAACAACAGTGTAGATTCACAATTCTCCTGCTTGTTTTCATAAAAGAAAACACAATCAAACATTCAGATTTAAGTCCCATAACGACCACAGAACTGATACGTTGACATGGTGAGTTTTAATTTGTTTGTTCTCAACATCTTCGATTCACGTTTTAACGTGAGAACAGATGTTACTCTGAGCTTTTAGCAGAACGAGGCTAATAACAACAAGGTAGCGGCAGAAAGATGCTCCGTCATGATACATTTAAAGTCCTACGTACATGTTACCTGGTCATGTTAAATACCTTGAAATGTAATTCTGTTGTAGTAAGCTCGTGTTTGTGTTTCGTAGTTTGCTCTCCACGTCTTCGACCCGATGACCCGGGGCTTTCAGAACCGTTTCTCCACTCAGTACCGATGCTACTCGGTGTCGATGCTGGCAGGTCCCAACGACCGCTCCGACGTGGAGAAAGGAGGCAAAAGTGAGAAGAAGTTTACTCCACACAGCTGTCTTTCTATTTTCCATACACTTCCATTCACTGCCAGTGGAATATTTCAGAACAATCGGGTCAAACACTGCGAGGCTTTCTAGTTCAATCAATACATGAACACTGTTGAGTTACAGAGTATCTCCAGTGGTTTTTGCTGTTACTTAGTTTCTTTCTGTTTGTAGGCTTTCCTCATCCTTCTGTACAACCAACTCTTGTAATACTTCAACATTTCTACTAATACTTACTCATACTTAAACGTGTCCACTAACGTCCTTGTAGATCTGGGCTTCTCAAATATTTGACTGTTTTAGTTTCACATGCCTCTGATGAAATAAGAGCCAACAGTAATTGGTTTTCACTTATGGAGGAAGTTAACTTCTTATGCATTTTGAGACAAGCCTAGAGACAAGTAGATAAATCCTCAAGCTCCATTTGGGTATTTTTATTTGATACAGATGCAGGGGAATGCCTACTAGATTAGCCAATATTACAAACACCACATTCTGCAAGAACCTGCATCTTTTGACGGTGAATTGCATTTTTAGTTCTGAATAAAGTGTACCATTCCTCGGCCCTTTACCTTTTACAAATTTAAAGTATTTCATATTTATATTCTCTGCTTAGTTTGAGGTAAACTTATTCATATATTTTAAAAATTGGACACACATACACAATAGATCTGTTTGTTAAATAGTATTTGGCTTGCCTGGAGGGTGATTGCTTTATGAAGTTCTTTGTATTCATACCTTTTCTGTCTTACCTTTTACAGTAATAATGCCACCTTCAGCCCTCGACCAGCTCAGTAAGTTCAAATAAAATGTCTATTCATTATAAAAGTCTTGTGTGATCTTTCCTTGAACTTTTTCTCCTGTCCTTTTCTGTGTATAGGCAGGCTTAATATCACATATCCAATGCTGTTCAAGCTGACCAACAAGAACTCAGACAGACAGACACACTGTGGTGTTTTGGAGTTTGTGGCAGATGAGGGAATCTGCTACTTGCCACATTGGGTGAGTGGTGGATTGTTTAGCTGTTGGAGTAAATTGTGTACCTACTGTCAGGAAAAATATAGTTAATTCTTGTTTATGCGACAGAAAGCAGCAGCAGAAAATCTGTAAAAGAAAGTGTTGTTAGAAAAAAACACTAAACGAAGTTGACAAAGTTAGTGGAGCTTGTTGTGTTTGATTTTCAGAATATACAAATGACAAAGAAAGATGAATTAAAACTCCATATTTCTGACCATATTCCTAATTATGTCTAAGAGGTTCCCCATATTTTTTTTTCCTTTAGATGATGCAGAATCTCCTTCTAGAGGAAGGTGGCCTGGTTCAGGTTGAAAGTGTAAACCTCATGGTGGCCACTTACTCAAAGTTCCAGCCACAGAGCCCTGACTTCTTGGACATCACAAACCCCAAAGCAGTGTTAGAAATATCATTTAGCATCAATACAATTGCATAGAGATATTCACATTTTGTTGGACAGAAGTGATTAATTAAGTTTTCTTTTGATGACAGACTGGAGAATGCTTTGAGAAACTTTGCATGCCTGACAACGGGTGACGTCATAGCTATCAATTACAATGAAAAGGTACATCACTGCTTTCAAAAAGGGCTGACATAATCATGTATGTGATTTTTGCTTTCATTTATTTCTGCCTATAATCACCCTCTTTTTTTTGTTCCAGATCTATGAGCTCAGGGTGATGGAAACAAAGCCAGACAAAGCAGTATCCATCATTGAGTGTGATATGAACGTAAGAGCCACCATATTATCAGAAAGAATGGTGAATTTTTCTGTAGTGTTTTCTTTGTTTTTTAAGTCATGGCTCCTATTTTCAGGTGGATTTTGATGCTCCCTTGGGTTACAAAGAGCCTGAACGTCGACCCCAGCATCAGGATGAACCAACAGTAAGGACTAAACTCTAAAGGTGCAGATGTTCAGTTAGTGCTAAAACATTTTGCTAAAACATGTTGCTTCACAGGAGGAAGAAGGAGATCCTATCAGTTACGCTGACATGGACACAGGGTTCAGAGTGAGTAAATGTTGTTGTGTTTTAAATGAATAGATTTTTTCTTGTAAACTAATACCAGTGGTATGTAGACCTAATGAAATTTGTAATCCTCAGGCTTTCACCGGCTCAGGAAATCGTTTGGATGGTAAAATGAAAGGGATCGAGCCCAGCCCTGCACCTCTCGGCCCAAGTGACATCAAAAGGTGAGAAGATTGCATTTGGTGGCATGAAAAACTAATCACAGCCCTCGTCAAAATAGATTGAACACCACCATACCTTACTTACTCTTGCTGTTACAGCACATCACTGAACATTGAATAAGTCTACCAGTGTTAAATTTTAACCCATCAACTCCTATCACACAGGGGCATTCCCAACTATGACTTCAAGGTTGGCAGAATCACTTTCATCAGGAACTCACGGCCTCAGCCCAAGAAGTTTGTCGAAGATGTACGTAGTTTGACAGATTTTTACTAAATTTTTTTCAAATATGCTGACATTTTTCCACCATTCCAGCTTTCAAATGTCTTTTTATATGTTTGCAGGATGACGCTTTGAACAGATTCATTGCTTTTTCTGGACAAGGACAGTCACTACGCAAGAAAGGCAGAAAGCCTTAAAGGTTTTGATATGAAGAGAGACTGGCTGATGTGCACACGCCCAGTGTGTCTGGGGTAAAAGAGTTATCCCTAAGAAGCACTGGGAGTTTTTTTTCTGTATCATTGAAATGGAAGCTTTACTGTTTTTTGTGGGTTATCTTATTCATGACACCGATGTTCAACCCAAAAAAATGTGAGCTGCATAAAGAACTATCATTCAAAAATGGTCTGCACTAACAAATGGTGACTGATGTGAACCATGCATAAAATTATCACCACAGAACAGAATTTTTTGTAAAGATTTGTCTCATTATTTTCAGATTTGGGTTATCTTTGATACAGCCTCTTCCCTTCTATTTTCCCTGGAGTGTTTCATTTTTGCTATTCATTTTGAAATAAACTGCTTTTCAGACTTCCAATATATGATAGATCAGGGAAATAATGGCTCAATTGTCTTATTTTAAGTGAATTCAACGAATTTAACCTTATGTTAATTTTTTCCAAGTTTCAGAAATAATTGTGAAGTGCTTTTTCCTTTGTTTCTGTTTTATTTATAGACAAATAAAGAAATGTGCATTGAATTTGATTTGAAACGGATCATAATTCATGTCTTTATATCTTTAAGATGAACAAAAGAATATCACCAGAAAATAACATAATGATTGTGATGTCACTGATTGTCAGCAACAAAATTTGAATTCATATTTACAGCAATGTGAGCATTTGTGATAACTACACTGGGAAGTTATCATAATAACAGAAGCACATTTTCTTCAACAAGCATTGTGCTGTCTCCTTGAGCATCTCTTTATTTGTGAGAAAATGTTCTAAACATGATAGAGATGCTGTTTTGCCATTTTTTATGCATCAAGACAAAACCAAAGCCGGCTTAAAGCTACCTTCAAATTTTTACATTCAGCAATGTAAATACTTTGAGAAATGAAGGATTTAGGAGAAAGTTGTTGTGAACCATGTATTTTTTTTAGAAAATAGAATGATACATTGTAAGTTAGTTTAAATGATAGATAATATGCACTTTAATTGTTTTAATTATCGCATTTATTGACATCACTTTAATGTAATCACACATTGCATATTTTTGTCAAAGGATCTGGCTTGATTTCTGTATGAATGACACTAAACATGCTGTTTGAGATTAGATTACCCGGTTCATATTTTACTAGAAAGGATAATGTTGTTGTTTAGAACGCGCATATATCGTACTTTAAGGGAAACATTATGCAGAAAAAAATAATATTCAAAAGCTAAGGAGAAATTACCCCTGACTGTCAAATCAGGTAGGCCTATAAGATATTATTTATCAAGATGATATGATGATAAAAATGATACCCCATTGTTATCAGTTCACAAAAGAGGAAATGAAATAAAAGAAACACCTAAGAGAGGGTAACATTTAATGATTTTAACATCACAATTACACGTTGTTCTCCCTTCATAGTGAGATTGATGTATGCCTGGGCTTTTATTGTGAAAGGAATTATACCGGAAGTAGTCAGCAGCAATGGCTGGATCTGAAGAAAAATCATGGAGGGTAATTTTTAGAAACTTTAAATTATTCCTTTCGCTCTTTTGGACATAATGTGATTTTATTTCATCCACTGTTTCTTTCATTCCTCACAGAAAGTGCAAAATGCCAAGTCTATTTCGAACAGTTAGCTCTGTGGTTAGCCATCGTCAGTATCACTGTGGTAACCTTCAACGTGAGCTTATGACAAACAGAGTTAAATTGGCACCGAGATTTTAACCAAAGACTTTTATCAGAGTTTCACAATGCTGCATGAATATACTCTAAATAGGATAATAGTAAAGTTTACACGCTTCTGGGTGAGCTTAAGTCCATCTGGTGCTTAGCTCCCTGGTGGGGCTGGTAGATTGTTATTTATTGTCTCCTTTATTTCAAATATTTCAACCTTATCCTACTAGATTAATTGTTGAAGTATTACCAAAACATCTTGTTTTAGGCAGTATTTTTATACTGCTTATTGTCACGATATTTTGTGTAATTTTAGGAGTCGTGCCTCATTCAACAACATCACCATAGTTTGTATTCATATCCCCAGAAACATTGAAAGAAGCCTTTGGCAGAATGAGACAGAAGTCTGTTTTGTCTTCTTTTTTTTTTCTTATAAACATCTTTATTAACCTTCTGATGCACGAATAATGAAAGTCAGTGTCAGGATTTTTTCCTTGAGTGTTTTTCATTGTCTTAAGGCATGAAAAAAAGTTTTCCTTTTTTCCCCGAAATATTTGTAACTGAGCATTCAACATAAACAGTGTGAACTTAATATGTATGACTTTTTTGTCACCTCTTTTCTTTTTTTCTTTTGGTAATTTCATAAATAATCTTTTTTTAATGCTTTGCAAAACATTTTAACCCTCTTTCATCCATTTTAACACTGAATAATTTATAGTTTATACGTTTTAACCCTTAAATGTCTGTCTATAACTTTTTAAAAAATATATATGTTTGGAAAAAAAAGTTGAAAACATTTTTTCAGGCTCTAAGAAGAATAAAAATATCCTCACACAGGCTAATATGAATTTCCATCAAATGAACCATTGAATTTAGGAGTAAATAACTTTTAAATAGGTGTCCACTGTAGTGGCCGCTATGCACCACAGGGTTAAATTATGCTTATGTCTTTTAATCACCACGTCTAAGACAATCTTAGTGTTAAACATAAACTCTAGGTGTTAAATTTCCCCGTTGGAATGGTTTTTTTTGTCTAAAATCTCTGCCGTCTCTTTTCAAGGGTACAGTCATCAGAGACACAACAGTAGGCAGCTAAATTTAGACTCACACAAAGTATTTTTGTGATGATTCCTTTGTTTGTCTCTTCATATAGTCACCTCGGGCTTGTGATGACTATTGGAGTGAATTTAGACACTGCAAAAGCTTGAGGAATCGTTTTCACCACTATTACACTTACGGCACTTCACCGTCCTGCCAGCAGTGGAAAGAGGATTACCAAAACTGCAGGGAATGGGAGAAACACAAAAGTATAGAGGCCAAGGTACAGCTTTTGTATGTTATTCTTTGAAGACCTCAACTTCAGATCTTTCTAACACCATGTGTAAGTAATCTTTGTGTGTTTCAGGAAGCATTGCTGAGGAGTGAGAGGAGCAGAATGGCAGAGCAGAAAAAGTTTACCCCTGTGTGGGAGATGAGGCGATGCCCTCCTAAGGACTGGCACTTGCCACTAAACCAAGAAAAGCCTCAGGACTCCTGAACAGTCACTATCAACTTGCTGCCTCGAAACAAAGTGAAAAGGAGATTCAAGATTCATGTCTCTCAATGGACTTGATTAAAGCCTGAAAAGCCACATGGAGGGATTTCACATTACTCCTTGATATCTCATGCTGTTGTCCATTAGCTGTTGTATGAAGAAATATAAATGTGCAAGGTTTTGGCAGCATCTAGTGGTCAGTGATGGCCACAGTAGCATCCATTTAACCTGTCAATTACAATATATCGGCAATCAAGTGTTGTTTGCAATTAATCCTACAATGCACAAAAAGCTGTCTGTCCCCACAGAGCAACATTTGAGGATACAATTTCAGATTTCTGTTTCCCATCTCAGTAATGAAACATATTCGATATATTTTTTTAATCTTTGTACACAGAAGTTGCTGGCTAAAGAAGCCTGTTAGCAATATTCTACCGACAATATTGTTTCCTTGGTCTGTTTCCCTTTTTGACAATGTAAATACAATGCATACATTTATTTTTCCTTATTGTCATTCATTGTAATAAATATGGGTTCATCCTGACATATCAAAACAATGAATTAACAATGAACTATTTGCTTTGATTAAAAAAACAAACATTTTTATTCATCATTTATGCAGAGGTTATAGTGGACAGTGATAAGTGTGATGCACAATTTTCAATGAGTTATTTGCATTGTATACAGAAATGAACAAATGAGGTTACAATACAACTCAACAAAAGGACAAAAAAAAGAAATGTTATTTACTCTCATACATGCCTGCTGTCGCTTTGACTTATGGACCCAAATACAAAGAAAAGAGGATCCATGACAGACAAACAGGCTGCATCAATTATCATCCCCCGTCCATCACTGTGTGTAAACTTTAGTGATGTCGTTGTATTTCCCATCAGGTGCGTTGTATTTTTCCTTTGCTGGTGTGTAGGCAGGACCTTCATGTGTGAAAGGAAACAAGAGGTTGTCTGGCTTTAGTGCTGCCTGGTACAGTTCTTCTGACTCCAACTTCAGCTCATCCAGCGCCTCCCTTTGAGCCTCTAGAGCAAGTTCAACAGCCTCCATCTCAGCCATGTGCTGGTTCTGCAAAAACAAAGACGGATGAGCACCAGCACAGAATATAGCTGACTAAGTGGACATGATGGGGTCAGAGGTCAGGAGCAGCACTTAAAGTAAAAGCATAAGTGTTGGAGGTGTGATGGGTAAATGTTGACCTGTTTGTATCGACACCACTCCTTAAGAAGCAGAGCACGACGCTCACTCTCTTCAAATGAAAGCTTTGGTGGAGACCGTACCCTTTGTGAGAGATAAACACAAAATTATGAAACTTTGAAGTCAGGGAGAACCACAAAAAACAGAGGTACAGTGAGTCAAAGAGAAATAAATGATTCACAACAGAAACAATTAGTCATGTTCAATGATGGTGTTGGTGTTTTGAAGTACATGGCTAAACCTCAATACAACAATCCAAATTCATATGAAGGATCTTTTTGTCAGGTTAACACAGAGAGCACCAAAACTGTCTCTCAAACATTTGGGCAAAAGCCACAACTAATTTTTATTAAACAGAAACCAAATCTTTGGGGAACAAACAGGCTAAATGTAGGTGCTGTGTTCTAATCCCAAGTTGTGCAAATCAAACAGAGATAAAATTTAAGAGTTGGGAGTTTGATTTATTGACAGATAGTTTCAGCCCTAGCAAAAGGACTAAACAATTAAAACGGTTAAAGAAATCAGTGGCTTTAGTCACATTTTTTCTGTCAAACAATCAACATAACCCCAGGTAATTTTCCACATCAATGCACTTGCATCAGGATAAAAAGTTTTAGCAAGATTCAGGGACCTTTGACCTAAAAGGCAGGGCTGTGTTATTCGAAGCCCACAAATCTGACTTGGAAAATAAGCATCCAGCCAACTGTGTTGCTGAGCTGCACCTTGTTGCATCCATCTGTCTGGAAGAAGTGATGAAGTCCTCTATTGGGATGAACTCAGGTGCAACCTTCTCCAGCTTCTTCAGCTTCTTTTTCATCCTCTCTCTTGCCATCTGCTCCCTTCTAGGGTCCACTTTCTTCTTCTTTTTGGGCTCCGCTCTAAAACACAAATACATTAAAAAAAAACATTTGAGTCAGTCAATAGGGTAAATACTGTTAAGGAGTCATATGGTCAAAGTTGGAAATAAATAGATCAGTAGTGACTTGTTTTTAAGTTGTCTGATCAGTGAAGCTTGATACAAATCATATGCAATTCAAAGTGCTTACAAAAAGACCACTCACTTGACCAGCATCTTTCTAGCTGGAATCTCCCATTAATTCCGGTGCATTACTGCACCAACTGGCAAAAACAACAACACACACCCATTCTTTCCCCTCATTTCAGTGCTTGTTTATTGGAATACATGCATCTGGTGTTTCAGACCAGTGTTGCCAGATTGGTATGGTTTCTGCTCAGTTAGTCTTCTTTTGAATACATTGGGCTGGTAAAAAAAAATATTGGATAGATTTTGGGCAGCTTTTCACAACATTAAGCAGATTTTAAGAAAATATTCTGGGGAAAATATCAGTAAAATAGTTGCCATTTGAAAATTAAGACTTACATATTTCAATAAAGTTATTCACTCTTTTCATCGGTTTGACTATTTGAAACGGAAAGAATCAGTCCAACTTTGCGTTCAGGAACAGTCATAGTTTAAACGAGAGTCAATGTGATATACAGTTGTGCCTTAAAGTTTACACCCCCTTCAGCAGAATTTTCTGATGTTTTTGGCCTTTTCTTAGAAAATATGGATGACAACACAAAAACCTTTCTGTCACCCATGGTTAGAGGTTGGGTGAAGACATTTATTGACAAACAACTTTGTTTACTCTTCTTAAATCATAATGACAACAGAAACGTCAAAAATGACCCTGTTCATTTTTTTATACACACACACTGATTACAAGCAAATAGATCACAGGTGAGGATGGTTACCTTTAGTAGACATCCAAACACATTTGTGTTAACTTTTGTGCATTTATCTGGACAAAACACCTGAGTTGTGTAACCTTCTTAACAGGGTCATTTTTGAAGTTTCTGTTGTCATTATGATTTAAAAAGAGTAAACTATTTTTTTCAATAAATGTCCTCACCCAACCACTAACCATGAGTGATAGAAAGGATTTTGTGTTATCATTCATATTTTCTGAGAAAAGACCAAAAAAATCAGAAATTCTGCTGGAGGGTGTAAAATTTTAGGCACAACTGTATATAGCATTGATCACTGTCAATTGTAAGATCGCCAAGTAGTTCAACCAAGTTATAGTGAGGTGTGTTGGTCTTTTCTCTCAATCTTGGACTTGGTATTCAGCAATTGCATCATGTCAAAGTGGCGAAAATACAAAAAGTATACAGCAAAAATGGGAGACTAACCTGGAGCTTAAATCTTGACTCGCTCTTGTCCCATTGTATAACTCCAAAAAAGTATGACATAAAAGAACAGTGTGCCACAAAGCCTTTGGCAGTACCATTGGGTTTCGACATGAGTTTCTGGAGAGGTCAGATTTAACATGAGGTTGGCAGGTTTTTTTGTTGTGTTTCGGCTGGAAACTGTTGGTCAGATCTGGCAACCCTGTTTCAGACCACCTTCCCATTTTAGGGTCTGGCGTTGATCGTTAATGATGTTCGATACAGCTGATTTCCTCACCAATCTTTTACCAATATACTAATCTTCTTACCTCAGAGCAGCAGTTGTCTTCAGTGTCATCACTGGCACGAACCAAGGACTCTGTACGGCATGGTGCTGCTCTCTCCAGAGAAAACTATAAAAAAAATAAAATAAGATAAAATAACAAAAAATAACTTTAATCTTTCCCCCCACTTGACCCATGTGAGAGATGATGATTTGTCAGTGAGCAGCATATTTGTACCGAGTAACCTTTAACTGTGTCAGCTCCAAGTAGCTTCATTATTTTTCAGAGAGGAGACAAACACGTACCTGGACGGGGGGGTCTGATGGGACAAAACCCGACTCAAACAGCGCGACAAAGCCACAGACATGCCTCTAACATGTGTTGTTTCACTTCAAACCCATAATATTGATGTTCACGTGTGGAAACTGTCACTGAATTTGTCTCCTTGCTTCAGAGACAGAACACAGCTCGCGCAGAAAGATGACGAAAGCAACTGTCAGTTAAAATCAGGAAGCACTTTCGAGTATTTTGTTTTTGCAGAAATATAAATTCAAAGAAATATTTTAGTACGTATATAAATATGTACAAACATATATTTCAAAAGAGTATGTGTTCATTTTTGTTTGTAAATAACATTGTTTGTGAGTTAGAGTATTTATGAACTCCTTTGTCGAATCTGACGCACAAGGCAAAGTTATCATCTGCCAAATTTAGGGGAAAGGTCGGGAGAGTGTGTGAGGTTTTATATTCTCCGTGTACTCTTCCTGAGTGCCATTGGGGAACTATCGGTGGAAAGATTTTGTCCGGACAGTGGTGACTTATATTCATCGACATCATGGCACTCCTCAGAGGTAAACACACATTTCTGAACAATAAGTGCACAAAGGAAGCATGCATGCTGCTGTGTTGGACTATTGTACAACAGCTCTGAAAATTAATTGTACATCCCCTGCTGTGGCGAATTATTTTGCATGATAAATCAAATGTATTAAAGCGAATGTGTACTGTGAAACCACGGAAGGGTTTTACACATTTTCTGACCACAAGGTTGCTGCAAACAAGGCGAAAGGTGACATAGTGGTGTCAAGATTACTTAAGTGAGCCATTCAAAAGAAACCGTCTTCTGCCAGACATGTTAAATGCAGAAACACCTCTTTGGTTTTATAGCTCACTTTTACTTCAAAAATACTTTCCACACCCAAAATTAGTTTTAAAACAGGACACACTGTACAACTGTGATCCCACCACTTATACACACACACCCTCCACCATATGTCAGCTGGTACAGTAAAGTCCAAACCTGGACGAAAGTGCAATGCAAATGAAGTGAAAGGTCAACTTACCCAATGCTCAACCAGATGTCACAAATTGTGTGATTAACAAGTTAAACAGTGTCTAATATTTTTATCATACGAATAAGAGAAGAACCACAGCTTGCTTTTGTATTGCCTAATGTGTATCATTGAGCAAATCTTGTTTTGATACACACATTTGTTCAAAACAACAAAACAAATCCCCTCATTTTGTGGCTTGAATACACAGCAGTAAGTAAAAGATTAAAATGTTTAATAATTCATCACATAATATTTTCTGTGCAAAAATGCATCTCACTTTCCCACGTCATCACCAGATTTAATTTTCCCATAAAATCATCAATTATTTATTTTCTATTGGAGATTTGTTTTATTTATTTCTGATACAGCTTCTTGAATCAACAGGTATAACTTCTGATTCATTCTGGGAAAAAAAAAACAGAAAACATTCATAATTTTAGAACATTAATATCCCCGTGTGACAGAGCGAGATTCCAGAAAAAGATTTGTATTCTCTACCTTCTGGGTTTCAAATCCAAGGGATGTTAGATGCTCCTCCTTTTACTACTTTCCTATTTATTCCTGCATACACCACCCACACGGCATCGTTTTTATTTTCTTCATCTTTATGCTCAGCTTGTCACGCATCTCTGCAGTATATACCACCCAGCACCTTCTTTCACTGATCTGGCTGAGTTTAATTGATTAGTGGGTGGTGTGAAGTCTGTTTCGCTGTACTACAGAGCTCTGTTTCTCTGCAGGTGTATTTATTGTATCTGCCAAGCGCACTCCATTTGGTACCTATGGTGGTGTGCTGAGGGACCACAGCGCGACTGATTTGGCCGAGCATGCAGCCAAAGCGGCCCTTGCTGCCGGGGGCATAGCACCAGAACTTGTGAACAGTGTCATCGTGGGAAATGTGATGCAGGTGAAGAGTGGACAACAGAAGAACAGACACATTTAATGAATAATGATTACATGATAGACCCATTTGTGTGTTGAAGAGTGTCCCTATTCCTTTTCTTAACTTTTTGATTTCAGAGCTCAGCTGATGCTGCTTACATTGCTCGACATGTCGGGCTAAGGTGTGGTGTCCCCATCCCAGTGCCTGCTCTCACTGTGAACAGATTATGCGGGTCTGGTTTCCAAGCTATCATCAATGGTGCCCAAGTAAGCATGCAACTATGGCCAAAATAACATCCAGGTGTTAAAAAACATGAAAATGCACTTTACATCTTGAAAACCTCTCCAACCGGTACAACTGAATGAGCTCATATGATTATATTCAATTCTCCTCCTGTTGAGATCACTTTATGACAACTGTATATGACATAACATTACATACAGTAAGGTTAGTTGTAAGGTGAAGGCATTTGGAGTATTCTACACTCCACATAATATTAATTGAGACCCGGACAGTACGTTTTTCTAAACTCATCTGTCAGTGTCTGCACAGTCTTTTATTTTCTCCGAATCAAATATCCTGTTAACTTGTATGCTTGCAGGAGATCTGCCTTAAGGAGTCAGAGGTGGTTCTGTGTGGAGGCTCAGAAAGTATGAGCCAGGCCCCGTATGCTGTTCGCAACGTCAGATTTGGTACAAAGTTTGGATTTGACCTCAAGGTGAGCTCGAAGTTCTTTTTCTCTACCCTTTCTTCTCCTAAATGTACAAAGAGTCACATGATGATCATATAGACAGCTTGTTATGTAACTTAAAAAGCTTCTGTCACAAAGATAAACCCCTCCTCCTATGACTGACAGCTAGAGGACACCTTGTGGGCGGGTCTGACTGACCTGCAAATCAAAACCCCCATGGGCATCACAGCAGAAAACCTGGCAGAAAAATACCAGATCACACGAGAAGACTGTGACAACTATGCATACCAAACACAACAGAGGTGGAAGGCAGGTAAGATGGGCTTTATGTTTTGAAATGATCTTTTATACAGTCATGCTTACCTTGTGATAACACAGAAATGAAACAGTGTGCTGTTATAGGCTATTGTTTTCTGTTTTTTTTATGTTGTCAAAGATGAGCTGATATGTAATATTTTATTCCTACTTTTTGAACAGCTCAGGAAGCCGGTCATTACACAGCAGAAATTGCTCCAATTGAGGTTAAAGCTAAGAAGGGTAAAGTGGCCATGGCTCAGGATGAACACCCTCGTCCTCAGACTACACTGGAACAGATGGCCAAACTGCCGACTGTCTTCAAGAAAGGAGGGACCGTGACTGCTGCGAATGCCTCAGTGAGTTTACGCCTACAGGGTTCTCCTAGTTTTTCATCATCATATGAGATGTCGAACAAGAACTCTGATTTTACTCACTTAACACAAACAAGAAGTGATATAATATTTAACCTCAAAAATGTTAAGCATATGAAACACCTAAAGCTGAAGCTATCAAGTGGGTGGTTGAGAAAGAAAGGTTATGGAAGTGTCATTATGTGTTGATCTTTCAATTAAGAGACTATATTTCTTAATACCAATGTTATTTTTATTTTTTAAGTACAAAATCTAATCCTCTTAAACTCTACAGGGTGTATCTGATGGTGCTGCTGCTGTGGTGGTTGCAAGCGAAGATGCTGTGAAAGAGCACAAACTCACTCCACTGGCCAGAGTCGTAGCCTACCATGTGTCAGGCTGTGACCCAAGCATCATGGGAATTGGTGAGGGAACGAAAACGCTCTTATGGAAGTTCTCTGTCACTCTAAATGATTTAGCAAACATGGTACTTCACAAGGTTTCTTTTAATAGATTTTATTCTTTATTTCTTAACATTCTTTTAGGCCCTGTTCCAGCAATTACAGAGGCTCTAAAAAAAGCTGGTCTGACTCTCAACGACATGGATCTTGTAGAGGTATTTTACTTTGTGACTTACTCAATCATTTCATTTCAAGCCCATGCTGTGATTTCCACTATAGAGTTAGATCTATATTTGAGCAGCTCCTGAGTGCTGAGATCATGGCCAGACTACTTGTATCTCTATTTACCATCACACATTTTTTTTCAGTGCATTAAATGCTTCTCTCTTAGCTTTTTGAAATGCTATCCAATTTGAAAGGAGCATACATTTTGCATAAAACAACTGAATAATTTAGTTTCAACATTTTGCTATTTCTGATCATTTAAGATTAAGTACCTTTAAAATCTGTATTTTAATCAAGTCTTTGGATCTGGGCTTGTACTTGAAGATTTCATTTGCTTTCCCCAGGTGAATGAGGCCTTTGCTCCTCAGTACCTGGCTGTTGCTAAGGCTCTTGGGTTAGATCCAGAAAAAAGCAATGTTAGCGGTGGAGCTATTGCCGTTGGACATCCTCTTGGTGCTTCTGGAACACGAATCACTGGCCACCTGGTCCATGAGCTCAGGTAATCTTTTCACACTAATTACAGATAAAAATTATTACTTGGAATATCTGTCCTGATATAGCTTTGAAAATTTACCCTTATTTTCCACAGGCGACGCGGAGGCAAGTATGCTGTGGGCTCTGCCTGTATCGGTGGTGGTCAGGGTATCGCCATCATCATTGAAAACTGCTGACTGAAGAAGCTGCAAATATCAGAAAAACTCCTCGAGAAGAATTTCATACACATCCAATAAAATAAAATGAAGTAAATATGAAACATGCTAAAAAGAGATTTATAACTACACATACAAAAATATTGAAAAATGGATTAACATGATTTACTGGCTCAATTTTTTGTGGTACACAGAGAAGACAAATACTTCACACACAGTTAAGTGTTGCTTTTAGAGCGCAGTAATAAAAAGAGCTAACTCCTGTCACATCAATGAGCATTTATGTGCCTAAGAACAGATCTAGCTTCTTGGTCACATTTACATATGTGGTGAATATTAACCCAATGAGTTAAGTTAAGTTAATGTTCGTTTCAGTATGGTTTGAAGGAAATCTGAGGTTTGCCTTAACATGACCTCTACTACCACTCCATTATCAGACAACTGTATAACAAGAAAATATGCCATCTGGTCTATTATCTGGTGTGGAAAATGGATTTTGTATTTATGTTTCAAAACATCACAATAAATCACTTTTCAAAAATCAAGGTCCATATGTTTTACTTCTATGACGGTACTTTTTTTGAATGTCGTGCTATTTTTCCTCACTAGTTTCTTCACTTGCAAGGAGAGAGAAAGAGAGTTTTCACAGTGAGCCACTAAAGAGAGTGTATTTAAATCCAGGAGTATCTCATATTGACCCTTTTTTGAAACCATTAAAAATTTTTTTTACCTCTCTTCTTGTAAGCTTTTGAAGGGGTCTGTAAAGCTGAGGTTTTATTTTCGTAAAGATAAATCTTGTGACATTGCAGAAGCTTACTGAAACAATGCCACAGCCAAAACGCGCTGCAATCAAAACTTAAAGTTGTCCTGTGAAATATTACGGTGTGTGATCTTTTTTTGGTGGTGACTTTTTTTTTGGCCAGGCAGTGTATCCTACATCTTAAGGAAATTAATTTAAAAAAAGAAGTCATTAAAGAGACACCCATAAAAAGTCAAGTCTTACATAGAGCAAGGAAACACCAAAAGAAGTCACAAAAAACAGGTTTAAAAGTAGGTTCTTAAGAATTTTGTTGTTTTCAGTAATTTATTTGTATTCAAAGAAGGCGATACGTGTCTAAGTATCAGTGAAAGCTGTTCTCAAGAAACAGTCACTGTTATATGTTTAGATTGTTCCAAAATAACTGCTATCTTAATTTTTTTGATAGCTTAATACAGGGATGTCCAAAATCAGGCCCGGGGGGCCAATCGTGGTCCGCCGTCTATTTTCATGCGGGCCCCAGCTTTCATCTTAGTATTGTCACTTAAATTATTCATGTTCCAATTGTGTAAATTTACAGTTTCTGTCAGGCATTTGAAAAATCTTGAATATATCTGGTAACATCTCACAAAGATTACGACTGTACATAGACTGGTTTTCTGAAGCTAAAGTTCAATGCAAAAACTCAACAACTCTTACAGCTGACAAGTTTCATTGCATTTGGCATGAAAAAAAAAAGGAAAAAGAAAAATGGGAGGACACGAGACAAGATTAAAGTAATGAAATGGTGAAGAAAAGACAAAATTTGATGCATAAAATGGTTCAGAGTGCAGGATCAGGAATATTTGGGGTTCAAAATGTTTTCATAGTTGTCTTATAAAGAAATGTGATAAAGTCCAGATCCTGATCCTGCCATGAAAAATTAAGATGTATGTTTCCTAGATTTTGTTTTATCTCATAGGTCTGCAATAATAGCACAAGAATGTTTGACTAATCTTAGAGACCTTTTTTTGTTTGTTGGTTTCAGAAATAACTGAAAAGAAATAGTTCTCAAATACAGCACTCATTTGTCACTTTCACAGTTAACAAACATGTCAGTAACCGCTGGTGGCCCTGGGTCATTTTAACAGTATGAAATTCGGCCCTTTTGGAAAAAAGTTTGGACACCCCTGGCTTAATGGAAGAGATAATTTATGTAGAACTACAACGACCGTCGGTATCCTTCAACTGTACGCGTTGACGTCAAAATGCAACGTCCTTATAAACGTCACATGCCCGGATGTCGGTCTTTTTTTCATAGCCAAGGTAAGACACCCTTGCCTTCGTGTTACTGTGGGAATTAAATCTGCCTTCATCTGCGGTAATAAATGAATAGTACATTATCTCTTCAAAAGGAGACGAGTTCTTGTATTTGTACGACAAAGTAGACATAATTATTTGTCTGATTTATCACCATGCTACTGAAATAATGAACGGTTTTGAGGACGAGGCCGCCGGCAAACCCTCAGTATTAGGCTAGGCTAACTGCTGATTGAAACGTGTCTCCCTTCGCAGGGTGGTTCTGCTATTAACGCGTTTACCTCTGCTGTCGCTGAGCTCAGTTCATAAAATGAATATTAATTTGGTGTATGGAGGTTAGAAATGTAAGGCTGGTACATACCTGAAGGGTTATTCCACCAACGCCATGTTGCTAATTGCTAACGCTCGCTTTCATTAGTTTCTGTGATTGTTTCCACTCTGAAACTAATGTGGAAGTTTATTTTTTAAACTAAGTTTAAAACCAGTTGTTCAACAGAGCCCTCAAAAATGCTATGTTCTATGAAGGAAAACAGCTGATGTAGTTGACATCCCAGTCACAGCTCTGTGCCACTGTTGGCTAAATGAGGCTGTAGATCTCATGCAGGACATGTTTTGGTGTGAAGTTTCTGAAAATAAAACAACCTCCAATTGGTGACAATACTGACAGAGCATGCAAAGTAGTTCCAATGGATTAAGATTTAATTTGTTTCTTTTTTTCCAGATGCCAGAGGGAGAGAAGAAGGCCGAGAAGAAGGCCAAGAAGAAGCATGGGAGCCGGAACCCAGCTCTGGTCAGGGGCATTGGCCGGTACTCCCGGTCTGCTATGTATGCCCGCAGGGCCATGTACAAGCGCAAGACCAAGACCACTGAGACCAAGGTAAGGGCATGTAGTTTAGACCCCAGGAGCTACTGTCTCATAGCTAAGTCTATATCTGAATCAATGGCATTTCAATCTACTTGCTCTTCTTTCAGGTGGAGAAGAAGATGAAGGTGAAGCCTAAGTTCACAGTAGTCAAGACTGTTGGTGGAGATAAAAATGGAGGCACTCGTGTTGTCAAGCTGCGCAAGATGGTGAGTAATGTGTAAATTTCATTACTTGTCCCCTGATGTTACGTTTGTCTTTATGCAGTGTATTCAGTGCACACTTTCAGTTTGATGGTTGATGTGTTGATTGCAATTTGTTGCAGCAGGTAGTTGTTTTGACTTTGCCTTTTTTTTAACCGGGTTTCTCCAGGATTAAAAATATGTTCTGTTTTCTGTTGTAGCCCCGCTACTATCCCACAGAGGATGTCCCCCGCAAGCTGAAGAACCACGGGAAGAAACCCTTCAGCCAGCACAAGAGGAAGCTGCGGGCCTCCATCAGCCCAGGAACTGTCCTTATACTGCTCACTGGTCGCCACCGTGGAAAGGTATGGTCCATTTGCAGTTAATGTCTGGATAATGACTTAAATAGAAATTATTAAGCCACACAACTTAGACTGTGATAAAGCTCCAAGACACAACACTGTCTCTAATGATGTGGGAAAAGTTGGGGTGAATAAGGAGTAAGTAATATGTACTTATTTGTACTGAACCCGTTTGACTCCACCTTGGACTAAACATGTTTTAACAGTCACTCTTATCAGTTACTTATGCATAGACAACGTCATAGAAACAACTGGCCCAATGTTAAGGATTTTTCATAATAAGCTATGAGCTCTAAGTCTCTATTGCACAGGTTAATGGTCTGCATTAAAACAATACTAAAATTGGAGGAAACGGATAGTGTGATACTGATTCTTAACAATTTGGTGATAGAATGATAAAATATTATTACTATATTTTATAGTTTTTATACCCTTTAATTTGGCAACATTACAACTCTAGAATTTCCATAGCGTTTGTTTGTAGACAATCTATTATTGTTTAGAGTGTTGTTTTTTGTGCAATTGTCAGGGTTGTTTTTATTTTTGTTTTGCACAGTTCACACCATGAAGACTGTTTTGATTTGATGGGATCTTCATTTGATAAACTTGGAGTTGAGTTAGTGTTGATGGCAACCAATCACTCTGAGCAGCATGCATGTTATTGATGAGAATTAGAATCAGTCTATTTAGTTTTAGATCTCATTGATATCAGAGCTTGTCACCGCTTTTGTGATACACGGAGGTGCACAGAAACGAAGTGCTTTTCTTAGCTGGAGGACTCTCGTTTAAGGATTCTCTTTTGCAATGCCATTTGCTGGAGTCCAAAATACACATTTTGCTCAATTTCTTATTATTTGAAGCAAAAAGACGATGCCAAACCTGTCCCCAACATTGAACCGTTCAGTATAAAACAATGGGAAAATACTCTTGTGAGTTGTTATATCCAGCTTTGCTTTAACAATCTTCTTTCCCTTTGATTTCTCTCTGAATTGGCTCTGCTTATTTGCGCCTGTAAGTTCATAATCCAAGGATAAGTCATCTCCACAAGTAAAAATCTAAAAACTACATGATTTGTGTGAAAAACACGGAATGATAGGTGGTCTCGGTACAGTCATATCTAATGATTGGGATAACAAAGTATATTACTTGCCATAATTAGCATCCGTGGTCTGTCTGCATGTTGCAAAAACTCTAAATACTTATTAATCAAAAGCAAAGGGGTAAACTATGAAGCAACATTATGAGGGAAAATTGATTCAGGTGTTCAGAATTTAGCCAGGGCAAAAACTATGACCTAAAAACTGTGATTCATATTAAGCCATTGGCTGCCTGCAGTGTGGCTTGTGTGAATGAAACCTGTATTGTCTGTATTTGAAGTGAAATAAGCCTTTTTGTGGTAAATGGATATTTAATGTTGGTTTATTACTAAAGCTGATAACTTCATAGGTTGTTTGACAGTTTACTAATTACACTGTTAAAGACTTGTCATAGATAATACACTTGTGGCATAATACTGAAAATTGGGGTCAGGTCTAAAGAAAACTAGGCCTCTTCTGGTATTTGTAAACTGGAATGACCTGTTTGCAGTTTCTCACTAAAAATCTCTCGTCTTTGCCACATTATGAGAACTGTTGTCATCACCATCACCATCATTGTCATAGAGCGAGTCGGATCACATGGTATCAAGAGACATTGTCCACATGATCGAAATCAGCAGTGCATCCTCAGTATGCATGAAAATAACAAGTGTGCTCCTCACATCACTGTAATCTCACGCCCTCAGCAACACAGACATTGTCCGTCCCTCCCACACTCAAACGCTACACGGGCAAGTTATAGGAGCATGTGAGTGTGCCCACACACACATTGAGTGGTTGCTGACCTAAATAATGTTTCAGCTATCAAATGGACAGGTATAAAAGCCACCTGCGTGAAACAGGCACTGAGTCAAGTGCGGTTATTTTATACCAGTTTAAAGAAGACTCATTCTCAAATTATTCCACACCAAAGGCTTTTGATGGTTTTCTGTGATCTCCTACCTAAATATATGCACAGGAGTAAGGGTGAGGTGGGGTTCATGAAGTAACCTGTGATTAGAAGTCTGTTTCTTGAAACTAATGATCCTTGTTTGTGGTTTCAGCGTGTGGTGTTCCTGAAGCAGCTCTCCAGTGGTCTCCTGCTTGTTACTGGTAAGGATGTGTTTCTGCTTCTTAAATTAACAGATGAATTTACTCTGGTGCAGAAACCACTACCACAGTAGAATACATTGTCAGGCGACTGTACTGTTGTTTTTAATCTGAATTCTTCTTTTTCGCATATTTCTAGGCCCTCTTGCCGTGAACAGAGTCCCCCTGCGCAGGGCTCACCAGAAATTTGTCATTGCCACAAACACCAAAGTTGACATCACTGGCATGAAGATCCCCAAAACTCTGAACGACGCCTACTTCAAGAAGAAGAAGCTGAGGAGGCCCCGTCACCAGGAGGGAGAGATCTTTGACACAGAGAAAGAGGTGAACTAAAGCTGATATCACAGTACATATTCTGACCACTGGAGTCAGACTTGGTGTTAATGTGTGTAATATCTGACTCCATGGATTCCTTCTCTTGTGTCTTGCAGAAGTACCAGCTGACAGAGCAGAGGAAAGCAGATCAGAAAGCTGTTGATACCCAGCTCCTGCCCCTTATCAAGAAAGTTCCCCAGATGAAGGGATACCTGCGATCCTCCTTCTGTCTGTCTAATGGAGTGTACCCACACAAGCTGGTTTTCTAAATGTTGTAATAAACAGTACCACAGTTATCAACCTCCCTTTCCTTGTTTTCACTCAGTTTGGTGTAACATTCATACCCCAACGAACGTCAAATCCTGTTCAGAGCTCTAACATTACACTCAACTTGTTTGTTAGGCCTCTGAGCAGAAAAAGTGCTATCCATGGCAACTGACTAAAAATATCAGAAATGGTCTCAAGCTGCGTTCAGTGTTAATGCCCTCAAAAAAAGATGACATTTATCTGCTGTGTATTGCAGTGACATAATCAGTGAACCTATTGGCCTCAAACTGACAAGACTTGAATCTGTGTGAGGTACCAGTGTCTTCAGACGTTTTAAGCACATTATGGTGTCATACCTGGGGCTTCAGATGGGACCATAGCCAATGCACAGAGGGTCTCATCACAGTTCAAAAGATAAATTGCAATCATTTATTTTTATTTCATGAACTCAACAGTTGTCAAGGGTTTTGATAATGTTGCCATGGAATAGTTGAAGTACCCTACTGAAAAATAAAAATTTCTGCCATATCTACTCAGAAAGGTGTCCTTTTACGTAAATAAAGTTTATTGCATCATTTATTACGAAAGTAGTTAAGACACATGTACATATGTTGGGACTATCTCAAAAGGAGAAACGATGACAATTTCGGGGAAATTTTTCACCTTGTATTTCACATGCACTTGAAACAGTGTCAAATAAATCTGAAGGCAACACCTGGGTAGATCCACCCATTATCTGCTCTGCATGAAAACTAAATGAACAGTAATCTGGGCCACTATTGTGTTTTTTCTAATACAGGACATGGCTTCTAGTGTTAGTAATATGCAGTACTGTATATTATATTTCTTGGTTTATTAGCCATAAAGCACCAATCAATACCAGCAAGCGTTTATATTTGTTATATTGTCATTTGAGGTGGTAAATTGGTTGAAGGTCTTCATCAACAGTTGGTTGGCAGCCAATCAACAGGCTGCGGAGTGTGTAGCGTCAGTTTTCTACATCAGCTTCCTAAATGCAGGTATGAGATGTCGGGACATTAAATATTGTGCACACGTTGGTTAAAGTTGTTCTCAGTCACCTTTTACTCCATGCAACAACAAAACACAACAGGCTTTGACACAGACAGCTTGAAAGCTACACTTTAATTAAAAAAATGACGTCTACTGTAACAAGACAAAAATAAATACAAGTGTTTCATCTCTTTTACATGGCCACATTTTTTTATCCTCAAAAACAAAGTAGAAAGCAGCACAGAAAAAGGCAGCGGCCTCTTGCCAAGGAATGATAAGTGCCTTTGTCGAGTCAGTCAGTACTGTGTGTGGTCAGCTGATGTGGAGAAAATGTGTATTCTCAGCCGGACTTGAAAAGCAGAATGGCCACCTGACCCAAGTAGAAGTAAATGAAATGCTTGGTCTCATGAGTCACGTAACTGCCAAAGTTCCTCCCAACGATGCAGTGCCAGGTCGGGTTGTATTTCTTGTCAAACTCCTGAGAGAGAAAAAGAAATAGTGTTTAAGATAGAGTGCTGATGGATGCATACGATCATCTGGAAAAAGACATCTCTCAGAGTGACTCAAGGAAGAAGACGGGGCCATAGGTAAAACCACCTGATTTTCCAAGGTTTCACTGCAAATGTATCAAAAATATCTGCATGATGAAGTTACTCAGAATGTTCAAGAACCTTTGAAGTTAAAAGAATACCCAAACTCTCAACAGGTCTAACAAACACATATAACTGAGCAGAAAACTCAAATTTTATAAACCAAAGATTAAAAAAGTAAAAAAAAAAGGTGAAAGATTTGAAAGAAGGGACCATCTCTCAAATCTTTCCTGTTATAAACTGCCTTTATATAATATGTGTGTGCCTCCCCACACTCAGAAGCGCCTGAAGGATAAGATGAAGCTTACTAAAGTACTCGAACTCTGTTTAAATGTCACATTTTTCAGATCTAATTAAGGGATGCCCCTCCCTGTACTGAGCAGCAATCCTCTGTGGAAAAGAAAAATGTGGGCAATAGGCTTCAGCAGGACAGTGAGTCCACGAGGAACAGGTTTCCACAGGAAGAGTGGAAACAATTACAAATACCAGGCTGGGTGTAACACTGATGATGCACAGGACGTTTGGTCAGTGAGTGCAGAATAGCTTCCCAGCGCTGGTTACAGCCCAATCAATTCAAAGATTTTTTTTCCACTCAAATCGTTCTATTGCAGAGTGAGAGCCCTGGTGTGCTTTGGCTGGTATTTGATGCGTCCGCAGTGCGTTTACCTTTTTGATATATGCAGCAATATCTTTCTCGATGTTGTACTTCTCCAGGGCCTGAGTGGCACACTCCACGGCATCCTGCTGCATGTCTTCCGACATGTCGGCATTTTTGATCACTGCCTTCCTTTCAGACATGGTTGCCCTGGGAAACCAAAACACAGTGGAGAATTCATCATCTTCTCAGGCGCATTGGCGCACACACACACACGCGCGCACACAAAAATGCAACAGACTCGAGATCCAGAGCATCCAAAAAGTCCTGATCGTCGCATCACTTTAACTGTTCTGTATAAGGAGCATTCGGGGACTTCAACGTCAGTAACGGAAAAAAACGGCTATTTTGTGCTGGAGTTATTATTACATAATAACCGACTCATACTATTCTAACTAGCCGTTTCTATAAGTGTTGCATAACAACTCCATCAGCTCACTGGATGCGCGCTCTGCGTAGTTTCTATGGATACGCAAGACATTTGAGATTATCGTCTCAAATTTACTCGAGGTTTCAGCAATCATATGACATATGAGCCAGAAAAAGAGAGCACTTTTCAAATGACTTTAGCAGACGTTAAATCGCTGAAATATTAACTCATCTGTTTCACTGTGCAAGCAAAACGTAACTATGACACCTAACGTGTACATTTAGCATAATTTTGGAGTTGAGATCAGTTGTGTGGAGGTCTCATCGGGAAAAGAGTTTGCTAGCAAAATCTCATCACATGCGCATCCAGTGATGTTGTGCGGTTTCTGAGCTACCGTTAAAGCACGATAACTAGCCTCTCATTCATACCACAAATGGAAATAATGCCACAAAAAATGAGCACAAATGTCACATCTTTCATTAAATTCTCCTGAAAATAACTCAATAATTTTCGGATCATCAGCAAGTATGTATCTTATACCTACTTGTCTCCTGTATAGTGTTTTTAGTTGTAGAGAGACGACCGCTCCTGTAGCGACAACTCCCGCGAAGTGGTTGACACAAAAGTAATGTGGGTGTGTGGCGGTTAGAGACTGCTGCTTTGACGCGTTTTCATTGGCTGATATTAATGCATGGATCGCCGTCATTGGTTCAGTCCTGCCAATCTTTCTGGAGTTTTCGCTAGCATTTTGTTTCAACCCATCATGCACTGCGAGGGTACCGTTGCCGTGGAAACCATTGTAAATAACTGCTCATGCTGTCTGTGATGCGATTGCGAGGACTTTGTTTTGTCATGGGAAAATGTTTTCTCTTTTTAAAAAACACTGAAGAAAGACGAGAAACTTTTTTTTTCTTAAAAACGTATTAATTATTATAACCAAACTCTTTATTCACAAATGTAAATAGAGTAAAAAGACACCCAGCTTTATATTTTTTGTCTCAAAGATATGGCACAATACACACAGTTAATTGATAAATCTAACACATCTAAACATATGCTCTGCCTTGAATGTTTTTGTTTAATTTTTGAAGACTGAACCCCTGGTTACTGTATCTGCTTGCTATGTATTATTATACTGTTCTTGTATACCTGAAGTAAAAAAAAAAAAAAAAAAACTACACAAAGACTGGATTAGTGGACCCCTGATAACTTGTTTCAAGACAAAACAGAAAATAAACATTCCTGACATGATATTGTTCTATATCTTTGATCGAGCAGTAAATATCTGTCAAGAAACTTATTTTCCTAAGAAGTCTATACAAGTACCCTTTTCTTGACCGCCCAATATATACAATAGCAACACACCAGACTGTATGCAACATTTATTTCAGATGTTGATATTTATGGTCTGTAAAAAAAACTATGACCATTATAGTCTTGATGTCACTGTAAGTAGAAATTAAGATATGTGGCGTGAGATAGTTGCATTAAATTTTGAGGCCAACAAAAACACACTTTAAGTTTCAGATTTTTATTTTTTCAGAATCTAAAATCTAACTAACTGGAAATGAATAGATCTTTATTCATTACCGATCCATTTGTTTTACACATACACACTCAAAACAGAAGTCATAGCCCACCAACATGACAACATGATCTCCACTTTTCATAAGTTTGCTCATTACACATAAGACAGAATGGAGATCACAATGCCTAATATCTAAAATTTCAAACAAAGCAGGATTTAGCTACTTGTCAAGCTTCATAATTTTAAATGCTGCTTCAAAAAGGAACCAAAATAAATATCAAATTGACCACACCCCGGACCAAAGTACAATGGCACAGTAAAATGTAAAGTTGTTCTTATAAAACCACATAAAAAGATTTCCCATGCCTGCCAGTTATATTTAATCACTAATAAGGGTGGCAGATTATCATTTCTTTGCCATTTAAGTATCACTTTGTTCCTATTACTTCTTTGCAACTATAAATACAGTAACTTTCCTCATCATATTTCTTCTTAAATACTGAAATTGAAAAAGTCCATTAAAAACACATTACAATAATGTAGCAGTGTTGGCTTTGTGTATTACAACGTAACCATGTTACGATCATATCACTCAGCCAGTCTTTATTGGTATTACTATCAATATACAGAGATGATGGTGACTCTAATTTTGCCATCATAAAAAAGCTACAACTGTAAAAGAAGCCTCTCTGCATTAAGATTATTGAATCTTAATCTCTATTTGGCATGAATGATAAGTTGTTTAAAAACAGAAACCAAGGCTTTAGTAGTGATTCCATGAACAATTACATTTGAAGTAAAATCATCACTTTTTTGACCCCAACGTGTACACATTTAGGTTTTTAACAGCAGTTCTTGTCAAGAGTACTGTAATGTCAAACTAAAAATGAAACTGAATGTCTTTTATGTTTTTCTTTTCAATAATAGTTGAATAATCAAAAGATGACCAGCCAAATCATAGTTTCGAAACCATGCATCCAATCTTATTTGTAGCTTCAAACAAAGACCAGTGTTAGTGAAAGCTATCCTTGTCACTCGCTGCGGTCCTTTGGCTCCTTGTATTTGTAGTGGATGTACTCGAAGATATCTCTCTCACTGTCCACCAATAGAGGCTCTCCTGCCACACCTACAACAGATTGACATTGACAAAAACACTCATCTTAAGTGTAAATTATGATCATTAAGTATCACTTATTGCTTCCACAGTTCACAGAGTTCATTCGGTCATGTTAGAGTGAGACTCACCAGTGACTCCAAGTGGTCGAATGGTATACTCATTCAGAGTGAAGCCTTTCTCCAGAGCATGAGTTCTCATGTTTTTATTGAAGATATCACTTCCAGTGAAATACAAAACACCACAGTAGTACTGGTCCTTGGGAATTAATCTTAAAGATACAGAAGAAGAACCATTAGAGAACAGTAACTACAAATAATAAATTAAAAAATTAACATTCAATTGTGAGTAATCAAGCCTATCTGGTATTGTAAATTTTAGTGGAACGTTTCAATTTGAATATCACAGATTCAACAACCATTTGCCATATGATTCATCACTCTGAATCCTAACCCACTGACTCACACCATTTTGTATTCTGTATTGCAAAAATACCATATGGCCCCGATGTTGAACAAACTGTAAATGTTATGGTCAGTATGAAAAATGTCACCTGATATCAATACGCCTGTGAAGGTACTCTTCTTCATCTTCGTCACTTTGTTGCAGCTGACAGACTCCCTGGAAAATCAAGATTCGACAAATCATCACCACAGTATTGTGCTACATGTATATCACATCACTGACCCAAATGTGAAAAAACAGCAGCCTGACATCCGCACTGGCCTCACCATGAACTTGGTGTCTCCTTTGGAGAGAGTGTCAGTCACGAACCCGAGAGACTCGAAGTGCTCAACCACTCTATGGAGCAGCTTAGGCTGAAAAAACAACAGATGAATTATTTAGATATACATGTAAACTGCAGTCGGTGGCAAACTACATCTATTCAGGATAAGCTACAACCCTGCGCTGAAGAACTGCATTTTCACATGAGGACTAACTAACCTCCACCAAAAACTCTTTCACAGGACCTTAAGGTCACAAAGTAGACCCTGCAAACAATCACAGATGACATTAATGGGAGCTAATGGAAGTGACAGTCTTTCAATTTACAACCTTCTTTAACAAATGCACCACCTCACCCAACTCTTTAAAGGCCAAGACCCTTCTGGCTTTTTTCAAGGGATTTAAACAGAACAAGGAAAAAAGAAACAGACTGCCTCTTTCGAATTGAATGTTAATACAAATGTTATCTAAACTGCATAAAGGTTTTGTTTTTACATGCTGCTGACAAAACATAGTTATACACATCCATTAATTCAAAGAGGTTAAAATAAATTCAAAAAGAATTCTAACAAAATAGACTGAAGATGGGAGAAGAAATTTTAGTGCCATCAACAGAGGACAACACCCTCCCTTTACTGACAGAGACTAGTAACAAAAATAGAGGCTTCACACTCACAGCTCTCCTCCAAGCTAAAGCTGCTTCACTTATCCGCATGCAACGATGATCTGTTGTTCAGTATTGTATGACTCTGCAGAGATTGTTTCATTTTTCATCAGTAATAACTATTCATTGTTGTATCCATTTTTGTTTCATTACCTGCCAACTGTTTTAAATTATGCATTAAGCCTTTGTGCATTCGTTTATTCATTTAGGTATCTGTGTATATATTTTGGTTAGTATTGAGGCGTTTTATGGAGCTTAGTTGCGTATATAAAGTCAGTAATACCACATTTTTTATCAGCAAAAATGTGGCTATGTGGTTTTGTGTGCATGAGTTCCAAAGGTTCTCGAACTGCAGGACCCATCAGTAAGTTGTTGTGTGTATTTGGTAGCAATGTAACATTTTGGTGATGTTAATTGTTTCTTTGTTTTTCATTTAAAATTTGATGACATTGAGCAGGGAAATGGCACCTTTGGGTGGATTGCAATATTTTTTGTTGATATTTCCACTGTGATCACTTCAGTGACTTTGCGTAATTAGTCAGACATCTTTGAATGGACGGTAAAAGCTCTTCTTTTGTTCCAGTCTTTTTTAGTGAGTGTCTGTAAAGCACTGTACTGGACCTCAGCCTTTTAGCAGCTTTGTTCCTGTGAGCTGCCACAGAAATTGAGTCTACAACTCTGTAGAAACCCTCACATATTGGTCCAAATTCCGTGGTTTCATTAAAATGTTACATTGCCCAAAATATTGGAAAAACTTCTCCTTTCATCAAAAATTAGACACTTTCTTGGATTAGTCAAGATTTAGTGACACATATTCCTGCAGAACATGAGCCTTACCTGTTTCTCAGTCTCAGAGGTGTAGTTTGGATGAGTCAGCAAAATATCAATATCACCACTTGATGCAGCTCCTTCAAATTTGGAAACAGCAAATCAATTTAATGGATATACGGGTCTGATAACTTCATGTCAACAATTTTCAAGTGTAAAGATAAACCTCACCTCTCCTGTAACTTCCACAAATTGTTCCAATATACTCTTGGCTAATTTTCTCCAGCTCTGCAAGAATCAACGTCTGAAACAAAACACGTCTTTTCTGTAAGTAATGTAATTTGTATTCCTCAGGAAAAATCACAGAAAGAAAAAATAGATACCTCCATTTTTTCCATTTCACTGCGAGGAATTCTTTTTTCAAATTCCTCAAAGTACCTGGAAGAAACAAAATGATTCATCATATTCAGCTCAGACATGAATGATGTTTACAACACACAGATTTACAACTGTTAAAGCATTCCTTCAGACTTACTTGAGTCCAATCTGTTGATGATGGTTTAGCTTGTGCTCAATCTTTTTCAGATCTGAAGACAAAAAACATGATATTTCAAATATTTGAAACTCTTGTTGAGATGATTGCACTCTGTTCATAATAGTTAATGTGAATGCAAAAGTTGGTGTTAAAAATATATTCACAAAAGTGAAGAGTAAGACTGAATATTTCACTAAAAAAAAAAAAAATAAAAGTACAATGAGAGTCACCTTCTAATGTCTTCACCCCTTCATCATAAAACTTCCTTGCAGCAGCTGGGCTGAAGTAAAAAACCCAAAAAGACAGTTGGTTACACAAAAAGCAGAAAGAAAATTTAAATGAATAACGAGTCTTTGGACTGCCCGTTCACTTAAATTTCACTGAAAAACAAACCCTATTCCAGTAACTCTGGTGAGGAAGTTGATGGAAGAGCTAGTGTCATCATTTCGAATCTGAAAATAACAAGTAACACATAATCACCAAGTGTTACGTGTTTAAATTAGCACCAACTCAGACTTCCCAAACCCAGAGACTCACCTTTTCCAGTTTCCTTAGTTTGCCAGTTTGGAGGAACTCGTCAATCTTTTCTGCTATTTTAGCTCCAACGCCATCCTGTTGAAATGTGGAGACATGAGGGTGCTGAGTCGTGCTTTCAGCAGCAGTTATGTAAGATGTTAACAAAATCTTTGAGGCTACAGCAGAGGGCATCACACAATCACATCAGCATCGACACAACAGTGGCAAAGGAGACAAATAGTGATGTTGTCATTTCTAGTTTCCAGGCACACTGGAATGGGTGTCTAAAAACAGACAAAGACTTGGTCCGGTTCAATACAAAGAGACAGATTCTGAGGGTAACTTTGAACAATGTGACTGTGATTTGGAAATTTTATCCAAAACCTTCTCCTCACTTGTTGAGTAAAAGTCTGAAAAGCTCTAACTTGTGATTGAGTGTTCAGTGTATTGGGAATGTTTAACTTTTAGCTTTGATGAATCTGAAGTTATGTCAAATTCACCATGCAATGTTATCATCTGGTTTCAGTAAATCTTTTTACCATGTGTCTAAAACAAATTATCAAGCTAAAAAAAAGAGAGAACAAATAAAAAAAGTATGATCACACACCAGCTTCTTGGCTTCCTCCCCATTTTTGATTTTGTTTGGGTATTTGGAAATGGTAGATGCTGCTTTCCTGGAAAAGATAAAGCAAAAATTCTTTTGATTAAAACTCATATTTCATCCCTTTTGAAAGCAACAGATTAAAATAACAGAGCAATGTGTTGAAAAATAAAAAGCAAGAAATATGAAACATATTTCATAAAGCTTTCCTGACTTCTCCACAAAACAAAGATTAAATCAGTCTGCCAGTTGCCTGGTTACTTGGCACCTGTAGTTTCAATTAATATAGTTAAATACCCAGAGAATCAGAATCAGAATGAACTTTAATGGCCAGGTATGAATATACAAGGAATGAACATACAAGGAATTTGCTCTGGTATACTGTGCTCTCTTGTACAGGTAATAGTAAGGGACCAAAAGGGAAAATAATAATGAATAAATTTTAAAAAATTACATATAGAATATTATGGATAACTATAAACACCAAATAACTGTGAATAGGCAAGACTGATATTTACAGGCTAAAAAATAAATATGGCAATAGTGCAGTAGTGAGTAGTGCAAGGATGCAGAATCAAATGAGGTAGTTTAACAAAAGCTGCGAAGTGGTAGTTCAATAAAAACAATAAATAATAAAAGAGTGAATATTCTGCTGTTACATTAAATAGGTAAGAGGTAGATCTTACCCTTATGAACACAAGTCAGCATTATAAAATACAAATAAAGTTGCATAAAATGAGTGACCAATGGTCTTCGCGGTTTCATAATCTCCAAAGATGTCAACATTAAGTGTTTGCCCTCCTTCCCATTCATTACTTGTTTTGATGTGTTAAATTTGCTCAGACAAACCACTTCTCTCTGATGAAGATCGAGGTTCTTACCTGTAAGCATTGTACTTGTGGATTGCCCTGTTCACATTTTTCTCGTAATTGGCCAGCTCTGTAAACAGGAGGAAGGACACAAAGCTTTAAACTGACCTCAAAACTCAATATACATATATGTATACACAGGGACCTGATACGTCAGCTAAGCCATTTAAATGACAAACCAGGAACAGCCGGGGGAGAAACAACTTTGGAAAGCGAATTAGATGGAGAAATGAAAGAACACAGCCTTATTTGGTGTACTACATGACATTAAAGTGCTTCTGTATCTTATTTACTTGTCGCTTCTACTTAAAAACAGAGCCAAACTGTCACCCTTGCTAACAATGTTGTTAGCCGTCTAAAGCTAATCAGTGAGACTCGTCTTTACGTACCAACGAGAAAGTCCGTTATTCCCTCGTTCAGAGATTCCTGGGGGGCTTTCCTCTTGCTCATTGTAAATCTGAAACGCTATTAATATTCCACTGAAATGGAAACAGTGTTATTTTCATTCATTCATGAAAAGTTGAAGCTCTTCTTGTGCTTGAAGCTTGTTAGCACCGCTGTAGCTTTGCCCCAACTTGCCCGAACTGAACAAAAGACGACACACGTCGAAGGGGTGGGGCGTGCGTATTACGTCATAGATACCAAAAAATAGGGACGTCAGAGGCACTCAAACATTATGAGTGACTTATTGTATTTCACTGTATGGTAAATACTATATTCACACGTGCAAATGATCTACGGAACAACCAGAAGGAAATAGAAAATTATATTAGCAAGCTTGTAAACTAAAATAAATAAAATACCATTATTGATTGTGAAGCTGTTATTATGCACTCTAAAAATGTTGCAAAAGATATAGAATTTGTTGTAAACATGATGTCTCTATATGGCAAATTTCATTTTCATAAGTGTTGACTGAAAAATGTATCCCTTTTTTGTCTGTGTATTTACAAGACCTTAAACAATGCTTTGAATCACTTAATTTAATTGAAAGAAAAAGAGATTAAAAACACCAAACCTTTAAAATAAGTTTTCTTGGAATAGATTTTCCTTTAAGTATCTAATAATTTATGTACTCTTATTTACAAATTAACTTATACTTATGTGTCTCTTTAAGTATTTTGGGTTGACCTTTTTTTTCCTCTTTATGGGTTTTCATATTTTGACCTGTTTGAGCACATGCTTGGAGTGTTTGTCACTGTTGGCATAATATATATGTTCAATTAGAAATAAATAAATAAACAAACAAACAAATAAGTTAAAGACTTGCTGAATTTTGGCTTTTCAGAGAACAATTATAACAAAAAGTAAAACTGTGTCATAACAAAAGTACAACTATATCATAACAGCACAAAAGTACATATTCAACATTTTCATTTAAAGTACCATACAGCTCCACAGAAAGACACAAATCATAGATTCGAGGAGCTATGGATTTTAACTGATACTGTCAAGGAGCATCTGCATACCATTCATTAGCATATATACTGCATCAAGTCATGTGAAGATCAGTACAACTAACATTTAACTTCAAGTTAAATCACTTTATAAAGTACATTTATACTTACAAAAAGAAACACATTTCTCATAATAAAATACACATCAATTCAATAAGGTTCAGACCTATCTCATACAATGCAAGCACAATTAAGAGTAAATTCCAGTGAAGCAGCACATTTACAGGTTCATCTTTTCCACTTCTTCCTGTTTGTACATCAGGAATCTATTTTTATATAAACTTTGTCCCTCGAGAATATTTTAATGGCCTCCTCAATTTCAGAAAGTCTACAATCAAGATGAGCCCGACGAGAGCGAACACTTAGACTGTCAGCTTTAAGAGGAAGCGACAGGAGCTCGGTGACCAAGGAGTGATGAGCTGAGGAAAGAAAAATCAAAAGTAGAATTAGGGGGGCGGACAATTATTTTCATGTGCTATCATTGGATGCTTCTATGATTAATGTCAGTGCAAAGACAAACAAAAGTGGTGAAGTGATGACAATACATACTGTCTTTTAGGGATTTCAGAGTCTCCTGTCTCTCACTGTCAGGCATCAGTGTGTGACCAGCTAGGGCTGAGGGATCTGGAGCATTTCTTTTTCTCTCCTCCTCCTCTTTTTGCCACTGCTCTTTCCTTTCCTCAAGACTTTGCATTTGACAGAAAACAATGATATACAGGGTCAAAAAAGTCAAAATGCACCTGTGATTGATAATAATGTGCTCCTAATGACTTTAAAGTTTATAAGGATTTTAATTGTTGATAAAAGAGGTGGAATAGGATCATAAAATACTCACTACTGTGGCACCTGACCCTTGACTGCACTGGGGATTGGCTTATTTCTGAGGTTTGTAAGTGACTGGGAACGACGCATCACAGTTTTCCCTGCAGCCCGGGCATTATGTCTTATGAAGTCTATGGTTTGACCCTGCACCTGTAACTGTATGCACAAATGAAAATGTAGTTTATATCGTACTCAAAAATTATAGAGGCTTTTTTTTCTCTGATCATGTAAATGAATTCAAAGGGTAAGCAGGTCTCACTTGCAAGCTCTGGTCATCAATAGAGTTGCAAGATGTTGGGCGTTTCAAGGTTGTGAGACTGGTTTTGGACTCAGGCCTTGATGGAGCAGCAGACCCACCTCTGGAGTGGGCCTTCAGAAAGTTTTGACACTGTGGTTTAGGGGTTGTACTGGAAACCTGCATGAAAGAAGCTGAATTAAACCAACCAGAGGAGATATTCATAACTCAAGTTCCTCTGTCTTTTGTCAACACGCTCCTTACCTCTAGCTGGGCCATCACCTTGGATGTAGCATTCTGATACTTTGAGGAGGTCCAAAGAGCTTTCACCGGAACTGGTCGAGACTGAGCTCTCCCAGCTTCCTGTTCTTTGCATCGTCTCTGGATTTCTCTGAGCCGGCGCACGTTCTCCTTACCAAAATCATGCACCCGCTGTTCTAAGAGTCAACAATCACAAAAGGTAATGAAGATTCCTTGTTTGTTCTTTTCATAGCAGTTTATTGGGCTCAGTAAAAACCATTTAAGCACTGACAGCTTAATCCTAGATAAATTCGTTACATCAGTAACAATAGTAACTGCATTGAAGACAAAACAACGACTCTTACAGAGACCAAACAAATTTGACTTACTGGGTTTGGGAAAAGGAGTGACAGAGACACCATCTAGTTTTAACAGCTCTCCAACAACCCCTCTCTGTCCTCTTTCCAAAATATGGGCGGCATTAGGGCTGATACGGGGTGGGTGTCTAGGGGTACGAGCACTGTAGCAACCAGGGTACAACACAGGATCTGGAGCAAGTGGCCCAGAGATCAGACCTGAAGTCCCATTTTGGTTTCCTTCCAAGCGACCGCGAGCTTGAGAAAGACAGCACACAACAAAAATTAATTAATCCTATCTTATAAAAACAAAAGTGATATATATTTAGTTGAATAAAGACACAATTTAACTCTAACAGAGGGGTGTGTTTTCAGTGATGGAATTCTGTTTTATTTTTTATTAGTAAAAGCAGATGTCACCCTAACAGTGAAAAAAATCCCAGTCAATCAAATCTTTCACCGATACATTTTATATTCAGAGACCAGCATCTCTGTAAGGTAACACACACTGCACAAGACCACACCCAAGCATTGAGTCGCATCAAACCTGAAGCTGGTCGTTTGTAAAACTGAGGAAACAGAGCAGGGTCCGGAGGGATCGGGCCTGATATGGATGAGGGTCCCTCACACATCTGAAGCTGTTAAGTGAATATTCAAATGAAAAAAAGGTTAATGTTTCAATGTTATGTTATAAGAATAATAAAGGTCAATGAAACTATATTTGAAGATACAATACATTTAGTACTGATTAATTGATCCCTGACATGTATGAGTGATTTTTTTCTGGATGTATAGGCCTTTCAAGGTATCCAAAACACAAAATTAATGAGCCACGCAATAAAAGACTAGAATTCACTGTCAGACACCATCAAAAATATACACAGATACTCCACCTTTACAACACAGCTAAAAAAATGGCTTATAGACAACTATAATTGTGCACATTAACCTCTGTCAGTATATGTGTTTGATGTGACATAGTCATTGCTGCTGCCTGCCTCAATTTTATGTCTTGCATGTGTTTTAAATGTGGCCTTCATGATTATTCTTGTCCCCTGTTGTCTCAAATGTTGCCTCATTGCTTGACTTGCTTTGATGTGCTCTGTTTGTGCAAGTTGCAACTGGGCTACATGTTGTATGTCTCTTTTCCTTTTGCTAAGACCTGCTGTAATCATAATTGTCATGTGTTTTAAATTGTATCTTAGATCTTGATGATGTATTTTAGGCTGCCTACAGTCCACTGGCTGGACACTACAGCTGGAAATGAGCAGTAAAGGCTGAAACTGCCTCTTTTAGTGTAAAGTAAATCAAATGGGACTTTCCGTGTAATTATAAATCAATAAACTAAACTAAACTAAACTAATGAAGACTTTTCTGCGGAGGCTTGTTCACTTTTAAAGAACATTTTATGATTAGCACAGCTAATATGTCAGTACTTTTGTATTAAATGTTTATATCAGAGTCATTATGCAGAATAACCATAATCTTATATTAACCATCTGATGCATGAATTATGAAAGTCAGTGTCGGGATTTTTCCCTTGAGTGTTTTTATTTGTCTTAAGCCATGAAAAAAAGTTTTCCTTTTTTTTCTTTTCAAATATTTGTAGCTGAGCATTCAACACAAAACAGTGTGAACTTAATGTAAATATGACTTTTTTTTTTTTTTTACTTCTTTTCTTTTCTTTTTTCTTTGGTAATTTCATGAATAATCTCTTTAAATGCTTTGTGGAACATTTGAACTCTCTTTCATCCATTTTAAACGTATAATAATTTATAGTTTATACGCTTTTTCACCCTCAAATGTTTGTCTATGACATTTTTTAAAATATATGTATTGGGAATTTTTTTTTTTTCAGGCTTTAAGAGCCATGCAAACATCCTGACACAGGCTGATATGAATTTCCACCACAAGAACCACTGAATTTAGGAGTAAATAACTTTTAAATAGGTGTCCACTGTAGTGACCACTATGAACCACAGGGTTATCTCACACTTACATGTATTGTATAAATCCTATAAGACTAACAAATTTACAAAATAAGAAAGCACACACTAGCATAAAATACATCCACATTCATCTATTATAATTATAAAATTGTAAACTATTTTCTGTGCAAATTTTTAGAAGAGGGCTTACCTAATGATGTTGCTGTGAAGCCACTGTAATAGGTGGTAGTGCAGTAAGCTATCTCGTGTTGGTGTCAACAGAGGCTCTGTCGACAAAGCCTCACTTGAAACAAACAGCTTCAAACAAAACGAGTATCGTCCAGCCGACAAACAACTACAGCCGATAAATCTGCATAAATTACTTAAGCACTTCACCTTAGATGAAGCCTGTTTATCAGTTGAGGATTTGGCTCACGCAGAGTGATGACGCTCGTGTCAACACTTGTTTGAATATTCCTCACCATGGCAACGGAGCTGCCGCACACAGAACTAGATGTGAGAGAAGGTACGAGTCAGCCCCAATCTAAAATTAGATCTAAAATCTAAATAAGAGATTCAGAAATTTTTTTTTTTGACATTAGTTATCCTGAACT
Source organism: Thalassoma bifasciatum (assembly GCA_008086565.1). Lineage (NCBI taxonomy): Eukaryota > Metazoa > Chordata > Actinopteri > Labriformes > Labridae > Thalassoma > Thalassoma bifasciatum. The sequence continues at coordinate 129,280 of RPOG01000639.1, forward strand.
CTGCAGTATAAAATTATTAAAACCTGTAACTATTGTGCGACCAACCATATAACAGTCAATGTTTGTTAAAATTGAGATTAGGATATGTAGTAATTTTTTACCGGCAATTTCTGTAGAAATAATACATATAAGATTATGATAACGATCTGTACTCTGGTTTATTATCTTATTCTCATTAGAAAACATCTTTCACCGCTGTTTACTTGCCTTTTGAGCAGTTGTCAGTTCTAGCGGATGTACTTCTAAGTTCTTCGAGCACCTCCTGGTTTATCCTCCCTGTACTTTGTCTGTCAGGTTCAGCAAAACCTCAAAATCTAATTCATCCTGACTTCCATACCTGAACACCAACAATTACACTCCTTCTTATCAGTTACAACATGATATAAACAATTAAACTGTCAGAGCGTGTTGGGAAAATAAACAGTACTAATTGTAAGAGTGAGACCATAGAGTGAGACCAACCTTTAAGGCTTAAAACCGGACAACAAAACCCTTTCTGTGCAGGGGCACTGGCTGGAGGTCATTGCCCCCGAGTGGTCTAAGAGTCTTATTACACCAAAACAAATGCAGTGTTTCCACATTACCTGCCAGCATATCGGTTTTTCCCAGAAATATGTATGGTGAAATTCTGGAAGTGCATTGGTTATATTTATCTTATGTGTTTTGTGTTGCTGTAGCAAGTAGGGCGATTTTAAAAAAAACAAAAACGTGGGAGTAAACGATTATAAACAGCATTCACTTCATAGTTTGTTTCAGTAGATGAAGTTGAAATACAATCGCTCAATCTTATTTAATTTTTAAGTTTTTAGGTCAGTGGTAAACTATATCCAAACTAGAATTATTTGCCCACCATCCCACTAAAAAGGGATATTACATAGGTAAGTCGCTTCCCAAACCTCTTCAATAACATCTTCTGACAACTGTTCAAAATTCTGATGTTCGCAATGTACAAAGTTTTTCGCTCAATGTCAATTACAAAACGGCCCCGCCCTCGAGCAGAGGTCTGACTTGCGCCTGCCCAGTCTGCCTGTCTCTGCTTTCTCCTTCACTGTGCCCCGTTGCACCGAACAGTGCTGAGAACCTGCACGCTCCGTCCGCAAATAAAGGTAAGACCTAAATAACTTAATATATTTCTCATATTCTCAAAGTTCCACTTTTGAGTTATTTCTTCTGCATGTCGATTTAGTTGTTGTCAACTGTCGCTTGACTCTCAGGCACATATGAGTCACACATAATGAGGTGGGAGTGTATCTGCGGGTATGCCAGAGGTTTAGTGCCAGTTCAGGCCTGTGGAGCACACAACTTCTCTTAAATTCACATATAAACTGCCTAGAAATCATTCACACTGTGGGAGTCTGTTGTTTTTAATTAAAAACATGCTTTCAAAGTGCAATATTAACAATGGGATATAGAGGGGGTGCTATTTTCTGCAGAGGGTTTTTAAATCGAGTATTATTCACATGAAGTGCAATCCTTAAAACGAAAATCAACTCTTTCCCCTCTTGCAAGTTAGATAATTTTAGTGTGTGATGATTTAACCAAGCAGAAACAGACGTCTGACAGACACAGGAACAAAGAAAGCAGAGGTGCACGCATCTGGAAATGAAAAAAAAATACTCCTCCTGCTTAAAGAACAATGAGTGGAGATACCATAAACCTTAAAGCACGTCTTATCTTTCTGTTTACTAAAGCACAAGGTCCATGAACAGCTACATCTTAAAGGCCGCTATCTTTTTGATTTTTAGCAGTGAAAAGTAGTGACCCAGTCTGAGCTTTAGGTTGGGAAATAAAAGATTGAAGAGATAAATACGACAACAGCTTTTTGTTTGTGTGTATTCTCATAAAGGTCACAATGAATAAAGCAAAGTCTGTAAACACACTGATATAAGCAGAGGGTGATGTAACAAGGTGGAGATGTGATCCAAATCCAGGTGGTACTCTGTTGTAGTCTCTGTTTACCTCATAACCTACCTGAGATGACTCTCATACTGAACACATCAAACCAGACGAACATGAACACCTCAAGCACTTTTCAAGCTATAAATTGTCTTAGTGTAACATGACTGCACTTGACCTTATCTCACACATACATTCCTCCCATTATATGTTGCACACACTTGGTATGGTTTCAACTTATCTGAGGGTCTGGTCACTGTTGGGTAACTCCCTGTTGACACACTTTTATAGTTTGAAGAATCAGCAGGGAGTCTGTCACTTTTAAATATTGAGCTGTTGAACAAATGTTGAATTCCATGACTAAATAATCATTTTTTAGAGGTAGGGTAGTGGTTTAAGATGTTTATTATTGATACAACAACTAAAAAAGTAAACAACTTTTACACTGACTTTTATATTTTTTTACAATTAGACTCTATAGCTGGATTTCCTTATCCAAGAAAAACAGTTTAATTATTACTCAGCTGAGAACAAATATAACAATAAAAGAAAATGTTGGCTGATTTTGTTGTTGCATATGAACAAGTGTACCCAAACGTTAGGTCCAAAGATCATGAAATATCTACAAACAGCAGCCCCTCATGACCTGTCGACATTTTACTGCTTTTACCACTCACACGTCCTCAGGCTGAGATACCTAATATCACAAATGAACAGAAAAATGAAGACTTCGTGTTAAATCATATCATGTTAGATTGTTGACCTCCATCTTTCTTTTGTGGTCCCTGTTTTCCTTTCACTACCTTTGTTGTTTACAGCTGTCTGTCTCTGTCCAACCTTTGATCTCAGCCTTGAATAAGCTGTCAACCAGCTTGAGCCCATTAAAGTGTTAAAATGTGTGGCATCACTGTGTTTGTGTATAAATATAGAGAGGATTTACAATACAGACAAATAAACCCGTATTTCATAGGGGTGTAATAGTCTGATCTTGGAGGAGGACACCCGTTGAAACCCTAGTCACATGTGTTGTAGTGTTGGGTTCACCTGAGCTAAAATTAGAGCTGAGTGTTGAGACTGAGGGAAGAAGCTGAGGAGGAGGGAGAGAGTCAGAAATGGACTCTGTAGTGAAAAGCTAAAAACGAACCTTTCAGATGGTTTTGTAGTTACAGAACAATTACTTATGATCAAACCATAAAATGTTTTGATAATGCTATTTTTTGGATTAAGCCTTGATTTTTGATTATTGCTATCTCTGATTTTAAAGGTCACCAGAGAGATGAAACTATTTACATGAATCAGTTGAACCTTTTCCAAGCAGTGAAGTAGCACCCACCTGTCAGTGTTATATCTTTGAAGCATGACGTTAAACATAAATATAATTGATGAATTGGAGTTTTTATGTTACTTTCCCAGCACAGTTGTTGCAAACAGAGAATATCCATAGAGCTTTCAGCCTTTGAAATATTAATTTTTGCTGTCGAAGATTAATATATGAGAGTTTTTTTTCTATATTGTAGCTACTTCATTCAGCCCTGGAGTTTTCTGGTTGGCACGAGAAGATTAACCACCAGAAAATTATCAGAAACTGCACCTTGCATAATCTTTAGGGACTTTGTTGCAACATTTTCTTTACTTATCTCGCAGCATTTTTTTCAGTTGACTTTCACTGTTCTTCTCAATAACATTTAAACATTCAAAAATTTAAATAAGCTTATTGCTTCTTGCTATCAATGAACAAAGCCTCTTGAATCTCAAACATGACTGGAGAGTATCATTGTGAAGTGTTTATTAGCTAAAAGGTGAGACATTCCCCTCAGGTAGTGGTGGGGACCCAAAATAGAGCTTGAAGAAAAAAAAATAGTGATAAGTTCAACGAGCGTTTGATGATAAATTATGCACTTATATGTTTCTATGAGGTTGACTGTATCACCTTGAGATGCAATAAAGTGTCACCTTAATCTATTTGTTTCCTGACAAACAAGTTAGAAAACAAAGTCAGTTGTCTGACATTGCCATTTCAGTTAATTCAAAGACTTTTTCCTGGAACAAGAGCCTTGACTGTTGCTTGCATAAGTCTTGATTGTTTTAATCTGATAAATACACATTGTCCTATAACTACTGTTCAGGGTGATTAGCACTATGCCACATCTGAATGTGGAAAAGTAATAACTCAGGGAGATTACTGTATAAGTACAGCAGGAGTGCACCCATGTCTTCAGGTAGAGCTGATCATCTATGAACCGGTTGGGGATTCAATCCCAGCTCCTGCAGTCAGAGAAAGTGACCATGAGCACAACACTTAACACTAAATTTCTCCTTCTGTTGATCAGCAGTGTATGAGTGAGCAGTTAAAAGCACTTTAAGTGGTCAGATAAACCAAAGAAGAGCTATTAATCTATTCACCATTTACCACGCCTTCCCACAGTAGTTGAATGACACCGTGACATTAGGTTGCATCATAGATGCTGATGTAACACTTGTGAACAGATGGAATTCACCTGTATGTCGTGCTGTATTTTCTAAACTCCTCAATAAGGCAAAATCATCATCGTGCCTTTTGACGCAGCTAATCTGTTCCGCTTATCTGATTAAAATCCCATTTCTCTGCACCACACATAGGCTGTACACAGGCCTTATCATGTCCAAATGCTGTGCACAAAGTACACGTTCATCAAGTGCTGCTCTACGCACGTACTGTATGATGTGATGCAATATTTAACTAGAAAGAACAACTCTGACAGCATTTTATGGAAACATGCTAACATCCACAGCTGTAGACAAACCCACTTATTGTGCACTACATGCCAAAGTTTTCCTGTCCCTCCTTGCACTTCTCTCATCTGAAGAGGCATGGCAGAGAAAGCAGTGGTGTTGCAGAAAGACATGACAGGAAGTGGAAAGCAGGGAGAGAACAAAGGCCACTGTGTGACATGTGAACAATCCGCACCCAAGGGACATGGTGAGTGAGGGGGGGTGTGTGCAGATAGACACAGATGATGCATCATCAGGGTCCCTGGATTAGCTTTGGAAATCTGCTGAATCTCCATCTCTGCCCTTTGTTTATTTTACCATGTGTGTACTATTCATGAATTCAGGAAATCAGACAGAAAAAAAAATTGATTTGAGCTGCTAATGTGTGAAGACGAAGCTTAACAACAGCACAGAAAACGCTGTGTCAGTAGTAAATTATTAAACCAGCTTTAGGTTAGAAGTAAATGTAGGACACTCTGCTCCTGCAAAGTCACCTTGTCAGAAAATGTCTTCTTTTCACGCATAAAGACTTGCGTGCACACACACACACACAGACACACACACACCCAGGAGACCCTGATGACTGTGTGCAGCCCGGTGCAGTGCAGTGGTGTGCAGGAGTGGATGATGCTGACTAACAAAACCTGCTTCTGCTTAGGTTCGCTCTTACTGCAACAGCTCGGATAGTATTTCTTTACACATCATACATATTAAATCTCTTTTACATCCCAGGCAGAGCATCACGAGGGTGCCTTTAGCGTGAAAAGTAAAAGACTCTGGAAGCAACATTTTCATTGAAATGGCCATTAGATCTTTATAAAATGTTCTGCATATTTCTGGCTCCTGCCTTCATTAGTTAAACAACCTCTGCTGCTTGCAAATGGATTGCTGCCAAGCAATCAATGGGGTTCACATGGTGAATAGTGGGGGAGGAGAGAAGCTGTATATCACCTGCATCCAGACAGCCTCCCCTCCAGATGGCAAGGGTTTTCAATCTGAGACAAAATGTGAACGGATATATTGAGATTTGTTTTGCAAGTGAATGCTTTCTGTGATGCTCGGTGTGTAGAGAATATACGGCACAGCAGTAGATCAGACCTGCAGTCTGTGTTGCTTCTACAGTAGTGCAAAGCTTCACATGTTTGCAAGACGTATACAGCTTTGTCTTATTTCTAAATGCTAATTTATAGGTCCCCAATTGGGACTGGACCAAGTTGATTTAAAGAACACCAAAGTCTCTATGACAACACCACTGATGAATTTGCGCAGTGAGAGGAGAGATCTGAGTTTGTCTCTACTAAAACACAATTTCTGTGATTTATTTAGTAGTAATAGAGCGAAACAAGAGCTGGACTGTCTGACAGTAACAGAACAGAAGAAAGCTAAACGGGTGTGTGATAAAGCATGGGCTAAAGGCTTAAACATGGACTAAGGTGTTTGTGCTAATATTCATTCCAACCCAAATCCCTGCAGTTGTACAGCAGTGATCTGTTCAAACCTGAAAATCTATCAATAAAATGAAGAGCCAGGTTATGTTTGCTCTACTTGGTAGATGAGCACTAGAAGGACATAACCAGGTTTCACGAACGTTACACAACATGTCTCAGCACTGGGCCGTGAGTAGCGCTAAACCCAGCTTCTAATTTACTGTACAAACTGAGTGCACAAAACTTGGTTCTGATGTAACACAAACATATAAAAAAAACAATAGCCTATAAGTGTCTAAATATTAGTTAGACCTTAACAAACATCTAATCTTTCTGGGACATTCCCTCTTGGTTATGCTAAGACCTGACAAAGCCTTACACTCCAGCAATTGTTGTCACATTTTAAAAAACAGAGCTGACAGTTGATAAATACATTAACTCATTGCGTTGTATCCAGTGAAATGTTATTTTAAACAAATGAAAGCACCGTTCATTTTTCTGAGACAAATCAAAACCGAAACTGACACATGCCTTGGTTCGTTGTGACAGTGAGGAGCAAAGGCTCATGGAAAGTGGAGTCTTTATTGTGAGCATTAATGCTACCTTTCCAGAAACTCCTCACAGCCGGTTTTAAGTGTAATTTTAGGATGAGAACTTTTCACCAATGCCTGAAAACACAGACTGCAATATTTTAGCCTTTTCTGCATCAATCCTGACCATTTCTTTGTTACATCTGTACTTCATTGGTCCGTCCGCTGTGTGGAAGCTCTTGAATGTGTCTTTAATTATTTAGACTAATTTGCATACTTTTTTTTCTGTTAAAAACAAGAAAAGTATTCTTCTTCTTCAGGCAAAATGGCCGTCCCTCCTTCATACTCAGACTTGGGGAAATCTGCAAAAGACATCTTCAACAAAGGCTTTGGTAAGTCAAACTTTTGTACTGTTTTGCATGAAATTGAGTCACTACAGGAGCACACTTTGTTCAGGTTGTAAATGCAGGATTGTTATTTTATCTGATGCTGTTTTAGACCCATGCTGTGCAACCGAAGGATATGAGTTATGTTTCCCACCCTCTCTGTTCTTTGTTTTTCCCTGACTTCCTCTATCTCCAGGATATGGAGTCCTCAAGCTGGATGTTAAGACCAAGTCCCAGAGTGGTGTTGTAAGTAGCTTCATGTTTTCTTTGTGGGCCTGATGTGTTTTCTGTTGCATGTTCAGGCCTCTCCCTCAGCCCTTTGCAGAGCAGATCTGATGGCTGACTCATGGCCTCATAGCACCTCGTGTCAGACAGCGTTTGCTGCCTGACATGTACTTGGTCTGACCTGTAGAGTCAGCAGAGAAACACTGTCTGACAGACAAGTTTACACCTCAATCTTCTCCCTCAAGCAACATGTTGCATCATGATCGGGGTTTAGTTTGCAGCAGACATGCTGCGCGTCATTATGTTGCCATGCTGGAACCATAATGAGCTCTAGCATTTAAAGTTTCTGAAACACCACAAAGTCAGCAACAAAACATTGTAAAAGCACTCCCTCTGCATCTCCACTCACAGTTTTCTTCTTCCTGTAGCACTGCTTTTCATTTTCCCAATGAGCTGATAAAAATCTGCATGTAAACTCAAATTCTCCCTAACTTTCTCTCTTCTCCCCTCTTCTACTGCTTTCTTCTTTGGACGTTGCTGTCAGATGGTAAGAGCGGGTGTGTGCGTGCATGAGTAATGATTAAACACAGGTGCTCTGTGTGGTTAGCTAGTGTTACCAGGTATGTGTTTGTGTGCAGACACTGTGTGCAGGCTTTGTGCCAAGTGTTATTTTGCAGCCGTAGCTGGTCTAAGTGACACCATTACCCAAGCTGCTGCAGCTGTTAACAGCACTGAACCTCAAATGCACTTAACCAGCCTCTCCCTCACAGTCCTGACTATATATTTTTTTCCTCTCACACCTCATTTGTCCGATTGTAATGGTGCAATTCTTGTTTAGAATCGCAGGCCATATAAACCTCACAAGGATTGTGTGATAGAGGAAAAGCTTCTTTCTTATTTTTCCCTGGGTGTCTCTTGTTTCTCTTCTTATCCTCAAATGTGGCACTGCTCTTTCTGCTTTCCTTCCTGAATAACTCTAATACTTCCATATCCCTCTTTCTCACTACATCCCCTTTTGTCCCGCAGGAGTTTGCCACCTCTGGCTCCAACAACACTGACACAGGAAAGTCAGGAGGCCACCTGGAGACCAAGTACAAAGTGAGCGATCTGGGCCTTAACTTCAGCCAGAAATGGAACACAGACAACACTCTCACCACAGAAATCACAATTGAGGACCAGGTGAATTTAAAAAGACTTTCTAAAGGTTAAAACATCAATAGAATGACTCCCAGAGACAATTATTTCCTTATGGTGTGTTTCTCCTGCCTGTGTGTAGCTGGCCAAGGGCCTGAAGCTCAGTCTGGACACATCTTTTGTACCCAACACTGGGTAAGAGCATCCTGTTTGCACCAAATTTCAAATGGATTAAAGACATTTGTATGAGTGTCTCTCTTTTGTTTCTTGTCTCTGTAGCAAGAAAAGTGCCAAACTGAAGACCGGCTACAAGCGTGACTTTGTAAATGTGGGCTGCGATCTGGACTTCGATATGGCCGGCCCGACTATCCACGGGGCTGCTGTGCTGGGCTATGAAGGCTGGCTGGCTGGCTACCAGCTGGCTTTCGACACAGCCAAATCTAAACTGACCCAGAACAACTTCGCCCTTGGATACAAGGCTGGAGACTTCCAGCTCCACACCAGCGTGTGAGTCACTGCACCACAGTTCAGACTGGCAGAAGAGGATGTGATACACTGCATAAGGGATTGTTACCCCTGAGCTGGGAACATGAGGTGTAGATTCATATTCTATGCTGTTAATGCTCGTTTCCTGTATTGTCTCTCTTCTGTATTGTTTCAGTAATGATGGCACTGAGTTTGGTGGCTCCATTTACCAAAAGGTGAATTGCCACCTGGAGACGGCGGTCCAACTGGCCTGGACAGCCGGCAGCAACAACACACGCTTTGGAATTGGAGCCAAATACCAGCTGGATAAGGATGCATCCCTGTCTGTAAGAACTGACTGTAAATGACGCTTGATAAGAGTGAAAATCAGTTTGCATTGACACTGACTGAAAATCAGTGACAACTGGGACACATTTAAACATCAGAGTCCAAGAATTAAGACTGGAAGAAAGAACCTTAGTTGGTGTGACAAAGTGCTTCAACTTTGTTTTGCAACAGGTGCTGCCATCTAGTGCAAGAGAAGGATTTTTTTAAAACAATGCAGCCTAAGTTTACCACAACCAATAATTCAATGACAGCAATATTGTTCAACATTCAACACCATTCACTATTAAGTGCTAACTATTCATTAAGAGCTATGTCTGAGACCTGCGGGTTTATTCAACTCTGACAAAGAGCAGAAGTGTTAGATTGAGTGCCCAATTCTCCCTGAATAGATGAGTCTCCGGACGTCTCTAAAAAAGTAGAAAGGGACTCTGCAGATTGGAGTTGGGTAATTGATTCCACCATTTGGGGACAACAGAAGAGTCTGGCCAGAGTTTTAGAGCCATGAGAGGCTGGGAGAACCAGGCATCTTTCACAGGTAGAGCACAGAGAGGGAGTGTAGACCAGGGTGAGGGATTCCACGTTGGCAGGAACCATTCTTGTCACTGTTTTGTTCGCCACTCGCCAGAGGAAGAGCTCTGAATTTGATTGGAGCTGTCAGTGAAGAGGAGCAGCAGGGTGACGTGTGCTGTTTTGGGCTTGTTAAAGACCAGACCTGCTGTTTCATCCTGGACCATATTCAGAGGTTTAAGTGTACATGCACGGAGACCTGCTTGGAAGGTAGTTGATGCGTGAAATCACAGGGGCCTGTACCAGAAGCTGCGTGGCCTGTTGTGTCAAGTAGGGGCTGATGTTATAGATGGCATATCCATAAGACCTAACAATCGAGGACACATGAGCCTGAAAGATCAAGTAGTCAACAATCATGACACCCAGATTTCTGGCAGAGTTTGTGGACACAGGTTGATTTGATTCAAGCAAGACCATAAGGACAAAGTTTAGATTTGGTAGGAGGTGGTGTTCCTTCATCCATATGGAGATATAAGTTAGACGTGCTGAGCTGAGACGGTTGTACTTTCAGGTGGAAAAGAGGAAAAGCTGAGCGTCGTCAGCATAGCAATGGTAGGAGAAGCCCTCGGTGCTTGAGCTGGAGTATGATGAGGATCAAATTGGTGCCATTGGTCAATCTGAATGAAGCTGGTGGTCCTGTTTTTTTGTGTTTGATGTCATGCAAAACTGAAGCCATATCCCCCCGTTTCTGTAAGCATACAGAAAGACTGAACAAAGAGAATCCTAACTAAAGTGAAATGTGAATCTTGTTGGGAAAATTCAGAATCAGAGAACGGTTTCCCAGATTTGTAGCAGTTTCCTTTGGGCTCATTTGTTGAATAATCATTTTATGCTGAGACATTTTCTCATCTCTCTCCATGTCCCTTTGTTTTTCCTCACAGGCCAAAGTTGACAACGCTTGCCTTGTTGGGGTTGGATACACACAAACCCTCAGGCCAGGTAAGCTGTAGCCTTTTCATTTCATCACTATCTACCAACAATCTAAAGCATTATTACTTGATACAAAACCTCTCTGACCCTCTTTCCTGCAGGAGTGAAGCTCACCCTCTCAGGTCTTATCGACGGGAAGAATGTGAATGGTGGTGGACATAAAGTGGGCATGGGCTTCGAGCTGGAGGCTTAACGCTGCAGACGGAGAACTGACAAGAGAAGAGGAAAGAAGCAACACAGGAAGAAGATTTAAGAGCCCAAATGTGAAAGCACGGCGAAGGTCCACTCAGCGACACAAATACATCTTCCCTCTGAGTCCTACACACATACGCACACATTCTTTTGCCTTAACCCTCAAACCCTAAGCAGCCTCCAAGACCTCCTGTACTGTAACTTAAAAATATACATTGTTTGCAGGTGACACATTTATCTTTGAGAATATTTTACCAGAAAACACCAAATACAGTCCTCAGCAGGAAATTTATGCAAAACCTCCAGATAATGTGCTACTTGACCAGTTTAATAGGAAAAAGTGCACTTTTACAAAGCCTTTGTGTGTCAGATTCATCTGTTCTGAACAGGATTCAAAGCACCTTTTTACTTCGAATGTGTCGTCAGCTTGTTTTTGTTCAGATATACTCCGGGGTTTTAGACATTAGTAACATAGTAAAGGATGCTTGTTGTGGTTTTGTTGCATGCTTTTAAGACTTGAGGGAAGTTTTGACTTTGCAGGGTCAAACTGACGAGTACAGAGACGATAAACAGATGCAATAATACCTGGAGGGGATAACGCAGAAAGACAGAGAGCAGCTGATCCCTCCTAGACTAAGTGGACTGACTTTAGTTCACTATTTGACCTCAGAAACACAGTTTCACTCTGTGGACCTCCAGTTGCCTAAAAGTCTTTTTTTCAGGTCCTGTTTGGAGCTGTGCGTCGCCTCTTTGTCTTGTCTGATTTTGTGTCCTGTACCTGTTGAACCTTTACCACTACATTTCACTTTATCTGTGCTGTGCTTTGTTTAGTAGAGTTAGTCAACAGTTAGGACCTAAAACAGATTTTATCAAGTTAAAGGAATAAAGAGACTTAACACTATCATCTTTTGTTGACTCTTTTTTTTACTTTGACATAAAAGAGGTGAAGAGGAGGGAAGAACCTGTTCCCAAGAAGGCAGATAAATCAACAATAAGGACATTTAACATCAGTTTTGTAAATTCACATACATATATCTTACATCTTTTTACTTTGACATTTTTACAGCAAATAAAATATGAAAATGGATAAACAGGACAAACACTTGATGTTGTCAGATCTAAACAAAGTGACGACTAACTGGTAACTGATGTAGCTGTTTGAAATTTTCTAAGACTCTTTGGATTTAAATGAGATGTTGGTGAAGTCATTAACTATTATTAAAATGTCATTATGACTTGTTAGTAGAATCTTTCACAGTTTAAAAGGAAAAAAACAAGTAGGCTACATTATTCTCTTTGCATAGTTTCAGAAAAACACAGAAATGTTCTGAAACAGGTTTGCACAAGAACTCTTCTACTCTAATCCCCATATTGCACCAAGTCACAAGAGTAGAATAAAAGGTTGAAGTTCAGAAGCAGTGAGTCAAATACGGGCAATCTGTGGTGGGGGCTGTGCTCAGTTCTTCCTGTGAAGAATGGTTGTGTGGGTGAAAAAATGAACTCAATCAAGACATGAAAAGTGCCACAGTCCTTCATAACACTTCAAGCTGCTCTGTTGCACTGATGCAGAATTAGAGTCATTGTCTGCAGAGGCGGCTGCTGCTGATAACAGTCCTGATCAAGACCCAAGTGGGTCACAACATGTAAAATGAAGACAGTGGAGTGTTTCTGAAGGACAGTAACACTCTTCATGTTATGATTCAGTTCTTGAGTTAATTCTGTCTCCTATGCAACCATTCCTTAACAAGAAAAACATGATTCCGTTTTTTTAACCCATCCGACCCCCTCTCATGATCAGCTGCTTCAATTCTGCTGTCAAAATCTCTGTTAATTGTCACATTGGTTTAAAAACCAAATCTCATTCACACCAACATATAGAACATAATTAAAACAATCTTTTTTCTTAGTTTTCAACATCTTTCAATTATTTTCTTTCAAAAATAAGATTTCCAATAAAAAAAACAGTGGTCCTGCAAGAAACAAAAATTCATTAAGGCTCATAACGAAAGGCAGAGAATTCTTAGAGAAGAACTTGAAGTCTTAAAAATGTTTTTCTTATTTCATGATGAAACAAATGTAACTTAAAATACACAGCTTTAAAACACAAAAGAAATATTTTGTCGGACATTATTTATGCCTAAACTCATACATATGAAATAAAAGAGAAAATGTGCGCAGTGGTGAGTCAGCTGTTTTAAAGGTGGCCTTTTTAAGAGGTTCAGTTTCATACAGTTTTTCTAGCAATTCTAGTTTGGCCTAGTGGTTAGGTTTTCAACAATCCTGAATGTGGCAGCCCAGGTTTGATGGTCCTTTCCCCAAATATCACTCCACATTTTCTCCCTGTTCCCTGCTCTTTCCACTGTTCTCTCCTCTCTGGATAAGGGTTTGCATGATATGTCTAATACTTCAGGGAATGTCTTTTCTGGACTTATCTTCCAGAAACATAAAATAGTTAGTTAAAATGACAAATTGTGAATTCCTCCATCAAATCTAACCAGAGAAATATCTGAACCAAAGGTTGGCTTTATATTTCAGACAGAAATATGCATGCACCAGCCCTTACTTCATTCACATTGATTCACAAACCAGCCATCACCTCCTCATTGTGCAATTTGACATCCCATCCACACAGTGGTAGTAGAGTACCATATGTAAAAGAAAATAAAATCCAATTTAAGAGAGGTCACTGGAGAAGTTCTGTCCTCCACCCAGCCATGTCCACTCACGCAACATCTGAGAGAGGAAAAAAACAACCTTTTTCAATTTATTTTCATACAACACAGAGAAGAAAAACCACACCTAGCAGCTGTTTTACATCAGAGGGGGATGAGTGTGTTTGTGTACCTCCATACTGCTCTCTGACTCTTGAATTGTGTCGTGCAGCAAACTCTGGAGTCGACTCTCAAATGTCCTACTCTCCTCCACTAGAGACTCATCACTGAGGACACACAAACAGTGTTTCATGAAGATGGTATCCAAACTTTATGAGTTTTAATTACCAGATAAGAGTCTGGGACTCTAATGAAACACTTATTGAAGCCTGAATGTGGCATGTTCATACTCACAGCTGCTGTAGGCTGTGTCTCGGTGTCATGAGAGGTGGTACTGAGGAGGGGTTTCGAAGTCCATCAGGACTTCCACTCACTGGGCTGCGAACTTTACTCTGTACAAGAAAAGGTTACACACTTTGTTAATAAAGCTCTCAGCACATGCTTATCTAGGAAGTAAAAAGTAAATTCAAACAAATCACCTCAAGCTTTCATGACAAACATTTGTGGTTCTTGTTTCCTTTTTTGGTTTACATAAAGCACTGTCTGATATTGAATCATCCAGTCTCTTCTCTGAACTATAAGGGAGCTAAAATATTGGTGAGAAATTTGGAGAAGTTGCTCATGAAAAGGGAAGTAGTCTGTTACAGAAAGGGTATTTTAGACTTAAAAGGAAATAAAAACTTTTACAATTGTACCTATTTTGTGAAAGTCTACTTGTGTTTTTATGCTTTAACTTAATCTTTCAAACTGTTTGCAGAATTTGGAGACTTTTCTATGAGACCATTCCTGGAATATTAAGTAAGGGAGGTGAAACTCTCAGGAGCACCGGTCATGTAAACAAAACAATTTTTTGACATCTGACTTTTTCTTTTCATCCAGACTCTACAGTCAAAGTTCTGACCTTCTTTTCTTAGAGCTCTGGGGTTGAAGTCAGGATTTGGCCTGTAATCCTAGAACTGAAAAAGTTCTGATTTCTTTTCCCCTGCCCCTAATCTTCTTCCGTAAAGGAATTTCCAAAAAACCCACATTCACACAAAGAATATGATCATAAGTTTTTAAAATGGTTAAGCGATGGGGAGCGGTCACATGAGCAACAGTATTTGGACACCATATTGTAATATGGTTACATGCGATCACTTGGTGCCTGTGACAGGAAGTGAAACTGTCTGTGTTCAGTCTCGAGTCCTCACACATGCAACTTTGAGCAGGTTCCACAGCTCCCTCTGTCTCTTCTCCTGCAGGCTCATCAGGATCTGCTCGCTCTCCGCCATCCTCTGAACGACTCCCTCCACCTTCGGCAGGAGCTCCATCACACGCTGACGGCACACCGCAGTCTTACTGAGGATAGCACATACAATAATAATGATGATCAGACCATGAGTACAGACATAGGAGACCACAGACTGGACGGCTTATTCTAAAAACAAATTCTTCATTAATGAAAGGATGTGAATTTTTACACACGCTCATAAAGTTATGTTCTCTTCTATTAAAGACTTACAGAATTGTTCCCTTGCGCTAACCCATTAATGTATGATGCAGCTGTAAATTTTGATACATCATAAGCATGGGAGGGTGTCTTTACACCATAAAAGGTGACGAATTATATTTGCAGTTTGTTCCAAGGTGGATATATCAGAGACAGCACAGATGTAACTTTTGATGTTGAAGAACATTTTTTGTTTTTACTTCCATTTCAGTTTTCTTTTCAAGTTCCAACTGAGCAGGAAAATGAAGAAGTGGTTTGAGCAGGTGTGAACAGTCAGTGTTTCGGTTTTTATTACAGTTCACTGTGATTTGTCTGCTGTGGCATGCTGAATGTCTGCACTTTACAAATGCTGCTTCAGTGTTTAAACATTCCCCTTTCCCAGCAAAATTGCTTTTTATTTTCTTACTTTTTGAGACTAGACAAAAGAAATGTTGAGTGTATTTTGCTGTTTTCATCTTCTGTATTAAAATGAATAGCAAAATATCTTTTATTCCCTAACAGGGAGATGTAAACTCATATGTTGTTTTCTGCTTCATGTTTTGTTTATATCCATGAGGAGGTGGTTTTGCTGTTCAGTTACGTTTACATCTGTTGTAAAAGTCAGCCGTCTCTTTGTTTACTATGATAAAGTGCATCAGGAAACGACTCATCTCTTCACATCGACTTTCCCCTGGGAGTTTGGGAGGAACGCAGACTAATGAGCCTAAGACTGAGCTGAAGACACAACTTAAAAACAACAGCATGAGTGTGTGGCCTGTACTGAATGTTTCACTTTAGTTTGAAGGCCAGATATGGTTAACTTTCCATTCTCATTCACTATTATTCATCAACATAACCAAACATATTTTGAAAATTATGGAAATCAAAGATTGCTTGTAAATGTGTCCAAATTCAAACCCAAAGTGCAGTTAAATTGTATTCCACATATTCCAAATGATGAAATCTGTTTATGAGATATGACATTTGATTAGGCGCCTTTTTTGTGTGAGTACCTGAGGTGAGTGTAGAAGTCTCTGAGTCTCTTTTCATAGAACTGCACAGCCTGAAGAACCAGACGCACCACCTCCTGACTGTCGCCTGGACACCTCTGGTCTGAGCAGGGGAAGGGAAAGAGAGAAGAAAGTTTATTTTCACATCAAAACACCATCACGAGGGTTTGGTAATGAAAGTACAGATGCATGACGTCCTGACCTCTGGGTTTCTCTCTGAGTTTGCGGAACAGCTCCATGGCCTTTCCCTCACTGAGGAACAAAGAGAGGAAGACAGAAAGATCCAGAATAATCAGAGATGTTATTTAAGGTGACCATATTCTGAAAACCCAAAACGAGGACCCCCTATCTGACATCCTGAAGATCCAGCAAAAATACCTAAATATACTCAAAGATGTCAAAGTAGCTCCATAACCCATACATTTATTTAAGACACTCCTTTTTGAAATTTCTCTGGGATCAGTAAAGATTTATGTTTTCATTTTCTGTTTGAGGTGAACATTTTTTGTAATTGAAGCACAAATAGTGCATCTAAGCCCATTTCCGCCAGTAGGAAATAAAAAATGGATCTCAACTCTGTCTCAAACTTTTCACTTTTTATTTCAGAATTTTGACTGATGTTTCTTATAATTTTGACTTTTTATCCCCAAAGTTAGACTCTTTATCTCAAAGTTGGATTGATGATCTCAGAATTTTAATTATTTTCTCTTTGACTTTATCTTGAAGTTTTGACTTTTATTTGAAAATTTCAAGTTCTTTTACCATTATTATGAGTTTTGATCTCAAAATTTGAATTATCTTATCACAAAATATATACTTTTCATCTCAACAATCCACATTTTTATCTCAATATTTTAACCTTTTATCTCAAAGGTTTGACTTTTTGTCCTCTAATTTTGACTTTTTCATTTCAAAATTTGAACTTTTTATCTGTTTTTGAACACGCTCAACATCTTGACAGGTTGATGCATCAGGCTAATGCAAGTAGCTCAGTGCAGCATTTTATTATAAAGATTAATGGTCTGTAGAACAAGCTGTGAAAAACTCTGAAATTTGAGGGGAATTTTATAAAATCCTCCTGGACATAATTTTACCACCAAAAAGGAACATATGTTTGGGCAAAAGAGGATGTTTGGTTGCTGTAATATTAGTGTTTTTTTTTTATTCCCACAGTGAAGTTAGGCTCAGACTTACAGTGTGTCCAGGGCCTCTCCGCTCCTCCACGGCTGCCTCTGCACGTCCACGATGTCCTGCTGAAGATGCATCATCTCCTCCTCCAGTTCACTCACTTTGGCCTAGAGGTTAAAAATGTCTCTAATTTATTTTAATCCCGCAAACATACAAATATAAAAATGCAGAAACTGTATACTCTACCTGACCACAGCTGGCAGCAGTTTGCTCCATCTCCCTCCACACACCCAGGAGTTTCTCTGAGGCTAGCAAATATAAAATACAAACATAAGTCAGTCTGAGGATAAACTGCTCCACACATTGAAGAGTACTTTTCACCTGAGGTAAACATCACAACCAAACCAAGCTCTAGATGACAAAAATTTAAGGACAGACTAGTTCCTGCTTTCTACAAACATGTTTTTGTTGCACTCTACCTATCCCAGTGGCCGTCTGCTCTTGGTATTTGTCCATATCTATATGAAGGCTGGTGGTGAAGAAGTCCAGCTTTGCCACCAGCCTCTGATACATAGAAACCATCTCATTCTTCTGTTTGGACAGTGAGGAGTTGTGTCTCAGCAGACTCATGCTACAGAAGAGGATACAAACATGTTTAAAAAAAAATGAATGTGCATGTTGTGTGTAGGATTTGTGTGAATTTGCTTGTGAATATGTTTTGTGTTTCATGCGTCCTACATGGCGGCTTTCTGCCCCTGCTGTAGTCTCTGCCAGTCTTCCTTCAGAGAGCGGATGGTGTGCCACGCCTGGCCGCAAGTCCTCCTCAGAGGGCTGTAAGGCAGGACGTGCTTCGGGTCGCTTTCTGTGAGGAGGAATGTCAGAAAAACAAGAGATGTTTTTGTCTCTTCATTCAGGCATAAAAATAGCTTATTTTTCTTACCACATCATTTGCAAACAATGAGGTATGTGATTCATAAAGACCAAAAATATTTTCATGAACAGCTTAAGTTTTATCTTTAAATTATGTTAACCATAAATTCTGAAAGTGAAGGCTGTTTTTCCTCTGAAATAACAGTGATTGGTTTGAATGAAACTGAATATTTTTGCAGTTATCTCTGTACCAAACTATTATGATTTCTGTTTTATGGCAAATTTTGATAAAGAAAATGGGTGAGGAACTTTTTTTTTATTGCCATTTACTCACGAACAAAGCGGATGTTTTCTGGTAGGGTTCGAGGAGCAAACTGCGGTTCATAACTACAGGAGGAACGATCAAACAGGAAAACCAGAGGCAGATCCGTCCGTCTGCCATCTATCTCCTTAGGAAGTAGACAATGATAAGACTTATTAAAGCTTCAGTGTATTTTTACATTATGCTTTCCACCATTTTGAGAAGCTATTTTATTTGTAGCGTTTAGGTTATGACATTACTGTGTAATCTATGGAGCACTGCATGGCCAATCCTTGTGGCTCCAGAGCTAGCCCCGCCTCCAGCAGCAGCTCCTGATTGGCCGCAGGGATGCTGGTGTCTTTTTCTATCCTCAGCTGCAGGTTTGCCACCGTCTCGTCCTCAGAAACCGAATACGTCAGTATTTTAGCAGACATCATGTTCAGGACATGAACCAGCTGAAATAAAAGAGGAAGAAGTCAACGTGAACACAATCCTTGGCTCTCTGATTTCAAAATAAAGTTTTCAACTAAGTGTCTTGAGATAACGTTTGTTATGATTTGGCGCTATATAAATAAAGATTGATTGATTGATTGATTGATTGAACTATGGCACAGTCGAGATTATAAATGTCTGAGTTTGTTCAAAGAAGACAAAGAGAAAGAAAAAAGGAAGGAAATAATGCACCCTGAGTTTCAGTATGATTTCCATCTGGGAGAAGCAGTCGCTGGGCGTGGACTGAGGGTCTTTGCCTCTTTCCTTAGGAGACCACTTCAACATGAGCCTCAGCCACTTCTCTAGTTTCTCTGATAACAGACTGGTAAACAACAGTGAACACATCAGTCAGAGGAAATAGAGTTTAGACATAAAATGAGTTTGTTCCCATGCATGTGTGTGCTGGTCACCTGTTCAAATTGTTGGGCTGGGGCAGGTGTTTAGAGTAGCGCACCTCTCCTGAGAGATCTTCATAGACGACGATGTCATCATCCTGCTTCAGCCTCAGTTTGTTGTGCCTGAAAATGACACATATGGACTGGATGAGAGAAAAAAAAAACTTCAAGAGTTGAAACTTAGAGAGTTTTTCCAATGTTGTATCTGTTTGTGGAAAATTCTGCAAACTGAAAGACTGAACCTGAGTTTCAGCACTCATGCAGGAGTAACTTTCCTTCAGATCCCCTGAGACTCACATCTTTCATCCCTTTTATACCTGAGGTTCATGGTGGATTGATGTTGGCACAACTCACATTTCCTGCAATTCTTTGCTTTGTTAACTTCTATTTATTTATATAGTCTTAGTTTGTTTCAATCCTGTCACGAATGTTTCTTTCTCCTGAAGCTTATCATGATCGACATTGATGTTGAGCCCGTTTAGTTCAAATGGAAAAAGTTAAACTGGAGCCACACAAGCTCGGATGAAAAATGGGGAAAACAAAGTTTGAGCAAGTTGAAATGGTGGAAATTCTGCCATGTATCATCCCCAAACTGGGACAGAAAACATGACTCCACTTTATGACGACTTATGTGGCATATAAATAAATCATCAACTGAGTTACAGGAAGTTTTTAGAGGTGGCATTACCAAGGAACGGGTTGCCAGGTCGGTAAGAATGGGCGAAATCCTGTGATGCACTCAAACACCAGAGTCCCGAAGCTCCAGTAGTCAACAGTGACTGTGTACTTCTGTTTCTCTATGAGTTCTGGAGCCTGAAAACAAAACAAAAACACAAGTTTTAGCAACAGCTTGAGGAGAAGATTTTAAAGTTCTGTTTTTGACACTTACTAAGTACTGAAGTGTTCCCACAAATGAGACACATAGACTGCTCTGATCCAACTCTTTGGCGTATCCCAGATCAATGATCTTGTGAATCAACTACGGTTGGAGGAAAAATACAGAGACACAGAGAAAGAGTTAAAATCACAATCATATCCTACAGTTCTAAAAAAGACAACAGAAACAAAAACAACTGTACTATCTCTGTCCCTGGAAACTGATTAGAGTCATGAAATTGTCAAGTGCATAAAACCAGCAAAATGACTAAACTGATGTTTTTAAACCGTCTTTTGTAAAAACTGAAAAAAAACCTGTTAAGTATTAATAAGTGAGCTTTGAAGGAAAAAAGTTGACATTTTTTTGCTGTCTGACGGAGCTTTGCTAGCAGTTCCCGCTTGTTTTCCAGCTGCTGCTACTTCACTATGCAAGGAATGGATATGAAAGTAATATCTTCATATTAAATCTTAAAGCTAATATCATATAATTATTTCTTTAACACTGAGGGTTGCATTAACTTATAAGCAGAAACTCTTTTTTCCTGTTGGTTTTGTCCTTCTCTCCTCTTTGTATGTTGGATTTACTGTTTCTGTCAAAAACAAGTCTTAATGCAAAACCATAAAAAGATAAATTGTGGTTAGTGCAGTTTCTATAAACACTGCAGTTTGCAAAAACATAAGTGTATAACCTCTTTAATATGTCTGGTCTCATTTATTTGTAACAAAAAGTCCTGCTTGGTATAAAGTAACATATTTTTTTCATAAATGGTAAAATAAGCGTTGGCCCAGAAGGCAAAACAAGCTTATCCGAGAGATTCTTGGGAGCTGTTAAGACATATAAAATGTAATCTTCACTGGGGCATAGAGCTGCTCAGCTGGTAAGAGAGCATAAGAGAGACATGTCTCCTGGACTTATCCCACAAAAGCCACGCACAAACAGCCCCTCTTTGTTGTGGTTTGAGTGTCTTTGTCATAAAAAGATGTTTCACGGTCTCTTTAACTCACTCGCTTCTCTCCCTGCTGCAGCACAATGTTTTCAGGTTTCAAGTCTCTGTGGATGATCCTTTTCTTGTGGAGGTAGGTCAGAGCCGAGGCTGATGGGAGAAACAAGAGGAAGCATATAGTGAGAGGGAATAAGGGTCAGACAGAGACTGAGACTGGATCAGAGTTTAAATCATGGTCTTAAGGTTTATGTGATTCAACACAAGTGCAGTCAGTATAAAGAAATTAGATATGATGACAGGCTTAGCTTTAGAAATACATTACCCACGATTAGGGCTGGGTGATTAATCGAAAAATAATCACATTTGATCAAAATATCAGCCCTGTCCCTTTAAGTTCTGATGCTTTTAACATTTGTTTGTTTGTTCCAACAGGTTCAGTCTAATTCAGAGGGGATGAACAGAGGGTACGACTTCACTGTTTGTCTTCAGTCTGATTCACTGAGAGCTGTCAACTGCTTCAAAAACACACAGTGTTGGGAAGGGTGCGTTTGATTTATTCACCAAAGCTGCTCTGTTTGTGGAATAGCTACTGTGAAGGGATGTAGTTTTAATTAAGATAATCTACATCCCAGGTAAACTCTGCACTTTGTATAGCACTGTGACACAATAAATACAATTTAAATCCTAATATTAGTCCTACTTCCAGAGATAATAATTCCAGTTGTCAGTCAGACGTATCAATCAAAAAAATATCGCCTCCCTGTGTGGTGTGTCCGTAAATAAATGATCTATCAAACCTGGTGGTAAACATTTTGCCTGAACAACATAGTTTTAAAAGCATATCAAAACTGCTTCACACTCATGTTTTTGATGATTAACATGTGTAATCTCATGTTGTAGCATTAAAGCACAGGTGCACTCCAGATCTGTGACGGGTTTAACAAGCCTGATATTATCAGCCAGAGTTACGTAACTCTTTAATAAGATCCAGAAGAGGCTTTTGAGCCCTGTTTACATTTTAACACCTTTGATGTCCAGGAACTGAGTGAATAAGTTTTGTCTGAACTTACAACCAAAACTATATTGTGGCTTTACCTCTGCGTCAAAGTGTGAGTAGTGAATGTGCTGGCAGAAAGTGTTCAGCGAAGCGGAACTCGTAACCTTTGGGCACCTGAGTGTGTGTGTGTGTGAACATGTGAGTGTGTAAGGGTGTGAGTGTACATGCCTGTGTCTTTACCCTTGCCCATGAAGCAGTTTAAAAGGCATCACTCATTATCAGGAAATGTCCACAAGTTGGTAACAGGAAAAGGGAGTTTCTATGTGTGTGTGTTAGTGTGTGTGTGTGTGTGTGTGTGTGTGTGTGTTATCCACACCATATATGTCCTCTCTCAAACATGTTTACTCAGTGTGTTATATAAAGTATTCTCTTGATATGAGCTTTCAGACTTAAGTTGGTGACATAGCCTGAGTGTCCGATTGTTGACGTAAGCCTCGGCGCGAGTGTGTACAATCGCCACGGTGACTAAGACGTTAGTGGTTTGGGGTCACTGATGACATAATAATACTGGTCACCACAACTGCCTCTTTCATACAACAGGAAACTAATCACTGCCAGCTCACACCATCTTACAATCAATCTATCACTTGTCATGATCAAAGATGTTACAGTAGACGCTGTGTGATACTCACTGATGTCACTGAGCAGGATCAGGACGTAGCCCTCCCTCATCCCACAGCAGTTCTCCATGAGGTTCAGATACTGTAGACAACACAGACACAGACACTTGAAACTTATGTAACAAGAACCATGGGAAGAAAACAGCACAGGCCGACACAGTCTTTGAGTGGTTCATCAATCTGTCTTTTTTATTTATATGAACGGACTAATCTGCTTTAAAACTCCAATTTTCCCTCCATTAAGTTTATTGTGTTTATTAGAGATTTGGAAAAAACAAACCTCACGATCAAATCTTGGCAAATCAGCACTTTCCCTCTAACATCTTTATTTTGCCTTTCACTTTAAACCTCTCTCTATATAGAAGTCAACTGTTGGAAACTTGTGGCAGGCCTGTCAAAAATGGACAATATAGTTTTCCACTCTGTCCCAAACTAACCGCTCCAACTGGACGGCCCAGTATTTGACCATCTGGGATGCTTTGAAATTTTTATAACACTGTGGTTTGTTGGTTTGTGATGGTTGGATTTTCCTCTTCCTACTGGTGCCAGCACCATCCATCGCCTGGGGATGACACTGTCACAGATACAAACTGCTCCTGATTTCTACCCTGGAATGGTGCAACCAAACAAATCTGAGATTCACATTCAAGTGTGAAAAAAAGTTGTTCACCCAAGCAATATAACTTGTTGCGGCAGCTTTTTGTCTTTCACAGGAACTTTTTTATCGGGTATGTTTCCAGTGAAGCGTCAATAATTTCAGACTCTACCACAGAAATAAAAAGGAGATGTGTTTTTCTGCGGGAATGACTCATTAGTCATACTCTCTAATCGACAGTCATTTACTGTGATTCAACACTTTGACCTGAAGGTCTATGGGCCCAAACCCAATATCTCTGCGCATCCTTTACCTTCCTCAGGTCTCCACCCTGACAGTACTCCATTGCCAGCAGTGGTAGTTGATAGGAGACCATCTGTTTCCTCATTTCTTCTGGGACTTCCCGGGCCGCAACAACATTTACATGTTCCAACCTGAGTGAGGAAAACAATCAGAGATCAGTTGGTGAAGTTTCAGACATATAAAATATTAAAGATCTCTTTCTTATTACAGGAGGATCTTTAAGAAGAAGGTCTTTTCTTTTTCCACAATCTGTGCATTTTTCTCAAACTGTGCTGTGCACGTTGGTCTAAATAGATGACCTAAATACAAACTGATCTTAGTTCACAGGGTGTCGATAAAGTCTTTTTACAATTTAGATATCACATTTTAAAAGCAAATTTAAATTTGTTCCATTTACTCATTAGTTCTTAAAGTTTTTAATTATCTCTCATTCGTGTATTACAGGTACATTGTTGATAAAAGAGGTGCCCAAAAAATGTCTATTCAAAGGCACAATGTGAATAATGGAAAATTAGATACGCAGACTCAGTGAAACAACTGAACTAAATATGGAAGAGGTCCACTGTCACTCGTGTATGGCACAAGAAATTTATGGAGTTAGGGACAGTGTTGGATAAAGAGAAGAGTGGGCGACCAAAATCATCAAAGGAAAACAAGCCTCCCAGCGCTCTCCGACAAAATTAGTTCTCCTACAAAATTAATTAAATCAAAACTTCAGTATCTACTCCTTGTTTTGTATAAGTTTCTACGTATTTGTCCGTATATTTTAAATTGTTATTTTTATTTCATATTAAAAAGACTCTTTAAAGAACACCCTGTATTGCTTGAGAAAACAAGATGCACCATTTTTACAGAATAACCTCCACTGAATCAGTCAGAGACTCCTTCTTCCATCCTCCAAGGCTTTATAAACACATTTATCTTATAGATACACATTCACAATCACCTGTAAATGTTTTTATTGCATCATAAATAGCCTGTGATAACAGCACTCTTTCTCCTCACAGTGCTTCCTCTGGACTCTGACGTTCTCCGTCTTCTTTCATCATTTGAGGTTTACAGACTCAGGCTGACACATTGAGTTTCCGATTACCACACAATCAAGAACATCTTACAAAAGCAAAGGGGGAATAGAAGGATAACAAACCCAGACTGATACCAGGGCAAGCAAGAAGGTGATTTACACTGTAACTGAAACATGGTACAACATGAAGTCAGAGTGTTCCAAGAAAAGAGATGAAAGCACTCGCCAGAATTATCACTCACACAAACTTTCCCCCCCCAAAAAAATAAAGAAAAGGAAAATACTGCTTTTTCTCACTGGTGTGAATTTAAAAAGCACACTTTGATGATTACTGCTAGATAAAAAGTTTTTAAAAAGTGCAATGAAATAGTGAGAATGATCATAACAATGAAAACAAGAATAACACAAGTAGCTTTCTAAAAACCAGTAGATGGCAAAACTGCAGCACATGCTATGTGCACACATCAAACACATGAACATAATCAAAGTAAGGTATTTTTCAGTGCATGTGCGTTTGAACATCTGTGTTAAGTAGTTGTAATAATGTAATTATAGGTCGCCATGCGTGTGTCGCCTGCGCTGTGGTTTTTCCACGAGTTTGCGTGGGTGCACAGAGGGTTGTGGTTGTGACCAAGTCTGTCTGAAAACAACACACTTGTTAAAGTGGGATTAGGAAAAAAATGTTTTTATGCTCATGTTTGCAGCAGCTAATGGCATAACACACACACACACACACACACATAGTAACTAGGGTGACCTTTCCTTGAGATTAAAATCACTTTTTCAGAGTGAGCAGGGTTGCTGCAGTGGCTGATGTAGAAAACAACAAAAAAACCAACCCAAAGCAAAAACACAAGCACAAGACATCACCAACTTCACTGACCTGACACACAAACTGTTAATTGACAACACAGACGAGTGTGGAAATGAAACAAACTCAAAAGCAGAACAAAATGAGGAGGTGGCACATCATCCTGTTAGACAAACCACCAACAGACCAAAATAACTCAAACTTCCACACTGCTCTAACTCTTTCATGCCATGTGTTTTTTTTTTAACTATTTAAGGATCCAAAATTAGTCTTTATTTTGAGAAAACTTGAGAAGCAGATGGGTAAATTAAAGTCAAACGTCACATTCGTAGGCACACAACTGGTCATGGAATGTACTAAGGTGAGTCACAACACCTCAAACTAAATCTTGTCTTCAATACCAAAAACAGCCTCAAGACAGAGCAGGGAAAAACAGTGACGTAGAAGCAGACAAGGGGAATTTATTATACAGTCAATGAAGGTATCTCAATTTTTTTAGAAGAGCTAAAAAACTGTGTCAGTTATATAGTTGTGGAAAATTCCCCTGGACTCTTTGACCAAAACAAAACAAAAAGAAAAAACAAGCAAAATGCCGCAGTCTGGAATTCTGGTAAATTGGACAATTGGAGCTGACAAGATAAATCACATTTTTTTACGTTTTTTATAGATAAATATTGTTTTGTAAATGTGCACCTTTTTCATTTTACCATCATCACAGCACAGCCTTGACTGATTTAAATTATCCTGGGGTCGTATTCTGTGTCAAAACTTATTCAAACTATTTTAATCATTTACTTCCTGCTTCCTTCTTACCGTCTCTTTCTTGTGAAGCACCGCCATATAGGTTAGAGTGTGTCTTGATTATAAATAGCTGTAACATACCGCACTCACTGCTTTTCTCGAGCTCCCTTCTGTGTTTTCTGTCTTAATGTTCTATTTTGTACTTGTGATACAGATGAACTTCCAAAATTAGGAAATAAGTGCATCTGAGGTCTATCTGTTGTCTGTGCTTTATTTACTTCTTCATGCTGAAAGTGCAGTAACAGTCACTACATCCAACGTACTGACTCATCCTAACTTTGGTCAACTGAACATAGACAAAGAGATCCCTTCCTTTCAAAGAGGAAACAGACATTTTACTCGAACTGAACAATGTCCACCGGTACAAGATACGACATAAAAAGTGCAGTTTGAATTAAGCTTACGATACCAGTGAATTAGCATGTTATTTTGTTATATGTAATATGTTATTATAAATACACAAAAGGGTTGAAACTGACCTCTTCATGATCTGGATCTCCAAACACCATCGTTCCTTGTTTCTCTCACTCAGCTCTTGTCTGCACTGCTTTATGGCGATCTGCTCATCTGTGTCCTGAAAAAAGACAGAAGAATAAGATAGAAGCAGCTAAATCAGGATTTGGAATAAAATGCTTCAACATTTCAAAGTTTACCTCATCCATTGGACTTTATGTAACAATACTGCAACTAAGTTTATTCATTGGTTGATGTTTCATTAATTCCATGAATCTTTTGGTAAACAGCACTTTAGAAAACAACAGAAATGTCTGCAGCAGAACTTGGAATCATTTAATATATGCCAGCTTAGCCCAGCAGTAGTATTGTGCATCTCATGTACAGAGGCTCCAACACCTTGAGAAGGAGCTGGAGTCTGTCTTATGGCCCTTTGTTGCATATCATTCCCCAATCTAGCTCCCCATTTTCCTTCTCTTTCCCCCATCATATGCTCTAAATATAAAGGCAAATTGATATAAAATGAAATTAAGTGTGACAAATTAAATTCTTCGATATTCCAATATTGAACTGAGAGACATAAAGAGGGCACAGGGAGAGTGGATGAGGGATAATAACCAATAAAAAACATCACAAAACACTCAAGGTGACACAAATACATTTAGTATTGTGCATCCTGTTTCTCATGGCATCATCAAGGAAATAGTACCCACCCTGCTTCCCATTGCCTAATCAATGAACCAATAATAGCCCACAGTATTGTCATTATTGGAGGAAATTTCCCATCCAGGATGTTTAGTCATGAGACCAGCAGCAGGGCCCTTTGATTAAGTCATTTCCGCTTGCTTTTCCTATTGCCTTTTAGACCAGAGGCAGTGATGATAATTGAATTGTTACACACTAAATCATTCCCTCTTGAACTTGAATCCTTTGAATGTGCAGCACAATTGAATTACACAAGGTTATCAATCTTAGTTTTGCTTTTCCTTTCAGACAATTATTTCATTAAGAGCTGCGTTGAACTTTCTGATTACCTATTTCTCAAATATCTTGTTTCATGTGGTGATGCTGTCTGGCTCCATGCCAGCTCAAAGTCTGCCTCAAAAGTGAGTATGAGTAAACAGATCTAAAGTAGAGCACTGAAGGGAGGAAGAGGAAGGTCCACTAATCGGGCGTATTCTTGGTCCTGCACTTTTCTGTTATAAATGATGAAATTCTACAATGCTCTCATCCTGTGACTTCCAGTGATATCATTACAATAGAGAAACTTAGGTGAGTAATGCATGCAGCTTCCTGGACCTGTAATAATGTCATACTTTCTTAAATAATAATAGCACAGGTGGAAACCAAACCCCTAATTAAAGACGATACTCTTTTTATAGACACTGATTTCTACCTACACCTAAAGGAAGGTTTTGCAAAAAAAAACAAAACAGAAAATATTAGGAAAAGGAAACCACCCTGTGTGAAATGGTTAAAAATGCAAATTTTGCAGCACTTTAGGAGGACAGACTAAAGTTTCAACAACCTGGCACAAAGTCTTTGAGCTGCGTACCTTATTTTGCCACCTTGTGACGTTCCCAAAGCCTCCAGTGCCAAGTCGCTCTTTCAGCTCCCAGGGCCCACAGCTCTGCGGCTGCTGCAAAGGGACTCGATTCATGGCCTCGGCTGGTACTCTTCAGCTGCAACCGGTAAAACAAAGACAAGAACTAAGTTAAGATTTGGTAATCTGCATTTAAAATTCCTGGGGTGTTGGATACACAAGTCCCTGAGCTGCTGTACTCTATCAGTGCTCATCGAAGGCCTCGAGTCCAATCACATTGCTGCAACTTAATTATCCAATTTATTCAAACAGATATGTTTGTGCTTAAACGTTCACCTTTATTTGACAATGGTAGGACTTTTATTTAAAAATAATACCCCACTCTAAACCGTAGTGTTGTTAAACTGGAAATGAGACGGATGACTAAACCATCACCACTTATCTTAAAGTGAGTATAAAAATTCTTTGAATTGTGGCCAACTTCTGCTTCAAGGATAGTGTATTTTGTGTCATGCATCAGAAACCACCGATAAGTCAGTCCAGTCAAAGCGGTCCTGGTTGGATACCTGACAGATTTTCCTTTTTTTTAAAAAATAAATCTTTTTCCATCAAAAATTGTGTCATAACATCACTTTCCTATGCATCTTAAACACATCTTTTTCTTCCTTTTTTTCTTCTTTGTATGATTCTTCTGATTATAATGACATTAACTACAATAATATTTACATTACAAACACTTTAACAGTTAATAACAATAAAATAACAGTGAAATCTGTTACTGAGAACCAAGGGGATGACAGCTAGCCTTCATTTGAAGAAATGTAACCTAGTTGTTGTTGTTTCCCTATCTGTTTTTGTCAGTTTATCCAGTTCTTCTCTGATCAAGTAACTCAGTTTTTCCATGGTACAAATTCTTTGCATCACTTCAACTCAATCCTTTACCTCCGTCGATAGCCATTTCTTGTGTTACGTCTTTTTTACTTGACGTTAACATAACCCTTAACATATATTTCCTGACAAAGCCTGTCATTTCTACAAGCATTTTTCCAAGATAAAATAATTCAGATATAAGTGGGAGAGTTACACTCATATTGGTCTCCATATTTTTTAGGATCTCCAAGATTTTACTTTTCTGCAAAAATAATGGAGACAGTATCAGATGCAACAGCCTGGTATAAAGATCAGTATTGGTATTACTTAATAACTCATTAGATATTGGACTCTGCAGAAATAAAAGCTAGCTATTAATAACCTACAAAATTTTAGTACATTATTTTCTAAGTCAATTTCAACGACAATTTTAAAGGCAAAATAAACATCATGGATAGATGGTGGTGTAATAAGTCCTTATTAAAGCCTTTTCAGTTTATACCTGTGTACTACAGTGACTGTAAACATCCCACAGTGAAGGCCCTGTGGTGTTTGTGTACCAGCCAACACTGCAGGTAAACTCATGTAACCCTTCAATCATATTGCTTCTGTTTCTCACTTCATGCTGCACAGTTTAGATTAAAAACATAACAAGCATTAAAACAGCATTTAACCATAACCATGACTTGACTTCGCATGTTTTTAACGCGTTTTTTCTCATGCAGAAGAGCGATTCAACCACGAGCATGAAGTGAAGACTTTTATGAAAACTAAAACCTACCTTTCTCTCTGAAGGTAGCACTCGCACGCGTTAATGTCTGTTTTTCTGGCACTACGATATAAAAAAGGCACTTAGTGAGTTAAATATTAACACAGGAGTAGCTATTCCGGCGACACCACATAACTCCAAAACTTTTTTACTTCCTGATACTCATGTTTCCTGTAAACCTGAAGAGACCCGCCCACAAAAAGGCAGACTCATCTGAACTCCTTTCTCTTTGCTGCTGAGATGAACACGGCACAACCTCAACCATCGAGCGCAACCCATGCAAGACTTTTTAGACATGAACTTTAAAACAACAACTCAGCTTTCAAAGTCTTGAATAGTAAAAAACCAAAACAAAAAAAAAAACTCTCTTAGAATATAAAATAATGCTGGACAGCATTTTGGACTACAATTGGCTTGGAGACCTTAAAGGGACTGTGAGGACTTTCCAAGTGATCTTGAAAAAGTCCCATATCAAGAAATATGCCTGATTACAATCCTCAATTTAAAATGAGATTATCAGAGCTAAAATAAGTCATTATTAAATACTAATTCCTAGCTTTCTGATCAGGACTGAATGAGTCGAACTGGACTGAATTGATTTATGGCATGTCAAAGTCTCTATGGCAACACCAACACACCAGCTGACCAAGTTTAGCAGTGACAAGAGAAATCTGTGTTTTTTTCTCTACCAAAAACAATTTCTGTGATTTATTTAGTAGTAATGGTGGAAAGAAGCTGGGATATCTATGTACTGGGCTACTAAAGTATGAGACAAATTAACAAAGTTTTCTTGTTGTCACATTTCAACCAACAGGAATACCTAACTGTCGATAAATACATTATCATGTTGCGTCGTATCTGGTAAAAAGTTGTCTTGGACAAAGAAAAGTAGTGTTTAAAAGATTTAATTTTACTTTCACTTTCACTTTCAAAACAAATACATCACAACAGTTTGCACAAGTCCTACGGCTGCTGTAGTCAACTTTGTAGATTCCTCTTACAGCCACTTTAAAGCATTTTTTGTTTTCACATTTTCATGGATTAAACAAAAAACAGAAAAGTCTTTCCTTTTTTGTTGGGACGGTCGACTGTACAATAAATAGATGTTGCATTCGTGACATCATCAATCTGTTTTTTTGTTTTTCTTTCAGATAATACTGAGATATTACTGTTAGCATTAAGTCTTTTTTATAACCCGATAAAGAATTATTGCTTAAAGCAGGATCAGCAGGAGACTCGCTCCATATCAGTTCCAAAATTGACAACACCTCTCACATTCAATAAATATCAAGGACTATTTTCACCCTCTTGATAAAAAGAAAATCAGACACACATAGAGAAACAAGTCTATGCTCTTGTTTCCTCCAGGTTGAATTACTGCAACTCTCTTTTATCAGGCTTTTCTAACAAATCTATTAGGACTCTTCAGCTGGTTCAGAGCGCTACAGCTCAGGTACTGACTGGAACCAGGTAGAAAGAGCAAATATCTCCAGTGGAAGAGCTCATCATTCCATATTATCCATCTAGATCACTGCGCTCTCAGCACGTAGGCCTGCTTGTCATGATTATGGTCTCCAAAAGTATTACATGAGGTCGAGCCTTTCATTATTAGACTCGTCTTCTTTGGAATTGTTTACCGGTTGAGGTCCGGGAGACAGACAACCTCTTTATTTTTAGGATTAGACTTTAATCAGAATAAGATTTCTGTTGTAATGTTCTTATTGTTTATGAGTCACATAATGTGCGTTTAATAAAATAATCATAGTAGTAACATTTTCTGAAACGCTAAGTCATTGTTGTTCCAAAAACTTTTGATTAGGAAAGATGCACTCCGTATCTTCAGGAGAACAGCAGTGTTGAATTTCATTGAAGCAGTTGCTTTTCTTGGATTTAAAAACAGACAACCCTCTCAAGCCAAAACATGAATTGACGTGTGAGAGCCAGGGGGACTTCTGAATTGTTGACGTTATGCTCCACACTCTGATGAAAAAGTTTCCTAGTAAAGGCTTTCTTTCCTGTTTATTATATCAAAGTACGATAGTCTCCCTGATATTCAAAGCCCAAATACTGAAAGTGCCTCAAGGAGTTCAGAGTAATTTTGGAACATTGTTATGTTTGGCTGTTTAGTCATACAAACCCTGTCTGTGGAAAGGACTCATCTAAATACATATTATGAAACAGGTGCTTGTTTTCCCTTTGAGTTGATTCATCGATTTCAATATAGCTTTTTAGTTTATCACATGCACTGAAAGTCAGTTCAACTCTTTTGCTGGGAGTCAAGAGCACATTAAAAAATACAAATGGTAACATAAATTTTTCCATACTTTTTGTCATTAGAAATTTGGAAATTACTTTTTTGGATGTTTTTTAAGTTTCTCACTGATGACAAGGTACCTCTTTTTTTCAAGCTAAGTGATCACCAGACTAACTGTTATACTTGGTTTCTGAAGTTAATTGCAAAATGGAAAAATAGTTTTTACGCGAAACTAAATGCAAATGAACTCGTGGCACAGATTATTATTTTCAACAAAGGCTTTCTGCTTGATCAAGGGCCAACTGTTTGTTTTTCACCCAGCTGATGCAAAGACAATTTTTTTATGAGATATTAAAACTTTATAAAGATACACTCTTTTGTGCCTCTTACTGATACTTCACAACTTTGGGATATTCTGAATTTATCTGAGTTTACTGAATCAATTGAAGAAGACGTGTTGGAGGAGATGATGATTTCCTGCAGTTTCTAGACAGATACAAATGCCTATGACTCGTGTTGCAAAACGTAAAAAAGGTCAATGATGAGTTGAAATGTTTTTATAATCTCTGAACACCTGGGAGGAGGTGTACAGTACATGATTATAACATAACTTGATAAACTCTTTGGCAAGGGAACACAGAATAATATTAACTGTGATGAGATCCCTTGCAGTGCTTGAGTAACAGAGTTTAATGCTTTGGACTCGAGCCATCTTTAATTGATGACATTCCTAAAGTAACCCCATCACAACCCAATATAAATGTTAGTGTGAGTGCGTAATTTTTTTTAAACAAGATGTAGGAGTGCACTCTAATCTAACACAGATGGAAACAAATAGAACCAACGTCAAACTAACCATCCCCGCCCATCACAACCTCGAGTGCCATGTTCTGAGCCCTTTTATATGGCGTTAACAGACAATAAAAACAATGAATATGAATTATCCAGTTTAAATAAAACCACTGGTGATACTAAGAAAAGACAGACCTATTCTTGAGTCTAAGCGACTGGGATTTCCTGAGGAAGGGATGGGTTGAATACAAGGAATAGTGGTTTTAAGAAATGGCTCCTGGTGCCAGCTGGTTAACCGCACAGATAAAATGTCACCCACAGCCAATCACAGACTGACAGAGGTCCTTCACGCTGTGAAAAATCAATAGAACGCCAGTTTTTATGTCACATTCACCACAGTCTGTTCAGGAGTATTAGAACGGCTAGACTGAAAAATTAATTCCCACTGTCAGCACATTAGATAGACAACTAGAAACTCTTAGCTACAACATGATATGGGGGATACTTATTTCACCTTACCTGAACTCGTCATTTTAAAGAATGACCTCTCCAAGACAGGCCACAGTACAGCTTATAAAGTCACAAACAGCCAATGAGTAGACTAACCAACAAAATAATGAAATATATGATACATGAAAAGACCTGACAGAATGATGGAGCAAATGGCTGTCAAAATCAATCAAAATGACAAATATATGAAACATTCACAGCTAGGTTTCTTCCCCATCATGCACCTGGAGAATAGAGTATAAGCTAAAGACTGAAATAAGGATCAAGGCCAAAACAAGAGCTAGATGCTAAAACTCTGGCAAAAGGTTAAAACACAAGCTAAGTTGTTTTTGAAAATGTTTATACCAGGAGTTATACTGCAGTGATCTCTTCAAACCTGGATTCAATAAGATGAAGAATAATGTGACACTAGCTCTGCTTGGTAAAAGTGCACTGGCAGGACATAACCAGGATACACAGTACCGATACGTCTCAGACCAACGTTTGCTTGTTGCCATGGTTCAAACAACAGCGCTATGTAACTGTTGATGAAGTTGATGATCATTACTGTTCAACGTTTGTGAATCCCGTTTTTGTCGGACCAGTGCTCACCTACCAAGTGGATAATGTAAAGTCACTCTCCACTTTATTGATAAACTCTCAGGTTTGAACCAAAAATGCTGCTTTCAGAGCCGAAATTAACATGTTAACAGCCTGGTAAAAAAAAACAACTGTTCCCTGTCTGGATTTCTTATTTCACCAATGACATACACTGTACTGAGTAAATTTTTTTCAAACTCTGAAGTTTGGAAGATATTAGGATTGCGAGCTCGCCCAATTAGAGGTGTAGTTCAGATCAAGTTACTGACGGGTACCCAATCATTGGGCGCCCATCAGTCACGTGATCTGAGCTGTGGCTCTGATTGGGTAAGCTCTCGATCCTAATATCTTCCAAACAGCAGAGTTAGAAAAACATTCACCCCCCCACACAGTGTGTGCCGCAAGCGAAATTAGCAATCCAGACCGGAGACAGAGTTTGTACCAGGCTTTAAATACGCTGATTTCGGCTCTGAAAACGGCCTTTTTCCCGTCTGCTTGTACAGGACTTCCGGTACTTCCGGAGCCAGACTCAAGCGGTCACTAGAGGAACAGCAGCTTTTTAGCACTTCTGTGTTGCCTAATTGTATTCAGATCGGAAGTTGCCGCTTGATTCAAACACATATCTGTTAATGTTTGTGCAATTATCAGGCCAAAACCACCAAGGTAAACTTGTTAACAGGGTCATTTTTGAAGTTTCTGTTCTCATTATGATTTAAAAAGAGTAAACTGTTTTGTTTTTCAATAAATGTCTTCACCCAACCACTAATCATGAGTGATAGAAAGGATTTTGTGTTTTCATTCATATTTTCTGAGAAAAAGCCAAAAAAATCAGAAATTCTGCTGGGGGGTGTAAACTTTTGGGCACAACTGTATCTAGAAATGGATTTTTTTCAAAATCACAAAGAAAGTCCTCACAGTCCCTTTAAGCCTTTGGTGATGTTTACACACTCCAAATTATAACTTAATTTTCTTCTATTTTTTCACTGTGTGTGTGTGTGTGTGTGTGTGTGTGTGTGCTGATCGGGGGGTCATCGAGGGGTAATAACTACGCCACTGTCCCGTGAAACCCACGGGAGACCATCTTTTCTCAGGAATAGAGGGTGGGATTTTCCTGGACAGCTTCACATCCAGTTCGACGCTGAGGACATCTGAGTATCGGCCCCGCCCAACAGGCTGCATCATCATCCGGCCGGACAGCCTCGCTCTCCCGCTGAGGTCACAGCCCTCCCCCTCCCTCACTCCTCCTCACTGAGCGGCAGCAGCGGAGCGCTGCGATAAAAAGTGGAGGCAGAAAGATCACTGACTCAGTGCGAACGAGGGAACCACAGGGACACAAACTTCTCCTGCAGAGACACAGAAAAATCAGTCCCTGAAGAGTTTTAACCAGAATCACGGTAAGTGTTTTCTGTACTGAAATGCTATCGCGATATCTTTGCAGTGCTGTGCATCAGGTTGTTTTCTAGGATTATTTTGTGAATGATCTTTAATCATGACTTTTGATGGTTTCAACTTAGTGCAAAGATGTGGGGAAAGCTTTAGTGAAGTTTATAGTACTGTGCATGGGTTTCTGTTCGAAAAATAGAAGAAATGTAAGTCTCTCATTTGTACTTGACATCCCAAAACCATGCCTTTGCCTTCTATTATTATGACTATTGGACATTGTTGTTTGACATACAACAATGTTGTAATCACTGAATCAACTTAAACTTTTTACATACTACACCCTAAGTTGTAGTATCAAGTTAATTGAATTATTAAATTAAACAAGATCAAATAAGTGTACTGTAAACAGTGACCTACAACTGTTTAAGTAACTTGTGATTCAACATGACACACACATTTTTACATGGATAACACAGTTGGGTCCTTGCCCTCGTTTCAAACAAACTGTGTGGGAGGTTGAAACTTAAGATTACCGCCTGCTTGCTCATGAACCTGGCATCTGAATTACTTTGCCATCCTGACTTCAGCAAGTATTTACCTTTTTCCACCTACATCAACAGTTTTAATCTGAACAAACTTTCCTCACAGCATCACACATCATACCCTTTAACAGGAAATTGTCTCACTAAGGCTTCTAGTGTTACGAACATTACAAAAACTTGCTGATTTGGTGCCCTGCTGCTTGAGTCAGTGAAGGTTTCTTATCTGTGAACATCCCCGCTGTGTGACGCTGTGTACCACCCTGAGTCAAAACCTGCACAGGATCACCATCATGCAGCCTCTTATCAGGCTAATGAGTGGGATTTTGCGTCTCTTGACTGCCCTTACTGGCGTTTGCAGCGTTGATATTCTCCACCACACTGATACTCTGTTCTGTTGCATGATGGGAGAAAAGTAGTTTATATCCATTATCTGCATTCCCGGTAGTGTGGTCAGCTGTGTTAGTGCCTCAGACGCAGGGTTGTGACTCATGGGACCTATAAGCTGTAAGTTAAGGGTAGGTCAGACAGAGGATAGAGTTGGATCGGTTTGTGGGAAACTTGGCCTGAAGATGACGCAAAAACCATCGAAAGACATTAATTTAATACATGAATCTGCAAAAGTTAACCTTCATTTTTCCTCTATGACTGCATGTTGGAGTGATGTCTCCATCAAAAGGCACCGATAGTGGTTATATATCCAATGAAAGCTTCTCTCTGTCCTGGCTGGAAGCTGGGATGACTCAGGACTACTCACTCTCTTCCTGCTGACCGCTGGGATTTGATTTCATCTCTTCCTTTCTCTGTTCCCTCCACCCTTTCATCTCCTTTCACATATCTGTCTCATGTTCCAGTTTTTACTCATTTCTAATGTCAGCACCTGCTCTTTCTGCCCCGTCTGAGTTTGTGTTTCTTTCTGATAAGAGGTTCAAGGCTTCGTATTGTGCACAGAGGGAGGCTGTAATAAAGAAACAAAGCAGCTCTCTGTTCTTTGGGGACTTCACAGAGATGGATCACAGCTGGTTTACTGAAGCTTGACTGAAAACTCCCTGAATGAATAATACCTGTTAAGGAGCTTAACAGAGTCTGACATGACATGATATTGCATGCCAGAGAGCATCATCAGCAAACATATTACACACGTGCAAAGCTCTGAAATCTAAGGCAACACCTAATCTAAGGCTTTGTGCATGTTTATAGAGCAGCAAGTCGAACCAGTTTAAAAAAATCTGATTTACTGGAAACATAAATCTGCCAGGAATAGCTTTTACAATACAAGCTCATAAATCTCTCACTCTCCAAGAAATACAGTAAGAGAACTGAGATCCGTGCCAGTTAAATTAGACTTCAAGAGAAACTGTGCCAACTGCAAAGATGTTTCCTTCGACACTTCCTCCTTTGGCTGCCAGAGTGAGCAGACCAAACTGAATTTATTGTTCTATTATCAATTCAGGCCTGTGAATAGAAAAGAGTCAATCAAACCAAACTTAAAGATGCTTCGAGGTTCAAATTTTGAGTTTTACAGAGAGGTGCAACTATGCCTCCTGTAAATCTTTAAACCATTCTCACACTTGTGGTTTTTGAAGTGTTTGACAAAAATGTCTCACCTCCGACCATCACTACCTCAGCACACTGTCATCATTACATGTCTCTGTTAATGGTCCTGTGACACAGTTTGTGGTAACCTCTTTAGGCCAGTAGTTCCTTTAAATAAGCAGCAAAAGCACCCAAATAGGAAGTGAAAACTGAAGCGTGTATTTTTGTTTCTCAGTCTTATCGCCTGTTGCACGTGTTAGTTTGACCAAAGAGGTGCATCTGAAGCTGCTGCTGCTGACTCACAGTCTGGCAGCTGCTGCTCCGAGACGTTTTCATTTCTTCCATTCATATTTGACCTACTAGAGGAGCCACACTCTCCTCAGGCTGTGAACATGGTAGTACACGTTTCACAAACTGAGTGATTGGTCGTGATGCCTTTTAACAGTCAGAGCCAGTGGGATGCCAGTGATATGCTGGCTTTTTAAAGAAGGAACTGAGTATGAGGCATTGTTGTGGAGTTGTAGCTTTTAGTCAGCACATCACTTACTAGTTGTGAAGATTCCTCATGTGTGGTTACACTGACATTACCAGAATGAAGTTGTTATATTGCCAATAGAAAGTTACGTCACAAGAATTGAGTTGTGATTTTACAAGAAATGTTGTCGACAGATAAAAGACTCATTTTTTTTCCACTAAGTCTGTGACATGGTCTGACTTGAAAAGAATCTGGACTCAAGTGCTTTTAGCCCTTAGTAGTTTCGGGCTTGTTTGACTCTATAGTTTTAAGTTTAATATACACTCACAGATAGACCAGAACTAATTCGCCAACTATTTATCAATTAGCTGTTAAATATGACACCTCCAAAGGATCAAAAACATGCATTTTCTGTTTGTTATTTAAAAAAACATCCAAACATACAGCTGAGATGCCCATGTGTTGTTGTAGGTTGTCACTATGTTTCTTTTCAAGAGTTGGTCATCTATAGGCATTCACTTGTGCTGTACACAGTGACTTTGTATATCCAAACTAACAACTTTTCATTGATTTGTTCAGTTTGCACACATGTTCAACTGCATAAAACCTTGTAAGTCAGACCACTAAAAGAGTTTAAATGTTGCTGTAAAGGCACCCAGGCAGGGCCTCTCCTCCTCAGATACTGCAGACTTTAAAAAGGGGTGTGATACACATATTTTCATATCTGATGTGTACTCGTTGGCCTGAGTTTTTGTGCATGCATGTGTCGATATGAGCTCACGTTTCCGAAATGCATGGGGCCCGTGCTGGCTGTATTGTAGCAGGAAACACATGTTTTGAGCTGACAGGGTGGAGAGTGGGGTGACTGGATGGAGCTCAACAGCTGCACAAAGGAAACAAAAAGGAAACTGGTGTTGTTGTTTCCCTGTGAGAGAGGCTCTATCAGGGGGGTAAAAGTGAAGGTCAACAGGGTATTTTATTTGTTCCAGGCACAAGGATAGCTTTCACAGGACCTACTCTCCTGATGGTGAGTATGGGAATGAATTAGGGTGTTTAAAAAAGTCAGATCCTAATAGGGGAGACTTTGTCCCAGTGAACAATAAGCAGAGGGGACAGTAAATCTTTGTGTGTCGGGGTGTTTATTAGCTCCACGTTCCTGAGCACTTTGTGTGTGTGTGTGTGTGTGTGTGTGTTTGATTGCCCCACTGATGTATGAAAACACACACTGCTGTCTTCTGTTAGCCCAGTCAACCACAGGAGTTGAGTCAGTGGATGTAAAAACGTGCAGGCATGTATCCACACGGTTCTTGTTATATGTCTGTGTCTGTAGGAGAAATTCCTCATCTCTATTTTTAAGACAACTTAGTTATTCCTCACATGTAGGTCAACATTTTCGTGTCACTCTTTCTTTCTTTCTCATCTCTTCTCTGTTTTCCTCACCACTCCATTCTTCAATCACCCTCTCCTTGGTGACTCATGTTTACTCACACTTAACTGTGGAGCAGCATCTTTTTTTCTGCTTCATGTGACTTATTTAAAGTAAAGAGGAAGAAGAAGTGGCATATCAAACATATTTTCTCCATTGATAAAACGCAAAAACTAGGACTGTGGTATCTCTGTCTTGCGACGGGCTTTCCCTGCTGTTGTCCCCTCCTTCTCTTTTAAGTTGTGAGTCACTTCATCCTCCCACGACTGTAGCTCTGCTCTGGTGGAGCAGGAATTCTTTAAGAGCTGTGCAGAAACTTTCTGCTGTGTGTGCTGCTTTTTTTCCACCACCCCAGGATTGTCCAGATTGTGATATGACAGTTAAAGTCTTTATTTTTAGCTGAAAGTGAAGATAATCTGCGTCCTGTTTGTTCCCGGAGAGGAAGTTGTAGATAGAATATGATAAAAGGGAAATGAATATAAACACAGCATGAAAGATGTATACAGAACATCCTATCAGACTGTCCTGCACAGGTTGTTATAACTTCCTGTCTGAGTCAAGAAGTCAACACAACTTCAAGGAACAACAAATGACCCTTGTGTCCCACCAGTTTCCCACCAGTTTCCCACCTTTTCCTCAGAAGCAGGCAAACACTAGATGATGGAAGGAAGCTGAGAAGAGAAACAGTCGAGTCAAGAGACGGTGGAGGGTGTTTGAAGCTTCCTACAATTGTTGTCTGTGTTTCTGATTTAAGACACAATATTTACATTTATAACGGGCATGTTACAAAGAAATCCCTGCCTGTTTCCCTCACAGGATCAAGTGCTTCAATGTGTCCATGTTTGCTTGTAAAAAGCTCTGTCAATTGTTCCTAATATGTTTTTATATTCTGTTTATATTCCAGATAATTGATAACCACTGAACTGAAAACCACTTCAGTGATCATGACAGTCATACTTGGACTTTTTGTGCTCCTATCTGCTCTCTGCTGCAGCCAAGCGGACAATGTAAGTATTACAGGGATGTTGTCATTACAAATCCTGAAAACTTAACAAAGTTTGTTTCAAAATACTCAAGTTGTATGAGGTCATCAGAGCAGATACAAATGAAATCTGGCAATTAGAAATGAATAATCAGAGAAGGATGTGGGGTAGCAGTGACTCAGCTTGCATATACAGGTACATCCTAAAAACCAGAATATCATGAAGAAGTTGAATATTTTTGGTCCCTCATTTCAGAAGTGAAACCAAAATATTATATATGCTCTTTATGGATAGGGTGAATTACTTCAAGCCTTTGTTTGTTAAAATGATGACAATTATGGCTGCAGATAATGAAAACCTTGATTTCAGTGTCTGAGAAAATCAGACTATAACATAAGATCAATAAATAGAAATGTCAGGCCTCTGAAAAGTTTAGCTACTTTCTGACTATTTTCCAAGATTTCTCCCAATTTTTGCCTTTGCTTTATGACTACTTTTACTATCATTTTGTTGCCACTTTTAGCCGTTCCCGCCACTTTTCACCAGTTAGATATTTTCTCTTTAAAGGGTATTTTTCAACAGTTTGGCTCTTTGGTTGAGCAGAGTTAGGTAACACTGGAGTAGAGCATAAAACATCTACTGCAAACGAATAAAATTGTTTTGTATCCTGACAGGTTTGAGGTGAGAGAACTATTGCGCTGACTGTAGTTAGAATTTTGCAGCAGGACATATTGCGGTTTAACCTAATTTGCAACTAATTGCTCAGCCTTAATAGTGATTTCCTGAAAGTTTATTTTCAGAGTTTCCCAGTGAAATGAAATGAAAGCTCTTTCTGTGTGGACTGGATCTGCAGTGCTCTGTTTTACATAAACTTTGTGTTTCAGGTAAAGCTGCTCCGCTCTAAAAGAGGGACTCGTTTTTACAGAGGTGAGCCTGACAGGCAGCCTGCTAGACGGACGCTTTTGATTATTCATGTCCAGAAGTCTTCGTCTTCCTTTGACACCTCCTGTGAGCCCCCATCACACGCCTGTTTGTCTTTCCTAACAGCACAGCCCTCACCTGCATCACCACCATCACAGTCTGTTAACTCACCGTTTGTTTTATCGATGTGTTCCTGTCCCCTCTTTCTTTTCCCTTCTTTGTTTGCACTGCTTCGATATGTTACACTTATCAAGTTCTCTTTGTGTCTTGGCTGTATACTTATTATTTATGTGCCTGTGTGTATTTGCGTGTGTGTGTTTTTCAGCACTATGTGTTGATAGTGAGACGTCAGCTGTTCATAGTTCAGGGGACACTTGGCTGCGATGGAAGGGACAGCGTGTGGAATATTGTCGCTGTGCGATGAGAGGACGAGAGCGTTGTCATGTTGTGCCCGTCATCAGTGAGTGTGACATGGATGCAAACACAAACACTTACCCACACACACAAACATGGATTGGCTTCCTATTTTGTCTCTTCTGAACATTTGTGTTAAGTCATGAGATTATAACATTTTGCTTGTCGATTTCTGTGTCAGTCTTTGGCTGCCCTCTCTGACCTCTGTCTTCATTTTACCTCTAAGTATCATCTTCAGCCTAACATGATTATTTTTTTGTTGGCTTGCCTCAATCATGTCTCCAAACCTGTGTTATTTCAGTGCATCCAAATGAAGAGCTACTGACTTTTCTGTGTCTTTAAGTGGGCATAGTTTAGTCTGAGTCTGTTTGAAGTATTCCTGCCAGGAGATCCCTCATGCGCAGTTTCACCCCCATTGACGATTTCTGTCAGACATGACTTGCCCCTCCCTTGCACAAATTACAACCACATTTTCAGCCTGCACCGTCTGTGAGCTCATGGCACTGAGAGCGAGCAGGGTGCTGTTATTCTTAACGCAAGCCTTTAGGAAACGGTTGAAATAATAAATGAGAGAGCAGACTGGGGATGGCAGAGAGCAGTCTGGAAAGAGAGAAGGAAAAGAGTCAAGATGAGCCATGCACACTGACCTTTCTGTACGTCTCATGTTTTCTGTGTTCAATATGACACACAAGACCAAACCCACAGTTTAATCAGCTGTATACGCAAGTGGTTCAATCAATCATGTCCCATCTCATTATTTAGATTGTTTGTAATCTGAGAAGCTGTATGACGGATGACTGACTAACTGGCTTTCTGTCTGCCCCCCCTCCAGACTGCTACGTGTCTCAGTGCTACAACGGAGGAACCTGTAAAGAGGCGGTGTACACGTCAGACTACCTCTGCCAGTGTCCTCCAGGCTTCAGCGGGGCTCGGTGTGAGATCAGTAAGTGCCTGACAAAGTCTTACTTGTAGTGAGGAGTGTCAGTATTTTTTTAAGTTAACCTGACAGCCTCTTGGAGCTGCAAGTGCACGTTGAGGAGACTTGGGATAACTCTAATCCTTACAAAATCTGGATTCTTTATCCTGGATAAGGGCTAGAGTCAGGCTGGATAAGAAATAAAGCAGTATTTTTGGTTTGATTAAACGTACAACACTTCTTCATCATCACATGATTGCAATATTTGAGGCTTTGCAAGGACCCATCAGTCTGTAAAAAAGAAAGATTTTGCACATTAGATATTTCACCAAAAGTCTGTGAATATCAACCATTAAATATCCGTGTACAGCAGCAGTCAAGATCTTCACTTTTTGAGGACTCTGTTGCTCCTTGTGCAGAAAATGTGTACTATTGATTCCCATTTTGAGTGCTGGAAATCCAGATTTGGTGATCTTCTGAAGTCTGTAGCTGAATAATGTGTATCCTGTCCTGCCTTATTTTGACAAACTAGAAGGGGCGTAAGATAAGCTCATCCCTTATGGCAAAAAGTGGGTTTCTGTTTCATTAAATTTCAGATCAAACCCTTTGAGAAACACAGATCTGGATGTAAAGTCTCAGAAAGAACTTAGCCTCTTTTTTAAAGTTTTCTGACATAACTATTATAGTGATTTGGCAGTTCATAACTGAAATGATTGAATCCAGATTCCAGGAAACAGAGAAAGTTGATGATTTACTTTTTGGTTTATCGACTCATGAATTAAGCAACTTCAGCTCAGCATGACTCTCGCTGTCTGTCTTTCTGCGGAGAGACTCAGGCTTTCATTCAGTGTCTG
Source organism: Thalassoma bifasciatum (assembly GCA_008086565.1). Lineage (NCBI taxonomy): Eukaryota > Metazoa > Chordata > Actinopteri > Labriformes > Labridae > Thalassoma > Thalassoma bifasciatum. Next base: position 172,814 of record RPOG01000639.1, read on the forward strand.
CTGTTCACAGTTTTATATCTCTAACTTTAATGAAACAAACAAAAAAAAAGTTTGCTTCAGCCAGTGACACAATCCTGATTAAAACCTTCTAGGAACTTGTTAATGACTCCAGATAAAGTCATAGTCTGCCTGTGTGACTCAAACAGAAGGTGTCATGGGCCTGTGGTCTGGAGAGAAGAAGCAGAAGATCATAAACTGTGAAAGGACATTCTGGGACATAAATATTTTTGTTTCTGCGGGTGACTTCTTGAGGCTTTTAGGGACACTCCGCCCTCTCACTGGGACAATTATGCAAACACTGGTGGTCACACTGGAGTGATTTCAATGACAGAGTAATGAGTTAGGAGGCAAGACTTAATAAATCTGATTACTTTTACGATCATTATAGTTTATGTTTGGTCATTGTTTTACACCACCAAATGGAAAAATACAATAAAAATTACATTGAGCAGCAAGTTGAGAGTTTAATGTCTTATGTAAGAAATAACTAATAACCTGAATGGCCTAATACTTTCCACAACCAATAAATAAGTTTTGTTGTGTCCAATAAATAACATCTGTCAGTCATTAGAGTGATGTCAGTCCAATATAAATGAGTGACACTAAACTCACTGTTTTCTCTTGCAGACACTAAAGAGAAGTGCACTGTGGGAAGTGGAGAAGGGTACCGCGGTACATGGAGTACAAGCAACTCAAGATCAGAGTGTATTAACTGGAACTCCACGTCTCTGAGAGGAAGGAGGTTCACCGCCAGAAAAACTGATGCTGCGAGTTTGGGACTGGGCAATCACAACTTCTGCAGGTACAAGACCGATGTGAAAAAAGAGTCAGTTATAATGAAATATCAAAATCCATAGTTTTCCTGCAATTTAAACAAGAAAGGGATCATCCAAAACCAAACTTGCCTCTTTTATTGTAACATCTAGGTAGGATGCACCCAAAAAGTTTTTTAACTTTAAATGAAATTCATTTGTTAGTTTGAATACGCCATATTTTGTAGATAAAAGTATAAGGGTGTGGCTCAGTTTATCATTTGCATCATCTTCGGATAAGCTGCTAATATAAAAGCCAAGAAAACTTTTGCAGAGAGACATTTAGAAGTCAGCAACATGTGGGGAACTGAGAGAAGCAGCAAATATTGTGAGGAAAGTCAGAAATTAGGAAGTAGGAAGTAAAGTGTCGGGGGATATAGTGACTGAAAAAAAGGTAGAATTGAACATGAAAATTTGTCTTATGTTGTGAAAATTTTGTTTGAGCTTAGAGGTTTTTCATCATTGTCCTTTCCCTCCTCAGGAACCCTGACAAAGATGAAGCTCCATGGTGTTACGTCTACAAAGGGAATCAGATTTCCTGGGAGGCCTGTCCTGTGCCCAAATGTCCTAAAGGTACAGTTGTAGTTTAACCTAAGCCACGGTTATAAAGATTTCAGAATTTTTCTTTTGTTAAATAGTTTCATTCTCTGTGTGTTTCTTAAACAGATCAGAACCAAGAGTGTGTGCAGGGCACCGGTCAGTCATACAGAGGAACACAATCAGTCACTAAGAGCGGCTCTAGCTGTCTCCCGTGGGATTCACCTGCTTTAAACCGCAAACTCAACAACGCATGGAAACCTGAGGCACTGGAGCAGGGGCTGGGCAGCCACAGCTTCTGCAGGTAGAGACTCCAGTTAATACTGCATGATAACTTCAACACCCACACCCACATGTAGAGAGACAGAAAAACTGATGGATGTCTTTTTCTTTGTCCAATAGGAACCCAGACGGTGATGTTGGCCCATGGTGCCACACCTACAAGAACATGCAGCTGACCTGGGAGTTGTGTGACATACCTAGATGCAGTGAGTTTCCTTATTTTGGTATTTTTATTGCACCAAGTCTCGGAATTTATGAAGACCAAGAATTAAAATCTTTAATCTTTTGTTTTATTTCAGCCACACGTCCACCTACCATCACAACTCTTGGCCCTCGTGCCCCGACCACCAACAACAATAACGGAGGTAAAACATTTTTACTTCAAATTCCAATCAACCAAGACTCCATTTTCCCTTTTCTAATCTTTGCTTCGTTATATTTGTACTGACATTTAACCGTCCTCTCCACAGCTACATGTGGCCAGCGTATGGACAACAGCTTGAATCACCCCGTTTTCCGCATGTTTGGCGGGAGAACAAGTGACATCACAGAACAGCCGTGGCAGGCAGCCATCAATGCTTACCAGGCTCGTCTCAAAAAGCACTTTCATCGGTGTGGAGGAGTTCTTATCGACTCCTGTTGGGTGCTGTCTGCTGCACACTGCTTTGAGGACAGGTAAAGATCCTTCACATAAATGCACAAATTATAGAATTCAATCTGTTTGTCAGGGAACGTGCTAATGTGTCTTTTCTTTTTGAAGTGTCAAAGCAGAAAAATTGGAAGTGGTTTTGGGAAGAACTTTCAGGAAACAGAATTCCAGCGGCGAGCAGATTTTCAAGGTTGAGAAATACTGGATCCATGAGAAATTTGACCAGGAAACATTCGACAACGATATCGGTGAGTAAGAATCCCATTTTTTTTTTTACATCTTTTCTTGATTTTTCTCATCCTGTATCATCAAAAGTGAAAATGAAGAAAGCTGCCCATAAAACAGGGTTTTGGCCCCATTTAAAAACCACTGAGAAACGTTGAAATAGACCCTGTAACTGCCCAGTTTCCCCTGGGGGGTGATGATATGGAACATTAAGTGGGCAGTAGAGGCTTGTTAAAACTTTAAACTTTCCCAGTGCATTATTACACTGACTTTCCATTGGTCACTTTCCACTTGCAGCTCTTTTGAAGCTTAAGACGGACGTTGGCATCTGTGCTGTAAACTCTCCGGAGGTTCTTCCTGCGTGTCTGCCTGAGCGTGGGCTGGAGCTGCCCGACTGGACCGAGTGTGAGATCTCAGGATACGGGAAAGACTCTGAATGTAAGCAAACATGCTGCCCAACCATTATACTCTCTCATTATGGCAAATGCATGTAGGCATTAACTGGTGGCACTTACTTGACTGACCAGCAGAGGGCCACATGAGCATTTCACAAACTCCATCTGGATTCTTGCTTGGATAGAAGTTGCTGAATTTAAACTCTCCCCCCACAGTTTCTGCAGAGTATTCAGAGCGAGTCAAGAGAGGATTTGTTCGCCTGTGGCCCAAAGAACGCTGCATCCCTGATGTTCTGTCTGGACGCACGATAACCTCCAACATGCTGTGTGCAGGAGACACCCGAAACAGGGACGACGCCTGCAAAGTAAGAATTTTAACTCAACTTCCTCCCTCCAGATTCACTGATAACTTAAATCTAATTTCATATAACAATTTCCATTCTAGGGAGACTCTGGTGGCCCTCTGGTCTGTCGTAACAATAACAAGATGACTCTGATGGGTGTGATCAGCTGGGGTGATGGATGCGGACAGAGGGACAAGCCTGGGGTCTACACACGTGTCACCAATTACATCGACTGGATCAACGGGAAAATCAAGTCCAGTCCCGTTTAAACTCAGATATAGCAAAGAAAATATCTTTGGATGACCACACCCATAATCACAGTGGGTTTAACATGAAATGTCGATGTTTAGCATCAAGCGATAGATAGAGAGATCCACTGGATTCAGAGTTTTTCTGTTGGTGTAAAACTAACATGATGGAAGTTTTAAACACTTGATCGCTCCAACAGAAGCACGCAACAACCTCAATCATGAGTTTTAACAGTCCGTGTAGCTCTCATTTTCTGCTCTTTACTCTGCTAAATGTGGCAGTATGCACAGACAGAATCACAGGACAAGCTCTTGATCTTTATTATTACGTTACCATGTGTAAAATCTTTTGATGTGTTCCCTCAGATTTGTGACACAACATAGGAGGTTGAAGCAGGAATACAGTGAATACCTTTTTTTTCTGCTGGCTTTATGCTGGTTTATGCAGAGAAATCACAGTGGCAGACTTCAGGTCAGTAGCACTTTTAATCTATAAGAGCACATGACTCAACAGAAGCATTTAGTTTGCACAGGAGAGTATGTCACATAGGAATACAAGGCTTTTTTAAAGTCGTGTGCAGCTTTCATCTAGATGCAGTTTTACGTAACCAGTTTCAAAGCATTTTGCTTACTTTGAGGTTTTGAGACAATCAAACCTAAATTCTGTAGAAAACCTAATCTGCTGGTTCAGATTCTGCTTCATGGTGCCTTTCCAATTCCTCAAACCACCTCATTATTTTGATAGGTAGAAGATGAAAACTTGAGATTTTAACTCCGTTGAGCACATTGATCACCTGGTCTTCGAGCCTTTTCTCAGCAACAGATCAAACTCTCATTTGGTCTTTATTTTTTACCAGACTTCAAGAGCACTTCCACACCAGACTCCTGGGTTGAGCCCAACATGTACATAACATGTATATTGATTTTGTACTGACCCCCGGTTGGGGTTTTGTCTTTTGTATTTGACATTTAATTGCTTTTGACTGCAAAGTTTAAATTCTGCAACAAACATTGTTCTATGAATGAATTTAAGATTTTTTGTACTACATTTTTTTATTTATGTGTTTTAAGACTGTTTTGTAGGAAATACATTTGTACTTGTACTGTGTGTACTAAAGCTGAATAAATTATTGTCACTGTCATTATAACCAACATCTTCCAATGTACTCCTTGGTCAATAAATAATGCTAAAATATTCCCCTTTCTGTTCTGTTTTCTTCTTTGATAAATAAAACCATTTTGTGTCCTGCATGAAAAATATTACGCTTTTCTGTATTTGTATTATTTCAATAGTAACTATTTTACAATGGCCTGCATACTTTGATAACTATCCAGTACGGTAAAAGCATAGACTGTATGATATATGAATGTAGCATCCATGACGTCACTCATCTGTATCTGAAAAGGAGTTTTGAAGCCTGTTACTGTCATTGGCCAAATTGGAAATGAGCTTTGAGCCTCCACACTGACAGCTGCAGAAAGAACACCTGTCACTCAGGTGAGCTGTGATTTGGCAAAACTGTGATCTATACATTTTCTAAGCTTCCGAGTTTAAGGGACTGTGAGGACTTTCTAATTTATCTTGAAAAAAATCCCACATATACCTGAACATAATCCATGTTTTAAAATGAGATTATCAGCACCAAAATAGATTATTTCTAGATTCTAATTCATAGCTTCAATTGGGTTGGACTGGACTGGATTGATTTAGGGCAAGTTGAACTGTCTATGACGACACCTCGCTGGCTGACGAAGTTTGCTGAGAAGAGAAATCTGTGTTTTTTTTCTCTGCTGACAACCATTTCTGTGATTTATTTAGAGGTAATAGTGGAATCAGGAGCTTCAAAAAAGGGACAGAAGAGCAGAGGAAAGCTAAACAGGAGAGAGATAGAGCATGGGCTAAAGACTATAACATGGGTTAAGCTGTTTATTTCGTCTCTCATGCAGAAATTTTACTGCAGTGATCTGTTCAAACCTGGGAGTCTATCAATGAAATTAAGAGTGACATTTGCTTTGTCAAAGTAACTGGTCAAGCAAAAAGCAGCGAGCAGTAGGGAAATATGGAGTTATGTCTGACATGGGCAGTGTCTACAGCTGCTCATTTAGAGGCAGTCAGCCCAGCAGCAGGTGAGACTTTCTGGCTCACACAGGTAGGAAATGCAAATGAGATCAGTTAGAGCTGCGCTCCACTTTCCCTTTGTATCACTCTCTTTCAATCTTCGAAGCCATTTGCATCCGAGAAGGGAAACAAATACATTTCCTCATGACTTGAGCAGTGAGACTCGACCTTAAAACATGACAATGGTAAAGTATTTTTTAGTTTGGTCACTTCTTGGTTTTCTTTCTGGCTGCTTCGGGTGGAGTTAATAGGAAGTTAGGTTGGTGAGTTGAACGGGGAGTTTTAGTGCTGTAGCAGCTTAACCTTTTGTGTTTTTGACTGTGTTTGAGGTTGCTTCCTCTGAGTTTCTGGGTGGAGGAAAGAAACAGATTTCATATAAAATTTGTGATGGTGTGGGAGTAAGAAGTAAAAGATATTCAGATGACTGAACTCACTCTTCATCATTTGTTAATTCCTTAGTTATCCTCCATTAAACCTGTTGTAGTTCATATAACCATCACTGTTGCTGAGCAACAAAGTACTTGCATGCTTTGGAGTTTCCAAAAGCTTTTTGTGCCAATTGAGCCACACAATGTTTTATCTTTAAGTTCTACCTTTAAGTACTTTTTAGATATCATATTGGTGTTTTCCAAGCAAAAATATGGCCATTTTATTGTATCAAGAGGACTTACTGCTGTACAAAGCCTGTTAAAATTTTCAACTAGCTCTTAGCTTTGTTAAAACTTTCGCTCACAATGTATCTTAACTCAAATGGTCATGCTGCAATTTGTGAGACGCTGTGATTCACCCAAAAATGGTGTTGGGTATTGGTGTGTAAAGTTCAAGGCAGGGAAAATAAACTTTTGTGTTCAAATTAATTATTTTTACAACTAAGTCTGTCTTGCTGTGTAAGTTCCCAAGTATCTCACAAGGCCGTAAAGATAGTTAATTTCAACGTGAGAAAAAGTGTTTACACCACATACTGACTCATTTTTGTGACTGATAATCAAGAAGAAGTCTGCCGGTCTCAAGTGATGGTCTCTGATTGTTGTGGTTAAATGTTGCTTTTATCTGACAGATATTTATCTTCTCTTTATCTGTAAAAACAGGGAGACACTGAGACAGCATTTTATTGTTGGACATCTAATCGCCAGAAAACACAGTTTTAAATCTTGTTGAAATAAAGCTTTAAATCTTATTCCAGTAACAGATTGTGATGCAGTCTAATATAATTGTTTCTCAGAAACTCAAGTACTATCTGTATTGTCTGAATAGGGAATAATTTGAATGATGTTCAGTTCATCTTGTCCTTGTTTGCATCAGATTTCACTGCATGTTCAGGCAGCTTTTTCCTTTTTCCTCTTGATGACCTAACAGCCTTTTTCCACTCAGATGTGCAGAGTACAACCTTACAGGTGTTCATAAAATATCCTCCTATTTGAGAGGCATTACTGCAGATATAAGCTCAGTACTGAGGTTCACTCAGAGAATAACACTGTAAAGTGATGAGATCCTAAAATGCAGATATATTTTGAAATTGCCTCGAGCAGCAGAACAGTAAAGTGGTTATCACAGTATTTTTCACCACCTGCTCTTCATGTATCAACAGTAGAGTCACTGTCTTCTGTTCATTTGTGTGAAAGTGTGTGACAGAAACTACTCATTCAGTGCTTCTATCATCCTTTACTGCTGGCCCATAATGATTCACTTTGTATCTACACTTCCTCTACGGTCATAGGGACTGTGGGAAAAAAACCAGATACTGTCGTTCAACTTCCTGATTTCACCTGATGAGTGTGTTTGTTTGCCTCTCTGCTCTTGTTAACCTCAGTCTGGTGCCTGCAGATAAACTTCAGTTCTCACAGTTGAATTTCTATTTAAAAGTTGCTATGTTTCCAAACTCAGATCTAAATATTTAGAGAAAGTTGCCAGCAAGGAAAAACTACTGAAAATGGTGTGAAATAAAACTCCCAGTATTTTCTCTGAATTAGTCTGAATTACTTTTGTAAAAAGAAAAAAAATTGGCTTTCATTTGGAATTTTTGTCTTTTTTAGTAAACTAATTTATTGAAGTCCTTAAACACCTTATATGTTCCCACACACCTGTTGTTGTTAGTGTTTCTCTTTCTTGCAAACCATTTATGGCGTCATTTCTTGCTTCCAAATATCAGTGTTGTATAACTCCACTGTTTTTTTTAATTGAACCACTTTCACATCAAATAAAGCCCCATTGTGCATGTTAAACTCACCCCTATAACAGCCACTTACTCAGCTGTGAAGCTAAGAGAGAAACAAAAGTAAATGATTACTCAGTCTACAAACAGTCAGGTTAATTGTGGATATTAACTCTACGAATACTTGCCTTTTTCAGAGCTTCTTTGGAAAACTTAAAAACTTGTAAGTATTGAAGCCATTTCAGAAACATTATCAGTTCTGCTTTTGGTGAAGTTTGTACAATCTCACCTGTTTTTTCTTGATTTATCACAGTGGACCTCCAGCTCCCCCCAGAAGAACAGGTGAGATTTGACTACTCTGTGAAAAGAAAAACTTCTTAGTGTCTTTTCTCTATTGCACATTATACATTATCATCATTATGTTTCAGATGACAATGCAGGATGGCCACAGGATGAGTTTGTAAGTCACAAGTTTCTTGATTTATACCTCTATGGATTTGTTGACAAACTTTTCATAGATGCTATCAAGGTATCTCTTTATTGCTCTACATCATCACAGGGAGGTTGTTGCCACATTTTGGTCTTTTGATTTTACTTTATCTTTCCTTTCAACATGTGCTTCATATCTCAAAGTAACTTATCAAGAACATATGGGTTAATTTGACACACATACGGAGTCCAATGGCTGTGTTGACAAATTCACAAACTCCTTAATGGATACAAGGCACAAGGCAACATCATGCCTGGTAAAGTTGCATTTGCACATTCATGCTGCTCCTATTACAAGATCAAGCTGGCTGTGAGGCCAGTGTTAGCCTCACACTAACATGGCCCCACCTGTGTGTGAAAATCAGGGACTTCATGGGGAACTGAGTAAAATACTCAGAAAATTGTAATAAAAATATTTCAAGTCATTGGTTGACCAGTAAAAAGTTTTGCCTCTCCTCTCCTGCCATGTGGGATTCCCACCTCTCAAGACAAATAGAGATGCAGTTTGCCCAGTTAAATATGAGTTTATTAACTTCACTGTACATGTAAGGTGCACAATTGAACAAACAAGAGTTAAAAGTAAGTTAATTGAAGAAAAAATTGGAAGAAAACAAATTTTTGAACTGCAAATGGATTTTTTTGTCTCTTTGTCTGGGCAAACTAAATAATGCTAACCTTACAGTGCAGCTTTAAAACTATGTTTGTAATGACAGGATGATGACGAGGATGGTGACATGTATGAAGCCCCTCCCTGTGAGCGTCCCCAGGTGAAAGTCCCACAGAGACCAGTGGAAGAAGATGTTTATCTTGGTAAGAAGTCTGCTCAAATCTCTGCAGATAGAGCTAGATTTAAGCAACATACAATAAAATAAATGAATGACAAGACTCTTGGGAAAACATATCTGGCAAATTCATAACTACCCCTGAAACTTTTTGCAGACACATCCAACCCTGTTGTCCCACAGAGGCAGGCTGCTCCTCCCCCTAAGCCAGGCAAAACTTTGGTAATGTAAACTTACATGTCCTGATAGTCTGATCCAATCTGTTTTCATATTTATACACTTAAAAGCACTTTAATAACTTTAATATCATATGACTTGAATTACCTCACCTCTGATACAGAAACCTCCACTGCGTGCTGAGCAGTTCAGCTTTGATCTCAAAATCAAAAAACGTGAGTCTTTCATATTCATTTATTGACTTTTATACAAGCAGTTGTTGATCTACACCATAACCTGATGCTCCTCATGCAATTTAACTTCTACCATCAGCACCTGAGATAGACAGAACTGAGAAACCTGGGAGGAAGAAGATAATGCCTCCTCCACCTGTTCGCCCATCACCTGCTCCAGCTCCTGTTCCCAACACTGAGGAAGGTGCAGCAATCAGTTCTATCCCCAAAAGAGTCTCTATTCATTTTTAATTTTTTTTTTTCTTTTTAGAAATAATTGATCAGCCTCTAGATGACCACTGTCGGAAAAGAGAATGGAATAATATGGTCCCCTTTGTGTTATTCACTGCTGTACAGTTGTTTAATGAATGAAACCACTGGGCTTTATTGAAAAAAGATCTCCCTGGTACACTGTTAAAAAAAGAGAGCCCCCTGCTAATTTTTTTTTTTGTTTTGTTTTGTTTTGGCAAACTAATACAAGGACATCTGAGCAGTTTAGGATAATGAAACAGAGATTGAAGATTGAAGGTGTGATTCAAACCATGAGTGCCACCCAGTGTTGTATCTCTGAACTACAAATTTATTGGAAAACTACTGCAAACACAGATTTGATACCTACTCATTAGTAAAGGTTTTGTGTGTTGTATCTAGTATGTTGTTGTTTGGCTTAGCAAAAGCAGGAGTGTGATGGTCATGCTGTTCTGCTAAGTTTGTTTGTACAGACTGTAATTTTTCCCCTCTTTTTCCCAATTATGGTCTCTTTTAAATGCTTATCGTGCTACACTCATCATTCTATCACCAAATGTCAGGGAAAAGAGGCTCAGATCACTAACAGTATTTGTTCTTTCCGTTTTCAGATGTGTACCTGGATCCTAATGAAGAACAGGCAAGTGTAACTTATGTATATATGCGCTTTATTTTCTCCCTGTTTGTAAGATAGGTCACAGGATATGACACGTTTCAAAGGGTTACTGATAACTAATGAAGATCTGTTTTTAAGACAGGTAGAAGGAGGCAAAAATGATGATGATAGGATCGCTGACATTGCGATGGTTTAAGAAGGACGTATTTTATCGTACTTTTTTCTCTCTTCTCCACATCCTAGGAGATTCCCTGTTAATAATAATAATAATGACACCTGCCCACACAGTTTAAGTGGCTGAAAAGCTAAGTCAGCTCAGGAGCAGAAACTCAAATCCACTTTTTGCAACACAAACATAAACATAAAGCTTTTGTTGCCTCAAAATATATCAAAAAAACTAAAACCTGAAATTGTGCTGCTCATTGTGAAGAAGAATTGCTCATTTATGAATCCTTTTATTGTTTTTAGTGAGATTATTATACTTTTATTCTTGCTGTATATATTTCAAGTGACAAATATGCCTTTATGCTTTATTGTAATATGACAATTGTTGTCCTTTTATTGTTTCAGGAGGAAAATGATGAGCTGTATTTAGAACCTACAGCTGGTATGTTCATCACCCATTGTAAGAACTAGCTCTAAAATGTTGTGGTGCTTCAAACTGACATATTACTTTGTGAAAGACAGCAAGATGAAGTCTGGAGGTGATTTTAGATTAAATAAAAATAATGTCTCTTTATTTTCTTTGTTTCCACTTCCCAGCTTGTTCTCCTCCCCCTCGTCCACCAATGCCTCCATCTCAAAAGAAAGCATTTGTGCCTGCTCCTGTACCTGTGTAAGTCACCTCTACATACACACACACGCACACACACACATCTACCTGCAACCTGAACACAGTGAGTTGCACCAACCTGAAGTAACCTGTATTATTATAATTCTTCCGGGACCTCTCCACATTAATCATGCCTCATGTGACAGTAATGCTTTTGTGGTTCTGCAGCAAAATGCAAATGTACACAGTACAGCTGTGGCATTGAGCAGTAAAGTCCAATAAAACCAACCTTCTTTTTTTTGTCTGCAGGATGAAGCCTCCAGTTCCTAGAGCCAAGTCTGTGAGTGCCTATTCATCTCAGTGCTTATCAGTTTCTTATGCTAATCTCCGTCCTCATTTTAAGGGAAGATTTGGACTGGATTAGAAATCAAAGTATTCATTCCAACTCAGTGTTTCTATTTCCTGCTGAGAAAAATGAAGCTTACTTTTTTCAGAATGACACAGCAGTGACTCAGACTCCTTCTGTTTCAGAGTTCATTATTGTCTTCCTTACATGAAGTTAACACAGGTAACAATCATGTCTTCTTTCTCATTAAAAGACAGCAAAAGTTGGTGCAAACCTCATGCTGCATCATTGGTTGTACTAGACAAACAAAGAAACAAACAAATCTCGTCCATATAGGTCCTTCAATTGAGCCAAGGAGAGCCACTTTTCCCAGCAAACTGCCACCTCCCGTCCCAAACAACAACAACAACAACCCCAGGTGAGTCAAACTGATCAAACTGATTTTTAATGAAGTTGATTTGGAATAGTTTTTGCAGTTGACCCCGTTTGAAAGCACATGCATACATCATGATTATGAGCGTCCTTGTTTTTATTTTAGCCCTCCAATGCCTCCATCACCAGACACTAAACCTGTAGGTGAGCAAAGAAGATTGTAACTGATAATTCAAAATCATTGAAACACAGAGTTGATAAGATTTATTGAAAATGAACCCCAAAAAATGATGTTTCCTCTCTGTTTGAAGTCTCTTCAGGTGTTGTGAGAACAGCAAAACAATCTGGAACTGAGGTAAAGTGACTTTTTCAAAAATATTTTACAGAAAGCACTGAAAACCTACTTACTGTGAATGTTTCTCACATTAAAGGCCAAGGGATGGTTTGTTGGAGACTGCAACAGAAAGCAGGCTGAGGAGCTATTATACAAAGTCAACAAGGTGAACTAAATATGATTCATTGTATAGTATGAAAATAATCAATTGCAACTAATGGCAGGATTGAGCTTTATTTGTGTAGTTTCTGTTTTTAAAAAAGCAAATACAACAAGGGCCTAAGGTGAGGGTGTTGTATTCGAGTTTTTATGTGCGTGTTTCTGTTGGCAATCATTCACGATTACAAGCCAAATCTGAGTCAGGCACCTTCAAGGCTTCTCTGTCCACCTCCCACTCTGGATATTTACAGTCTCGTAAAATGTTTTCACAAATCTTAAGTCATTATTCAATCTAGTATTTCTGTGTCTCCCTGCATCTATATCTTAGTCTCTGTGTCATTTTCTCCTCTTTTTTTTTGCAGGATGGTGCCTTCCTCATCCGACACAGCTCGACCCAGAGCACCAGACAGCCTTACACCCTGGCTGTGCTCTACCAGCAAAAAGTATACAATATCCCCATCCGCTTCCTGGGGGAGATGCGAGGTTACGCCCTCGGAAAAGAGGGCAAAAAGAACGAAGAGGTGAGGGAATTTAAAACAGGTTTCAGAAGAAGAAGCAGAGAGAGAAAATGAGTAAAGAGGAGCAGGATTGTAGAGGAATTGTAGCTTCATAAGAAGGCTTTAGGCTTTTTTTTAATCTTTCCTTCTCCCTCTCAGATTTTCGTCAGCCTCGAGGAGATGATTTCCCACCACAAGAATAACCAGCTGCTACTGATAGACAGCAAGAGCCAGGCCAAGCATACGGCATATTTAACCCACCCTGTGCGCTTGTGAAGCTACACTGCTGCATGTTCTATCATGTTATATTCCTGTGAGAGGTTTGAAAGTTGTCCCCATATGGAAGTGCTGTTTGTCTCCTGTGACCATTGACTGTATATGAATATGGACAGCATGCCTCATCTCCTCCTGTTACTGATGCCAAAATACTGTCTTAATCAGCGCCTAAATGTCCATGCCCAGCAGCACATCCATTTGGCTAACCAACACACATTTATCTATGACACAACAAAGATCCCTCAAGTCAGCAAAGTCCACAGAAATCACATTTCAACAGATCTATCAACCACAAATCAATAACTCTCTTTACATTTCTCTAACAATTGAACACTTGCACATAAATCCACACACTAAGCATTACCTGCTGCACCCTGAAGCAAGTTTAAGGAAAGTTTATGTGAGATTTTTGCTAATCAAATAATGGAAGCAGCTAAATCTGTGTGTGAAATGAAAGTGAAATATCACCCAGATGACCCAATATGAAATTAGTCATTGCTTAAAATCAAAATCAAGTCAAACTGATATGTTTATCCCATGGAATTGAAATGCAACCCTAATCATAAAATCACCAGGTCAGTTGCAGGGCGGCTCATAAAGAGTGAACTTCACAGCTTTTAAACCATCCATGTTTTTAGTATTGTGAAAAATACAAATCCAGAAAATCAGTTATGAAACCAAATAGCTGTTGTTTATAAGGTGTTTGGAATTGGAGTAACACAAACACAAACTTTTGATGTTCTTATTTCTTGGAGAAGACATTGCAACAGGTAGTTGCTGCAAGACACTATATTCTGTATTTTGTGCTTTCTCTGTATTTCACGGACTCTTAAACAGCAAACTGTAGACTTATATGATATTAAACTACATTACAAAGTCATATTATTTTGCAGCTAAAAGCATCTCTACTGTTTCTCCTGCTCAGTTCTCTGTTTATGGTTAAGTCTAACAAATGGTTGACATAGCTTTTGCCATCTCTCAGCAGTTTTCATTTAGCCGTCATACAGATTTGGTATGTCTTAGTTCAAGAGTCCAGAGTGGTTCAGTTTGATGACTCTCAGTCTGAAAACACTGCTTGTTAAACTGTATTTTCTGTGTGAGTTTGTAGATACGTTACAATACAGACCAAAAATGAACCCCATCTGCTTTACTGCAATTCACTAATGTTTGTTCTGAATCCTCATATTTTTGAGTTGTCAACAGTGTGAGTGTCTTTGTTTTAGGAGAGTAGTTCATTCTTACAAACTGTCTATTTAAGTCATTTAAATAAACTCTTGCATCTCCTTGTGATGGATCCTTATCAGAGCGGGTCAGTGTGGTGAGCACAGGGACACCAGGAGCTTCGATGTGTGTGTGTGTGTGTGTGTGTGTGTGTGTGTGTGTATGTGTGTGTGTTCTTGTCTGAGCAAAAGAACAGCTTTACTCTGGCCACTGACCAGATGCTGTTGGTGACACCTGTTTCCTGTCAGAGTGAAACCACCGAGGCTGTGACCACAAACTACAAAGCAGTCCTTTTTGTGTTTTGAAGAGTGTAAACCCAATATTTTTCTTTAGAGTTTGATATTTACTTGCACACAGTAAATCCCAAGGCATTCTGCTTTTCTGTTCAGCACACCTCACAGTGAATGCTACTTTTTCAAGTTCTAAAGTGTCTTAGTTTTTTGCACTCAGAGCAATATTTTAAGTTTCCTTTGATTTGATACTGTAGATTTCATCAGAGACTGAGGTAAAAAGGCTCAGTCAGCTGTAGCTGTTGTCTCTGTATGAGCTGGTAGTGTAAGTAAGCGCTGAATAACTTCCTGGAGCCACTGTCATTTGGCAAGAGGGTGTTAGGCATGTTGTAGCTCTGATGCAGGACTACTGCTTAAAACTAACAGCCTCATGATCAGGACTTCATCTGTATTGTAGAACAGACAACAGACAGTAGAGTTACTCACTAGTCCTGGTTCACTGGTTATCTGTTTCATTTTAAGCTTCACTTTTATTGTTTGTGTGTGATGTTATTGACTTAGGATATTGACAGGAGACGATGCAGAAACTGATACTGTTAGGTGGCCACTTAATCAAAAGAATTCACACTCTTATCTGCTTTATTGTTGGAGACATTTTTTTTTAAGTTTCTGTGTCAGCTTGTCTTTGGTACAGGAAATACCTGCAGCACAGCTGAGACCCCATTGCACCTTTGAGTAGGTACATGTTCTCTTCTTTGGTTATAGAATTATGTCCAGGGGATCTAAATCACCCAAAATGTGTGGGTTTTCTCAGCTTGTACTACAGACCTTTGATATTGATACTACAGTTAATTGGCAATTGACATTACTCTGATGCACCAACGTGACAAGATGTTGAGCATGCATGAAAACAGATAAAAAGAAAAATTTTTAGGAAAAAAGTCAAAATTGTGAAAAAAAAGTCAGAACTTTGAGATAAGAAGTCCAAATATGAGATAACATGTCAAAAATTTCAGGTAAAAAGTCAAAATTTAGAGATAAAACATCAACATTTTGAGATAAAAAGTCTAAATCTGATAGGAAAAGTCAAAATTTTGATAATTTAGGTAATTTTTTTCTTTTCTTTTCTCTTTTTGGATCTTTAGGATATGGTCACTATACCACAGAGGGAAGGATTTATTCAAGGAATGCTTCATCTTGTTTTCCACAAACATCGTGATCCAAAGGACTCTATTCTAGTGGTCATGAAAGGTGGACTTGCTGCTTTTTTCAAACAAAGGGGCGTCAATATTCACTGAATTGAAATGGTGACATAATGTATTTTGGGAAGCATCTAAATTTTTCAGTTTTCATCAAGTATCTAAACAGAAATTCTGATACCTGAGACACAATAGCAAGAAACAAGTAACCAGTGCACCAACCCCCTGAACCAATTCTGGTAAACTAAGAGCACAATTCCTGCGTCACAATCAAATCGCAGATCCAAAACACACTTTTTTTCCTGAAACACTACATATATTTCTCTAAACTTGGCACAACTTTCATGAAGAAAATCTTGTTTTCATTAGGAACGCACTGTCACTCAAAATACTAATCCTGACCCATCACATGAGCAAACACCTGTCACAGAGTTTTACAATTAGCAATCAAAGCTTCAGCATAAAAGGGCAACAGGTGTAAAACCAAAATCCACAAACATATGTGGAGATAGAACAGTTGATAGTCTTCATGGCTAAGAAACATTTACCCCTGCTGCTTAGTTGGGGAAACTTTTGCATGTAATATGGGTGAGGTGCTGAGGTCAGACCAAAACAGAAGAGAGGGTGCAGCTTTGTTTATTTTTTTCTGTCGTATACAGTAAAATCTTGTATTGTTTTGTATTTAGACTGCTTTATGTGCAACTTTGTGTTAGTTGGGATGTCTATGGTGTGCATTGGTTTTGTGGGAAAGTTAAAATATATATGTTAGCGTGTT
Source organism: Thalassoma bifasciatum (assembly GCA_008086565.1). Taxonomy (NCBI): domain Eukaryota; kingdom Metazoa; phylum Chordata; class Actinopteri; order Labriformes; family Labridae; genus Thalassoma; species Thalassoma bifasciatum. The sequence continues at coordinate 189,280 of RPOG01000639.1, forward strand.
GTCTTTTGTCTGAGTATAGAAATAATTTTCTACATTGTTTTACAACACAATAATGTATGTGCTGTCTGTAGTCAGTGTAACACTGAACAAAGAAAGGCCTAAGTCACTATGGTGAATGGAGAAGAAATGTTTTCCATTCATCATAGTGCTTTACAATGAGGACATCAACATTCAATTTGTTTTTATAATTGTCTGTTCATATGGTGGTTTGTGTGTGTAATTTGAAAAAAAAAAGGGTGAGGAGAAATATTGTTTTGAGTGTGAAGTTTTACTCTGCAGGAGATTTGAGGGGTTTTGCTTATTGTGTGTGTAATATTTTGGTTTGTGTGCAGACTTCTGAGAGTATGAGGCATACTTTCAGAAAATGTTATTAAACACTTGAGGAAAAACTGTAACAAAAATTGAATGTGTAACATAGTTGAGATGATATAGAGGTGGGGCGCCTGTCACAAGCCCTGATTTCGAAGTTGGTAGAAAGGAAGGGGGAAGGGGCTGTGGCGGAGGGGTACAAACCGCACATCCAAGACAGCGCTGAGAAAAACAGAAAACCCCCCGAATCAAGAAATTTATGCGCAGTCATCACTTACCATATCTCAGTGCGTTTTTGTAGGACAGCCCAGTATCCTTGCACGGAGAGAGAAGGGACAGTTTCCTCACAGGGCTCAGTAGTAGTTGAAGTGGACTAGTTTTCTCGGCGGAGGTGCGGAGTTTTTGATTCAGGACTGGCACAGAGGGGCTACTGAATGGGAGCAGTCACTGGATTCGTGTGATACCAGCGCAAGCCACCCAGATTACCCTCTACTGCCCATCATATCTGACTTTTGGGGACGTTTAGGGCACAAACAGAGCAAGAACACCTCTATACCTCCTGCTGTCCCCTTCCCCTCTCCTTCTCCGCGGATTCTTCAGAGAGAGAAATCCTGCAGAAATGGCTCAGATACTGCCGATACGATTTCAGGAACATCTGCAGGTAAGCAGACACAGAAAAGCCCTAAAATAAAATCCTCTTTATTTGTTTTCGTGCAGACCCTCACCCATGGAGATCCGCACATACTCAGCACATGTCGCATTTAAAGGGAATCTGAAATAGGGCTGCAGGGTGGTGCTCAATATAGCCACAGGCCTAGTTTTCTCCTGCCGGGCAGATGATGACTTGTAAAAATTGACCAGTCAGATCGTATACAGCAGCTCCAATGCGGACCGGCGTGTGTTGTTTTGCGTATGTGTGTGTGTGCGTATGCGTGTGTGTGTGGACCAACGCAGTTTTTCTCCCCTCATGTGTAAAAACGCTGCTGTCATATTCAATCCGCGCTTATTCCAACTGCGCTGTTTGGACACTTTTTTGTTGCAGGCGACTGAGCTCAGCTGTTGGTGCTTACATTGTAACTGAGACCCGACTGGCACTTGCACTCAGGCTTTTGTGGCTACCATGTTGTTGTCATGTCCTGCAGCATATTCCCACTATGTAACCTTCAACAACAACAACAACTACACAGCCCAGTGTAGGCAGGGGCCAGCTCCTGAGAAAAACTGGAAAAAAATCACCACTACAAATTTATATTATTAAAAGGGTGTACTGAAAACTGTACTGATGTACTGACATGTACTGAAAACTCAAAAAGAGGACCCCTCATCCAGCCTCTGAGATACTGAAAAAATACCAAAACATACTCAGAGATAACACAGTAGCTTTGAAACCCATTTATTCAAAACACTTCTATTCTACTTAAAGTGAAACTTTCTTAATTTTAAACATACATAATGTAGAGAAGTCAATTTCCTCCAGTTAAATCTATAAAATTATAAAAATGAAAAACTGTCTTTCTGAGATTTTTTTTTGCCCATATTAAGTCAAAATTTTGGGATATAAATTCAATTAAATAAGTTCTACTTTTTATCTTAAAATGTTGACTTTGTTTCCTCATAATTTTCATTTTATAATCTCAAATATTGATTTTATTTCTTCAAATTTTGTACTTTTTTATCTGAAAATGTTGACTTTTTCTTAAGGAAAACATTAGTACTATACAACTGCAGCATTCAGAATACCATTTGAAGTTCAGTTTCATATTACAGCGCTATTATTTTATCGATTTGATGTGTCTCCCTGCTCTACCTCTGCTGTTCTCATACCAGAGGAGCATCTGTGCAGTTTCAAAATGATCAACATGACAGGAGAGCAAAGGCTATGCAGTCTCTGGTTGCCAGCCTCTTTGGAGGAACAAAGACAACACAAAATGCCTTTTTATAATCTGAGACTAAAAGAAAACAAACAGCAAGTTATTTGGGCGTCCGTAGAGGGACTATTTTCACTCTGACCCCCCTTTATCCCCTCTGCTTCGGACTTTGATAATGGTTGTCCCGTTGCAGCCCCGGTTCTTGGTGTCTTGCAGCCAAAAGAGAAACTTCTGTGACGCACCCCTCCACCTCCCCTCCTCTGTAGCTTGTTGTTATGGTAACAGCAGGCAGTGAAATGGCCTTTCACTAAAGCACAGGGCCCCCACCCCCTCTCTTCCTCTGGCCAGTAGCCCCACTTTCGTCAGCCAAAGATCTTTTATTCACCAAAAAACTCTGCTAGCCAAGGGAGCTTGCAGGCCAGCAGGCTCCTCTCCTCGCTGTTAGAGCTGGTATATGGTTGCTCAATGATGGAGGGCAGTCAGTACCTGGCAACGTCCGGGTAATAAGTTCAAATGGCTCTCAGCAGTGCATACCTTTCCTCTTTACATGTCCTAAGTAAATCTTCGCCTTGAGACAGTGATAAGCAGCAGACGGCTTTACGTTCCACCTCCACCGTGAAATCTCAGTTCTGCCCTACTCATATCCCTCACTGAATCTAGGTGGCTCCAGCAGAGTGAAAAATGCTTGGAATTTGCAAACCCAGGACTTTGGGCCTCAAGTTGTTTAGTTTTTTTTCTCCTTGGCCTGGTATTTACAGCTCAGTGTCTGCAGTCTGGGTTAGGGGTTCAGGAGTGAAACTTGGACCCAGATTTATGATGAGATACCAGCCTGTTGAACTTTTGGTTGCAGCAAAGAAAGTGTTCAGATATTCAGGAAACCTTAGGAATACCCAAGAAAACCTTGAAAATCCTGATATCCAGTTTTTCCTTTGTAATAACTGATTGTACCCTTTAGATACAAGTGTAACAACAAATGTTGCTAATATGTAATAGCTTTAGGCTTTACCTCTAATCCTGCTTTGATGTGACATGATATGTGCTATTTTCCTTGCATGACCTGGAATAATACCCAGAAGAAACCTGACCTAAAAACAAGCTGAGAACCAATAACAACTTAGCCAATATTAGCTTCAGCGCTGCTAGCAGCCTCCCCTGGAGCTATTTATTTATTTTACATGAAAGGGTTTTATTTCTTGTTTTTAACTACTTTTAATTATCTTAAGTTATGTGAATTACAAAACTTTTCTAGCCATTAAATGTGTGCTAAGAAAACTGATAACATTTTTTAAGCTTTGACAAATGTGACTAGCAAAATGCAAGCTATATTTTTAGCTAGCGCTTTTTTTCGTTGTAATGCTAAAATAGTAAAGGCTTCTTTGTTCTAAAAGAAGAAACATAAACATGTTTTGAGGTTGAATAAATTATGGCATAAAATCTCTACACTAGTTTAAGTATTCTACTAGATTTTTTTTACCTAGTAGCTGATACATTTCTACCACCAGTAGAGGTTGGAAAGGGTAGGCTGGATTATTGAGCTTGTTTTTTATTTTTATTATTATTATTATTATTATTATTATTATTATTATTATTACTTGTGTGGGCTGAATCCTGTATTCCTCATTGTGCTTCACCTCCTTTACTTGTCTGACTTGTATGAATTATAAACCAAAGTTCACAGTAGTCTTGGTGTGTCATTAATTGTCAGATGTGTAAAGTTAAATCAAGGCTGCATCACGACAGCCTCCAAACAGTGTTTGAAGTTGTGTGGCTCATGTTGGTTGCAGGATGAAGGAAAACAGGGACAGTTACTGCTGCGTTGAATTATGAAAGTGCTGAAGTGAGAGTCATTTGCAGCTCGTGTGGCTCTGCTGTAGGCTGTCAGTGCAGCAGCCTACGTATTGTAGCAGCTTGTGTAAGTGCAAAAATGTCCTGCAGCTCAAAGCGTCTGGTCATGGTACTGCTGAGCTGAGTTAGGAGAGTCCAACCTGCAGCTCTGCGGCTGTTTACAGCATCCTTATGTGCTGCTGTACCTGTGCTGATGAAATGATGCTCAACAATTGGAAGTGATAGACAGATGAGGTAAGCAGGCCCTATTTAAGTCCAGCAAATCACATCAGGAAGAGGAAGCAGGCTGACAGAACAGTGTAACTCAGTCTAACAGCACACATCTGTGACTGCAGCAGAGGCTGGTAGCGATGAGGATGAGTGTCTGCGTTCAGTCACCAAAACTTCATCATGAATGCACTGAAAGAGCGGTCATTCACACATACAATACGCACATTGTGTTTCTCTGTCATGTTCAGTGACTCACATACTGATAACCGTTACAAAATTTAGGACAACTGGCCCGGGGCTGATACTGCCGGTTTATTGAACATATTATTCATACATTATTTTCTAGATGAAGCACATTTTCTTCTTTTATTCGAATTTAATAACTTCAAATAAAAAACAAATCATCATTTAGTTCCTCAAAGCCCAAGGTCACATTTTCAAAAAATTCTTCGTAACTGCTCAACAGTAAGTAAATGCAAAGAAATTCAGTGATACTAACATCATACAGGAAAACATTAAAATGAAAAAGAAAAAAGATTAATTAACCGATGATAGTTTTAAAGTTTTCTTGGAAATACAGAGAGATCCATTAATTCTTAAAATATTTGCAGTAGAAATGCGCATTTAATATGATGCATTAATGAACTACTTCTGTGACTCAGTCATTTCTGCACAAGTACACAAGAATGTCATGATGGCAGTTTAGAGCAAGAGGAAGTTTCAGACTGTGGTGATAATTGTCAGGGTTTTTACTCAATGTTTGACACAAATCTCATTTTCATAATCAGCTTTACCTCCAAACCTGTAGGCTGGTTGCCAAACCTAAACCCCTTATACATATGACATTTATGATCATACGTGTGCATAAAATTACCCTGTCTTTCCATGTGCTTACACAGAAATGTGCAAACAAATACACAAGTGTTCTTACATGGTATGTGGAAAAAGTGTAAGAATGGAGTAAATTGGTCTGTAGGGTGCAAAGTATGTTCTAAATTTCTGCATATAAGATAGAATTTTTATGCCTGCATATAAGAAAGTGTTAGTTAGCACCACTTGCATGTGGACTCTTGCATTCTTCAGTTGTAATTGTGTTTGTGTAAATCCTCTCATAAACCATGAGCCCTCAGCTGCTGATGCGACGTGTCAGTGTCTCAGAGGAGCATCCACCCAGTCTATGACTCACCGGATACTGTGAGCGCTGTATCACCAGTGAAGCTTTTGTTGTTGTTGTATCAATGCTGTTTCGGGTACTGTTCATCTCAGCTGTTAGGAACGAGGGCTTCCAGGAGTCTGTTCTGGGCATGAAGATGTGTGACTTGAGGTTGTAGCTGAGGTGTGATTTTAGTCTGGAATGTTCCACTAAGACGGAGTGTGGGGTGGTGTTTCTTCCGGTGACTCAGTAGCCCCTCCCTGAACCGTAAATTGCCAAAGGCCTGTGTTCCTGGAAACTGCACAGCACAGACCCGGCTCCTCTTCCTCCTCTCTAATAAAAGGTGTATTTATCACTGTGGCCGCATCTTCACACCGCTTCTCCCCTCTAATATCCTCCCTTCCTTCCTTTGCTATCACAAGGATGCTGTTTTGTCTTCAGCTCCTTTTTCACCCCTACCTCTGTTATCTCTGTCGTGTGCTCCCTCCCTTCTTCTCCCAGACATAGTTTGGCTTTCTCGAGGAGATGCAGCATATGGCTTCAATCCTCCCCCAGGTCAAGTTGGGCCTTTTCAAGATGCCTTTCACTTTTACGTCTGCATGACTTCATGGAAACCAGTTGCACTTCTTGTAGTTTTACACAAATACATCACTATCAGAATCAAAAGTCTGGCATATTTTATAATGTTGAAATTTCGTTTAATCCCTAAATTTGAACATTTTGCACCTTGACTTCAAGTTTGCAAATCATGGACAAAACATCCTGAAATAAACAGAGCTGCAACTGCCTATTGTTTTTCAATAAAAGGCCAATTATTTCCAAAAGTTTTGAGTAGTGTAACATTTTTTTTAATCTTTCTCTTTGTTTGTGCTGGACAAATACTCAAATACTTAACATCAGTTACAAAACAACAAAACACACATCAAAAAGTGTCAGGATTTTGGAGAAGATGTTTTTTTTAGTTTAATTAAAAAACACAAAGTCAGCCCCAAAAAACCTGATAATAAATTTTTTTCTTCAAATGAGCATTGGCTTCAGCTTTAAACTTGAGTGTAAAAAAGTGCATTACCAGAACACTTGGACACTAATGAAAAACCATATATATATTTTTAATTGGATGCTAACAATACCATCAGTTAAAAGTGAAGAACTTGAAATATTAAAGCCTCTGTTATTGCTGCTGAACATAAGTTGGAATTGAGGGTAGGGTTTGAGGACCATAAAACCAAAACAATGAGCTAAAAGAGGATAAAAGCTCCATAAATCTTCTAGGAGTAGCAGTGTTAAGGATTCCATCTCTGTTGGCTTTGTCCTTGAGTATTACTTCTTTGACATAAAATGAATTTATAAAAAGCACTTTAAATGAAGTAATGATCAGAACATCTTCAGATTTCAGTCCAACACCACTTAGATGAGCTTCAGTCAAAGATTTATGACTACAAATGTCTTGAGCAAAATTTGTTATAGGACCCCAGTTGCTTGAAAAACAGCCCCTCTCTTTGAACCCCCCTCTCTGTTCACCACCGACTGCTGTGACATCCTTCCTGTTTTGTAGACGACATGATTTAAATGTCTCAGCGGTTGGGATTTGTTGTCCTGCTCTTCCAGCCAACAGCGAGATAGTGCAGTCCTTGTGATGAGCGTAAGGATTCCTTTCCGCTTGCCTCAGACTGCATAATGCAGTCAGTTCAGTCATCAGAGGGAGAGTGCGTGTTCTGCTCTGTCTGCTCACTTCACTGTCACTTTGACAATGTGCACAATAATTCCTCTGTTCCTAACCTTGCTGTGGAGTTTCACGTTTGTTGGTTTGGCTTAGATTTGACGCAGCAGAAATTGACATCAGCTTGATCTTTGTGGCTGGTAGTTTTTGCGTCCTGGGATTTCTTCTCGTTAGAAAAATAAATATGCTGAATAATGAATTAAATTGGCTGATGGTGCTTTTTTAAAGATTCAAATTTATTCCTGGTCTGTAGAAGTGGTTCACTATCAGGGCTTACTCAGTTTCACTTATACTGGAGAAAAAGAGTGAAATAAAGCTCTGTGGTGTTAACATCCTGCGCTCTCTGACCTTCTTTTAAGAAACAAGCCTCAAGGAATATCCCTAGAAAACTGGGGTAGACGTCCTGCTGTTTGAATTAAAACACATTTTTGGTCATTTTCTTGCTGGTTTTCTCCAGGCAAGGCAAATGTCAGCGGCCGCAACGTATACTTCCCCTATTTTTTTTTTTTTTTTTTTTTGTGGTGGTGAAAGTATGACTCCTTGAATGGTCTCTTACATTGGAATATTCCACCTCTGGTTGAGTTGAACACACTGAAATGTAGGGAACTCTTAGTGATCTTAAACTTTTATGTTTTTATTTATTTCTATCTTCAGGCAGTTTGTTTAATCTGAGGTCATGACTGGACTATTACAGTGATGACTAGCTTATAATTTGATAAATTGGAGATATATGGGAAATATTCTGGTTCAAAGCTTGTGTGAGGAGTTTTTATTGTGCTAAGAAAGAACCAAAATGAATGCTGATGCCATTGTTTGATCTACAAGTCTTTTTCTTTGATTGCAGTTATTTGATTACTTTATTGGTGATCTTGTAATAGTCTAACTTTTATTGATTTGCCTCTTCATTATCCACAATTTAGAATTAGGTTATAAGCACCAAAATTGGTTATTCATGAATAATATCTCTCTGTATCCGTGCAATCATGCTTCTCTGCTTTTTTACAGTGTGTAATCCTGAATAAATTCAGTTCATATTGAAGTTGTGTTTCTTTTTTCAGTTGCAGAACATGGGCGTGAACCCAGCCAACATCGGGTTCAGCTACCTGACCATGGAGTCGGACAAATTCATCTGCATCCGAGAGAAGGTGGGCGAGCAGAACCAGGTGGTGATCGTGGACATGTCTGACCCCACCAACCCCATCAGGAGGCCGATCTCTGCAGACAGCGCCATCATGAACCCCGCCAGTAAAGTCATCGCCCTGAATGGTAAGAGTATGTATATTTAGGCATACAAAAACAACTTTTTAGCAGCTGCATCGTAACATTATCTGTTAAATGAGAAATACTGTGTTACTGTGAGAAAAAAGCAGTGTGCTGCTATTATTAGTGGCTTTATACCAAATGCTGAGGTTATTATTGTTGGTTAAATTCCCAGAACGAACTCTACATGGCACAAACTGTTTATTTGTCTTTAATTCGAACAGATTTAGCTATCTCTAAATTTGCTGTGGGAATGCCACAGTCTTGCAATGACTAATGCTTGAGTCAATGCTGTAAATATGCAGAGTGCACTCAGCCCTATTGCCTGAATGTACCTAATTGGTTGTGCAGATTGATTTTATGCCACTGAATTTAGCCCTTAGAGGACAAACACAAGCGCTGGTCAGGATGATTTGCTTATAATGCTTCTCTCTCCCCCTCTTCTCTCCCTCTCTGAGAGTTTTCTGCTCCTGTTTGCCCCCTCCCCTGTGTTCTATCTTTGTCTTCTCCCTTTTACCTGATTGACACTTTGCTTTCTCTCCCTTTTTGCTTTCTGCCTTTTCTCAGATGGTGAGTTTCTCTCTCTCTGTCTACCCATTTGACAATTTGTTGTGATGACACAGTAGCCATGTCTCTCTCATAAAAGCTTCCTACTGTACCATCGCAAGTAGGCGGAGCTGTTTTGACCACTGATGAATCTAAAGAATTTTAACTGATCTGAAATGACTTCTACTGACACTGTACACCCACACTCCCCCACTCGTCTAACCTGCTGGCATATAACCTACTTTTAAGGGGCTTACATGTGTTAGCATGACTTGTTTTGTGGTATGTATCATCAGATATCTTACACTGAAAGGGGCACTCTGCTTTGAGCGTGTGCAGACAACCATATCATATCTTTTACTGCATAAGGGAAGCCTTTATCACTTAAGTAGTCTGAGGTAGCTCTAGTTAGTATTCACACAGCATAGTTCAGAAAAGCCTGGACATAGAAGTTAGTGTTCAGATTTTCAAACATCTGCACCATATTGAGTTATTTCAGCCCATTTATTCTGATTTAGTTACAGTAAAATGTTTTTTGGAGTGAGTCAGACTGAAACGGACATGTTGCTTTATTGGCAAATGGAGGTTGTTGCAGGTCAGATATAGGGTTATAATAATGTTTTTAAGCACAGAAATGGCTCTAAAAACAGACAGTAAGTTTACTCTTCTATTGCTGTAGTCTGCTCTCTGCTACCAGAGGTCAGCTGCACACAGGAAGTGTCAGCAGGTCACTGTGTACACAGTGAGGTTTCCCCCGTCCTCCGGTGGTATGCAGGTTTCTATTTGCACAGGTTTTGAGGAATTGAGTTTGAGGTGTAGGTTGACGTTGGGGGTGATTGTAATATTTTTGGTGCTACTGCAGCTCTGCAGCTTTCTCCTCATGTTTTTAGTCTCATATTGGGAATGAAATGTTCCCCTGTTTTGTTTGAGGGTCAGAAATGAAAATGAAAACCAAACCTGTACTTTTGGTGATTATTTTTCTTTTGTTATTTGATGTATAAATTCATACAAAAAGGATCAAATTTCAAGTATTTAAGATCAGTTTTAAGTTTCTTCTCACTTAAATCTGAAAAACATTTCCTCACCTTGTGCTGTTCTCCTCAACCTTGATTTATAGGTGCCCTTTGGGAGTGCTTCAAAACAAAACATTCATATATATATATCAAGCATCCATGTTTTCATTCATTGTTAAAGTGTTGTGTTGGTCACTTCATTATTCTGTATTTATTTTAGCAGATGGAGAAAATATGGGTTAAATGCAGTTTTGATTTAATAAAACTGGAACAAACAGTTCAGTACAAACAAAAGACGAACAAACCACTCATGTATGTAACTACAGTATATAAGTGTGATGTAATGAGCGATATTATTATCCATCCCTCCTACTCATCTAATGATAGCTGTCCTTATCTTTCTTACCCACTGAGCTCAAGCACTGAGTGTTCACTCTCACTCTCTCCTCCCCTCAGCTGCAAAGACACTGCAGATCTTCAACATCGAGATGAAGAGTAAGATGAAGGCTCACACCATGTCAGAGGAGGTCATGTTCTGGAAGTGGATATCGGTAAACACTGTCGCCTTGGTGACAGACACAGCCGTCTTTCACTGGAGCATGGAGGGGGACTCCCAGCCAACCAAAGTATTTGATCGGCACGCCAGTCTGGCTGGATGTCAGATCATCAACTACAGAACTGATGAACAACAGAAGTGGCTGCTGCTGATCGGGATCTCAGCACAGGTGTGGAAGTATATGAGGGAGAACATGAAAATTCAGCTTCTGAGAACAGAATAACTGTACATGCAGCATTTTACAACCCTAGATCAAATATTTATCTACTGATTAGAGGTTCAGACATTGTTTTTGATGGGTAGAGATATGCAATGCAAGTTTGAGGAGTAAACTCCATCATGAGGGATTTTTGTGCAACACTGAGCAATTTTTGACCTTGACTCCTCTGATTATGATGTCAGTGTGAAAGATTCAAATGCATAAGTTATTTCCCACACTCTCTTTCTTGTCTCTTTGTTCTGCAGCAAAACCGTGTGGTTGGGGCGATGCAGCTGTACTCCGTTGACAGGAAAGTGTCCCAGCCCATCGAAGGCCACGCTGCCGCCTTTGGGGAGTTCAAAGTAGAGGGAAATGCCAAACCTTCAACTCTCTTCTGCTTTGCTGTGCGCTCGCAGGCAGGGGGAAAGGTGAGGGACTGTACAAGAGGATTCCTTTTAATGATGCCTTAAGAATAGTTTCTGTATGCAGAGACCCAGATTCCTCTAAAAGATGATGTTTTCGTGAAGAAAGTAGCTCTGTGCTTCTTTTTTTTGGTCATTCAAGCATTGACGTCAAGAAAGTCAGGGTTTATGAAAACCCCTGAGTGGGTTCATGTCTCACATTTGTTTACTTTGGTTCTCTGCCCATCGTGCTCATGTGGGTTTTCTTCTCCCAGTTGCACATCATTGAAGTTGGGCAGCCAGCTGCAGGAAACCAGCCATTTGCAAAGAAAGCAGTGGATGTGTTCTTCCCTCCAGAAGCACAGACAGACTTTCCTGTTGCCATGCAGGTGAGGAAGGAAGTTTTCTCATCCTTTATGAGTTTTGATTGAACAAAAAGTGATTCAGAGAGCTTATATTCTGTCTCTGCTCTCCTCAGATTGGTGACAAGCACGGCGTCATTTATCTGATCACAAAGTATGGCTACATTCACCTGTATGATCTGGAGTCTGGGGTGTGCATCTACATGAACCGAATCAGTGCTGAGACCATCTTTGTGACAGCTCCCCATGAAGCCACCTCAGGAATTATCGGGGTAAACAAGAAGGGGCAGGTGAGGAACCATGCAAACAAAGTTTTATACACTTATTTTTTTATACACACTGTCTGCCTTAGTTGCTCCGTGTCACTCGCTGCTGAAATGTTTTTTTAATCCAGCCTTTTCTTTCCAGGTCTTGTCAGTGTGTGTTGAAGAGGAAAACATTGTCAACTATGCCACCAACGTCCTGCAGAACCCTGATCTAGCCTTAAGGATGGCTGTGAGGTCAAACCTGGCCGGAGCTGAGGAGATTTTTGCCAGAAAGTTCAACACACTGTTTTCCCAGGGAAGTTATTCTGAAGCTGCAAAAGTTGCTGCATCAGCACCAAAGGTATGTCTGTATTTATTGACATGATGCAGAGTAACACACCATATACACCAGGGGCCTGTATGACAAAGCAGGAATAACACAACCTGGATCTCTCTCTGTACCATGGATTGATTTAACAAGATACTCGCAATCCTGATAAGTGGTACTACAAAGCTTGATATTAACTCAGTAAGTAAATCTGAGTGGGGTTTGAGTGGTGTTTGCAGCATCTGACCAATCACAAACATAGAGGAACCCTGCAGAGCAGCTTACTCTACCATGGGGGTGCAGACAACTAATCTTCAAAAATATGAGGAATTCAAACGCATCATCCAGGCCAAAGCAATACTGTTGCTGCAGCAAAGCCTGAAAGGATTTCCGGCAGAAAATTGCAGACTGTTAATGTGTAAATTCATGAGATTATGCAACGTTAATTAATCCGACAATATACTCTGATCACTCAATTTCACTTTATTACAGCAAAGACATTGGGGGCAGGGCGCTTTCTTAATGCGCTTCCTTTAGTTTATATTTTCCACTCAGTTCTTTTGAGGCTCAGTCTTGTGTTAGTGGAATATTAATTCCTGCACCAAAGTTGACAGGATCCTCTGAGAATGGACAGATCATTTTTTAAGAGACTTAATTGGTCAGAAGGTGGTGCTTTTGTAGTTTTTGGTCTCTTCTCCAGATCTTTACCTGCTCAGGAGCAGGTTGCCCTTCCATATAAGTAATTATAATGATATATCACCTAGTAAAAAATGAACCGACATGGTAGAACAGGAAATCCAGGGTTAACTCTAAAGTTACCTCAATTAGAGAAAATCCAGCTTCTTGTACAAGCCTCTGGTGTCTAAGCAGAAAGTCAAAACATTGTTTGTGCAAAGAAGTTTCTCTGCTTATGGTGTATGATGGGGAATGAAGTGAAACCAGAGGAGTATCCTAATGTAAATGGATCCTCTCTGCCTACTTTTCCTTCATACTCATCATTCCTCAATCCTTCCCCATCCTCTGTCCCCTCAGGGCATCCTGCGGACAGCAGAGACCATCCGTAAGTTTCAGAGTGTCCCAGCTCAGCCGGGCCAGGCCTCTCCTCTGTTGCAGTACTTTGGTATCCTACTGGACCAGGGCCAGCTCAACAAATTTGAGTCTCTTGAGCTGTGCAGGCCGGTGCTACAGCAAGGTCGAAAGCAGCTGCTGGAGAAGTGGCTGAAAGAGGACAAAGTAGGTAGAGTTTGTGGTGATGGAAGTGATACAGTTAATTTACCAAACTTAAAATACGGCTCATTTATCTGTATTATCATTAGTGATCAAAATCTGATGATTGTGTTCGTTTGTGTTTGATAAAGCTGGAGTGCTCAGAGGAGCTGGGGGATCTGGTGAAGTCCTCAGACCCGACCCTCGCGCTTAGTGTGTACCTCAGAGCCAACGTCCCCAACAAAGTTATCCAGTGCTTTGCAGAGACTGGACAGTTTCAGAAGATTGTGCTTTATGCCAAAAAGGTAATCACATTATTCTGCTCCCTCGTTGAAGATGCTGAAATAAGACATTTATTTAGTTAGCACACTGGCTTCACACTCTAATGAGCAAAGGGTGGGAATAACCAGAGACCTGTCAATCAAATATGGTAATAATACTTTAATAGTAATGCTATTTTTAAGAGTTATTTTGGATGATCTTTTATTGGAGAGGACAGCTGAAGAGTAGCAGGAAATGCGGGGATCAGAGAGTCTAACCAGCAACCTCTGTGACAAGGAATGGACAAAGCCAATAGCACCTCATTAATGTCATTTTACACAATTCAGTATGAGTAATATGACATTAATGAGGTGCTATTGGCTATAAGTACCTTATTTGAAACAGGAAATTATGTAACAATGTATGCAATGATGTATGTAACAAAAGTGCTACATGACTGTTTACAAATGCATAACCTTGTCACGTTGTATCCAGTGAAAAGTTGTCTTGAACAAAGAAAAGTAGTGTTAATAGGAAGATTTTATCACCATTCATTTTTCAAAACAACGACATGAGTCATGTCATCACGACAGTTTCTGTGAGTCCTCCGGCCAAAGGAGCTGCTGCAATCCGCTTAGAATGGACAGTCCTCACAGTCCCTTTAATGCAGGAAGTAAATTAGTTTTTTACAGTCAAAAGGAGAAATGGATTTTCACTGAACTGTTCTCCTACAGGTGGGCTACACCCCAGACTGGGTGTTTTTATTGAGAAATGTAATGCGGGTCAATCCAGACCAGGGACTCCAGTTTGCCCAGATGCTGGTTCAGGATGAAGAGCCGCTAGCCAACATCAACCAGGTAACACACACCAGTACCACCGCCTCGGTCCCTCTAGAGACTCACATTACATCCCCTGCACATGCCCTCCCTATAAAAAAACATCAGACAGGCTCACAAACTCACAAAGTGCCCAGTGTGGAAGCTTCCATGTGTGTTATTCCAGATGTGCCAGCTATGCCAGGAATTCACTGAGTCAGTGACCTCCTCCTCCTTTGAGAGCCACATCATCACTCTCGTGCTTAGCTTTACTCCACACACAAATGAAAAGCAGGAACATCTGGCTCCTGAGCTTCTTATAGAGTGTGACTGTAATTCCTCCTTGCATGCTAACTCAGATCATTTTGAGGTGGAAGAAGTTTAGAAGTCCAAAAACATTTCTCTTCAATTTGTTCTCTTTAATTTCTCTGATCTTTTCCTCTCAACCTCTGGTAGATTGTAGATGTTTTCATGGAGGGCAGCCTCATCCAGCAGTGCACATCCTTCCTGTTGGATGCTTTAAAGAACAACCGTCCAGCTGAGGGACATCTACAGACACGTCTTCTGGAGATGAACCTCATTCACGCCCCTCAGGTGATCATCCACAGGCTCCCGTTAACTGAAAACATCCTCTTATTTGTTGGCTTTCTGCAGAAGTTGTGTGTTTATGGGTGTTTGAACGTTTTCAGGTAGCAGATGCCATCCTAGGGAACCAGATGTTCACGCACTATGATCGTGCCCACGTTGCTCAGCTGTGCGAGAAAGCAGGGCTGCTGCAGAGAGCTCTTGAGCACTACACTGACCTGTATGACATCAAACGAGCCGTGGTACACACACATCTGCTCAACCCAGAGGTACGTCTGTGTATGATCGGTCATGCCTGTAAATGTTATGGTTGCGACCCCAGTTTACTCTTTGTGTTTTTAACCATCCCCCTCTCTTTTGCTATTTCCTATATTTTCTGTTTCTGATCCCTCGTTTAGTGGTTGGTGAACTTCTTTGGCTCTTTGTCGGTAGAGGACTCACTGGAGTGTTTAAGAGCCATGTTGTCAGCTAATATCAGGCAAAACCTGCAGCTGTGTGTCCAGGTAGCCTCAAAGTATCATGAGCAGCTGGGGACTCAGTCTTTAGTGGAGCTTTTTGAATCCTTTAAGAGTTATGAAGGTAGGTGTCACACCGCAAAAATCAAGATCAATGTGTTCACAGAGAAATATTTCAATATTTGTGATGCTTTAAGTGTCTGATCTTTGTACTGTTTCTCCATCCAAGGTTTGTTCTACTTCCTTGGGTCAATTGTGAATTTCAGTCAAGAGCCAGACGTCCACTTTAAGTACATCCAGGCGGCCTGTAAAACGGGTCAAATCAAAGAGGTGGAGAGAATCTGTCGAGAAAGCAACTGTTACGACCCAGAGAGGGTCAAAAACTTCCTCAAGGTGAAAACTCAACAAATGTCCCACTCTTCATTCTGAGACTGACTTTATCATCAACTTAGTGTGAAAAACTACAAATAACCTTTATGTGTTTCCTTTGCAGGAGGCTAAGCTGACAGACCAGCTTCCTCTCATCATTGTGTGTGACCGCTTTGATTTCGTCCACGACCTGGTCCTCTACCTCTACCGCAACAATTTGCAGAAGTACATCGAAATCTACGTCCAGAAAGTGAGATATAACCCTACACTTTATGCTTCAAACTTAAATTCCCAATTAGGGCCTTAATTTAAACTTAAGAATCTGTTTAACAGGTGAACCCGAGCCGCTTACCTGTGGTGATTGGTGGCCTGTTGGATGTCGACTGCTCTGAGGATGTCATCAAGAACCTCATCATGGTGGTCAGAGGGCAGTTTTCAACTGATGAGCTGGTGGAGGAGGTGGAGAAGAGAAACAGGTAAGACAGACTGATCAATGTGTTTCTACAGGGGGCTGGGGCATCCTTAAAAAGTCTTAAAATGTCCTCAACTCATTAAAAATGTTGCAGCTGACCTTGAATACGTTACTCAAAGGTCTTAAAATTGTCAAGGCAGAGCTACAGTCTTACATGCTGCTGATATAAATTGTTATCTTCATGCTAGTTAGTCAGTATGCGACTTATTTTGAGGTTGGCTGAACATTGTCAGTTTTTGAAGTTGGCTCAATTCTGTTGTCGACCCAGACCAAGCCAGATGCATTCTGTGCAAAATGACCTCCAAGCTTGGCACCATGGGGGTTAAGGCTGTTGAGAGCCGCATGCAGTGTGAAAAGGACAAAAAATGCTGCCAGGAGCCACAAACAGACCGCAGCGATGTCAGCCACATCAAAAAGTAAACTTGAATGAGGCTCATTGAGTGACACACATGCTATGCTTGGGTTCTAATACTGCGGGATCCCCAACCATTGTCTGCAGTTTTAGCATTTTCTTGTTCTTAAATTTTATTCAAGGTGGCATTGAAAAGGTCTTAAAATATATTAAATCTGACTAGCTGAAACCTGCAGGTACATTGTTCCAGCCTGTGTAGCTTTTCCTGAATGTTTCACTGGATGAAACATCTGATGCTCAACGTGAATCATTACTGCAAGACTTTGTTGTTGTCTGCTGAAACCACAGAAGAAACACCCTCTCTCCGGTAATTCCTGAGAGGATTATTAGAAATTAATGTTAAAACTATTCAAAACAGCTGCTTGATTATGTTTGCACTTTCCTCGCAGGTTTGCCCTTATTATAAATATTTCCTTTTGTTTACATCACATCAGATCTACAAACATAAAAAGTGACTGACACTGTGTGAACTTTCAGTGTTGTGCAAGAATGTCTTTGATGTGTTTTCACTCAGAAAGAGTGTGAAGCTCTTAATTTAAGAGTGTGTGAATTAACAACACTGTTAAAAGCACAACACTGCCACCTAGCACTTTTTCTGTATATTACATTTTGAATGAGTAAAAGTATCTGCAGTGATGACGAGCGATGAGGTCTTACTTTCAAGCTTCACATGTTCATCCAAACTTTCACCCAAATTAGCCTCTGATGACAGGTGAAGATGTTTTGCCATGTTGTTGATTTAAAGCATTTCGTAACACTCTCATCCTCTCAGGTTAAAACTTCTCTTGCCGTGGCTGGAGTCCCGTATCCATGAAGGATGTGAGGAGCCAGCTACCCACAATGCCTTGGCCAAGATCTACATCGACAGCAACAACACCCCTGAACGCTTCCTGAAAGAGAACCCGTTCTACGACAGCGCTGTGGTGGGAAAATACTGTGAGAAGAGAGACCCACACCTGGCCTGTGTGGCTTATGAGAGAGGACAGTGTGACCTGGAGCTCATCAAAGTACATACACCACATCATGAAGCATTTGGATAAACACCTTCCTCATATTAATACATCTACAATGAGTTTTTTGCTCTTCCTCTCAGGTTTGCAATGAGAACTCGTTATTCAAGAGTGAGGCTCGGTATCTGGTACGGCGGAAAGATCCAGAGCTTTGGGCAAATGTGTTGGAAGAAGGAAACCCCTTCAAAAGACAACTCATCGACCAGGTCAGGTTTCATATTCTCTCTATTAAAACATGCAGAATTTAAAGGTCCATAAGTGAGTTTTCCAATCATAAGTTACCTAGTTTTCAAGAAGCGATTCTGTAATCAGGGATACATTTTAATTCCATGAGGTAAAGTTATCAATTTTCCTAAATGTCGATTTCAAGCATTGACCAATTTTGTATTGGTAATATTTCACTTTCATTCAATACAGAAACTTAACAGCTTCCATAATTAATTTAGCAAAAGAATGTGAATCGTGAATTGAATTTGCAGTTTTGGCTGTGTCTGATCTCTCAAATATCAGGTTTACCCTCCAACTCCTGGACATGGATGTTGATGCTGAATGATGGTTTGAGTTCCTTCAAAATATCTCCTCATGTGATATTAATGTTTTTTTTTCTTTTGGTTGTATGTTATTTTGTCTCAGGTGGTGCAAACTGCTCTGCCAGAGACTCAGGATCCAGAAGAAGTGTCCGTCTCAGTCAAAGCCTTCATGACTGCAGATCTGCCCAACGAGCTGATTGAACTGCTGGAGAAGATTGTGCTTGATAACTCTGTCTTCAGCGAGCATCGGTACAGCAGACTTACAGGATCATCATTAAGTAAATGATAACATGAATCTTTTTGTAGTCTTTCAGTAATGCCTCTAATTCTTGTGTTTTCTCCAGAAACCTCCAGAACCTGCTCATTTTAACAGCCATTAAGGCGGACCGCACACGTGTGATGGAGTACATCAACAGACTAGACAACTATGACGCTCCAGATATCGCTAATATTGCCATCAGCAACGAACTGTTCGAAGAAGCCTTCGCCATATTCAAAAAGTTTGATGTCAACACTTCAGCCATTCAGGTAAAAAAATATGATTGCTGTCAAAGCTGGAAATCACATTCAGACACACAAACTCATCCCTCTGTGGGTACTGGGTCTTAAACAGTCAAAGCAAAGGTCTACACATCAGGAAGCTTAACTGACTTGTAATTTGTGTTGTTATAATGTATGGTATTTATGACGCAGGCTGCAGCCGTCTTGGCCAGGTCACCCTTACAAAAGAGATCCTGATTTCAATGGGTTATTTGCCTGTTTGAATAAAGGTTAAATGAAAAAAAAGAAAGCTCATCAGTATGTCCAATAAAAGATTGTAACCCTCCTTTCCTTGTTTCACCAGGTTTTGATAGAGCACATAGGGAATCTGGACCGTGCTTATGAGTTTGCAGAGCGCTGTAATGAGCCTGCTGTGTGGAGCCAGTTAGCCAGAGCTCAGCTGCAGAGAGACCTGGTGAAGGAGGCCATCGACTCGTATATTAAAGCCGTCGACCCCTCAGCGTACATGGAGGTGGTTAACGCAGCCAGCAAGAACAGTACGCCCTTTACTTCTTGTAAAAGTACTTTCTTTGTCTCAGGTGATTGGGTGGATTATAATGTGTTGTTTGTGTTGTGTAGATAACTGGGAAGACTTGGTGAAATTTCTTCAGATGGCTCGAAAGAAGGCGCGAGAGTCGTACGTAGAGACGGAGCTCATCTTTGCTTTAGCCAAAACCAACCGCCTGGCTGAGCTGGAGGAGTTTGTCAGTGGGCCCAACAATGCTCACATACAGCAGGTAAGAGTTCAGATCAGCTGATGCTGCTGCAGAAAGTGTAAGTCATGAGAAGGTTTAACTCTTTGTGTCTGCTTATATCTCATTCTTTAAGGTGGGAGATAGATGTTATGAGGAGGGAATGTATGATGCTGCAAAGCTCTTGTACAACAATGTGTCCAACTTTGCTCGTCTCGCATCAACGCTTGTGCACCTGGGAGAGTACCAGGCAGCTGTGGACAGCGCCAGGAAAGCAAACAGCACACGGACATGGAAGGAGGTAGGAAGCACACAAATGAGTTAAAGAGCTGAAAATATTGGAGTGCATGCTGATATTACTCAGTGGAGCTTTGTGTCTAGTTGATTGTGCTCTAACTGTAATGTTTCTTTCTTTCTGTGTACCATCAGGTGTGTTTTGCATGCGTGGACGGGGAGGAGTTTCGGCTGGCACAAATCTGCGGCCTTCACATCGTGATTCACGCAGATGAGCTGGAGGACCTGATCAGCTACTATCAGGACCGCGGGTACTTTGAGGAGCTCATCGCTCTTCTGGAGGCTGCTCTGGGTCTGGAGCGCGCTCACATGGGGATGTTCACAGAACTCGCCATCCTTTACTCTAAATTCAAACCTCAGAAGATGAGGGAGCACCTGGAGCTCTTCTGGTCCAGAGTCAACATCCCAAAGGTGTGGCATCTCTTTTGTCATTCTCATCCTTTGATTCAAAGTAGTTTATTTTACTTTGCATTCAGTGAAAAAGGACATAATATGCAATGACTAAAATAATGCTCATGATTGTGGGTCCCCTCTCTTAAGTCAGGGTTTTTCTCTGCATGTCTGTTCTATTTTCTTATTATTAGATGTTCAAGAACTAGCTTCAAGCTTGTAAGATCTTTCATTATGAAGATGGAAAACAACAAGAAAAGAAGCCAGATTTCAGCACCTTTCTCTCTCTGTTTTCCAGGTCCTCCGTGCAGCAGAGCAGTCTCATTTATGGGCCGAGCTGGTTTTCCTTTACGATAAATATGAGGAGTACGACAACGCCGTCCTCACAATGATGTCTCATGCCACAGATGCGTGGAAAGAAGGGCTGTTCAAAGACATCATTGCTAAAGTAAACAGAAGAATCTTTCCCTAAAAAAGTTTTTTTCCTCTAAACATCTTTTCCTGTTGTGATTTCACTCTTTGTGTTATTCCTCAGGTTGCTAATGTGGAGCTGTACTATAAATCTCTTTCCTTTTACCTTGAATACAAACCTCTGTTACTAAATGACCTGCTGACCATCCTGTCTCCTCGTCTGGACCACAGCCGAGCTGTCAACTTTTTCAGCAAGGTAACCAGAGGCGAGGTGAACCCCTGATGACAACCTCTCTGCTCTTCTGTATTTAATGTGACTTATTTAACTTTCTCCACCAGGTGAACCAGCTGAAGTTAGTCAAGCCTTATCTGAGATCCGTCCAGAATCACAACAACAAGTCAGTCAATGAAGCTCTCAACAACCTGCTGACAGAGGAGGAAGACTACCAGGTCTGTTTTGCATATTACTGCTGAAATTTTTAATATGAAGACACATTTGCTCCATGAACTGGTTTGCTTTGAGTTTTGTAAAATACTTTTAGTGATATTTACGAACTTGCAGGACAAAGATGTATGTTGGGGATTTTAAGAGGTAGCAACACTCATATGTACCACCTGCTTCTATGAACTCACAACAGAGGTAGTAAATATATTCAGCCACAGGGGGTCACTATTGAGAACATGATAAAGGACTCCAGCTGATTCAGGTAGTGTTTTCCTCAATATTCAACCAGAGACAAAATGTTTCTATTTTATTCTTCCTCCACAGGGCCTGAGAGCATCCATTGATGCCTATGATAACTTTGACACAATCGGCCTGGCTCAGAGGTTGGAGAAACATGAGCTGATCGAGTTCAGACGTATCGCTGCTTACCTGTACAAAGGTAACAATCGCTGGAGACAGAGTGTGGAGCTCTGTAAGAAGGACAAGCTCTACAAGGTGAGGAGAGAGTCACTGAGGACCAAATTGAAAAGACAAGGAGATTATGTACCTCTCTGCTCCTCAAGAGGGCACTCTTTGTTCATTTGTTAAGAAAACTTCTTCCATGTTTCTTGTTTCATATGTTGATAACCTGGATGTCTGTTTTTCCCAGGATGCCATGCTGTATGCAGCAGAGTCAAAGGAAGCGGAGCTGGCAGAGACTCTGCTGCAGTGGTTCCTGGAGGAGGGCAGGAAGGAGTGCTTTGCTGCCTGTTTGTTTGCCTCCTATGACCTGCTGCACCCTGATGTGGTGCTGGAGCTGGCATGGAGACACAACATCATGGACTTTGCCATGCCGTACTTCATCCAGGTCATGAGAGAGTACCTCTCAAAGGTCAGTACTCTTCACTCCACCAATAGCTTACCCCTATTAGTTTGTATGTGCTTTATAAAATCAGAGGGAATACTTTTTGAAGTTTTGTGTTAAACAGTACCTAAAGTGATTGATTTTTCCTGAGATTACTTTCTTGTAGACACTTTTCCTGACAGGTGAATGATGGACAATAGTGTCTGGTACCTCTGGAGGAACTAAGAAACAGGTCATATGGATATTAGAAAACATGAATATTGAGAAGCAGGTGTCCTACAGTAATGTTAGTAAAGTGTGAACTCCCTCTGGTCATCCCCATGTCCTTAAGTATCGACTTGTAGACATGTAAGGTCACTCGAGGTCATGTCTTTGGGTTCTTTTCCAGGTTGATGAGTTTGCGGCGAAGGTGACGGTCTCTGGCCCTCTTTTTTATTCCTCCTTTGTGTTCTGTCTGTTTTTGTTGTAACTTATCTCTTAGGTTTCTGATGTAGGAACCTAGCATGGACTATAGACTCTGGTCCTGGAGAGCTGTGGTGTGCCTATGTGTGTGTGTGTGCGTGTGTGTATGCGTGTGTGTGGATGGGTGTGCAGGCTTTTGCTCCACTTCATGATTTTACTGCATGGTTAACTGGAGCACAGGAAAACTTTTTTCGGTGATGCTTATTGGTAATGTTATCGTCTCTGTGCTGGGTTAACTAAAACTTAGTGAAGACATGAATGAATGGCTATATATAAAATAGTGTAGCTGTTAAGTCACTTTTCAGCATAAACACGAGAACAAAAACATGAAAACAGTTCTTTTTAATGATCTTTCTATTGTCACAACATTGGTCATATACACATGTACTTCTTGAAATCAGTCCACTCCCTTTTAACTATGTGTTTTACTAGTTTAATAGTTGACAATATAATATCCACACACATTGGTGAGCACCAGTTGAACAGCGTGTTTTGTACCCAGCTCTGTATGTAGATGGTCTAAAACAGCAGTATTATTACCACACAGTACTTGTGTGTTGATCCGTGAAGCCAAAGCCTGCACACAGTCTTGTTCTTCAGGACCAGGACCAGCCTTTTCTGGCCTAACAGATACCTTTCACCCTCTAACTCCTCTTCTGTGGGGCTGCATCTAGTGTTAAGTAGGGTCTTTTGTAAAAAAAAACAAAAAAACCTTAACAACCTGAGTTGAGATGTATTTTTACAAGGTTCCCAGAAAAACAGTCATTTTTATTCCTAGCAAACTCTCTAAAGCCCAGAAATGAATTCATGTGAGGAGAACAAGCTGCTCCAAACTTGTTAGATGCATCCCCATGTTTCTAACTCCAGGTTAACATGTTATCTATCTAGTTTTTAACAGCCACATAAATGCACACCTATTAAAACTAAGAGTTAAGGGCTTTTGGAGTCTCCTTCTCTCTTGCCATTACTGGTCAAACAGGCAGCAATGTGAAAGTGAAGTGAAACACAAACTCTTGTTGAAAGTTATCGAACAACAACGATTAGAGCAACAATATTCACATTTATTTTTAACATAACATTAAATACGCTACAAGCAACATCAGTTGCATCAAGATATGTGATATCCATTTTGTGACTCATTGTCTGTACTGTTTGTTTCTATTTTACAGACAGATAATTACTCAGTGTTGTTTTTTATGGAACTTCTTTTTAATCTTGTGCTTAGAAATCAGGAAAACTCTTTCTTTTCTTCTAAAGTCGAGCTGAACCATTGTTAGAAATCATCTACACTTTTATCTGCTATACTCTGTTCTTTGCACAGCTGAAGCACTTTCCTTTTAGAAATCAGACAAAGTCTTTATCACCACCTCACTGCTAAAATAATATTTGTATTGTTAAGCTTTTCAACAAACCAAGACCAGGTTCAGAAGGATGAAATAGTGGTTAACATGAAAAATAAGGGGGACAAGCTCACAGCCGTGAATGAGATGCATGAAGAAGCTCTGATTGTCAGTCATTGATGCAACTTTTGACTGTGAATGTCTGAAGATGTAGCATCAGCAAACAGGCATGTGTAGCTTTTCCTTTCACTTAAAACACTATATAATATTCCTTTAACCTTGTGCCTCACTGCAGCTCTTCTTTTAAAGGGTCAGTTCGCACAAATCACAGAAGTAAAAAAGAACATAATCCCTCAGTGATAGCCAGCTACGATAAAGTTATAGTGGGTTTTGCTGAGTTTTATTCCAGTAATGTGAACCCAAAAACTAACACTTTAGAAAACCAAAAAAGCTGTGCCTTTTTAAACAGTTAACCCTTTGTATCATCCATCTGGTACTTATTGACATCTTTTACTGCTGATTGTGAGAAATAGAGTTATTTTATTGAACACTGATGTTGTCAAAATAGTACTCAAAGTAAAAAATAAATATACAGTATGTGAGTTTTCAGTGCTCTGAGCATCATAAGCACAAATCAGTTTCACTTTATTTGACTAGTTTGGCAGCAGGAGTCTATGTAGTCACTATCTGTGTGGTTAGACACCACCCTGGGTTAACATTTAATTTTATTTGTGATTTGGATGAATGGACCCTTTAATTGTTGGCTTAACATGTGTTCCTGAGGCTGTCTTAGAAATTCTCACCAAACCTGCATGGCATCTTCTCTGAGGTAACCATAGCTGCACTGAGTTATTGTGTGTAGTTCTGTTTTTAGAAGAGGTTTTAACAAACAGTTAATATTTTTTATTGAAATATGAAATAAAAACACAAGTTTAGAATCACAACTGAGCAATTGATAAAAAATAAAGTAAAATGGCACATAAGTGTTATCAAGAATCTCACTGACACATTATGACACCTGTGTGGTTTGCACATTTTAAATAGTGGTTAAACAGTACTTGAGGCTACAAAGATTCTGCATGTCAACAAAACAGCATAAAATCATACTTCTTTGCTGATCAATGTTTGGTTGCCTCTTTCTGTATTGCCCTCAGGTGGACAAACTAGAGGAGGCAGAAAGCCAAAGGAAAACTGAAGAGGAGGTGACGGAGCCTCAGCCGATGGTGTTTGGTAGGTTTGCAAACAGAACGTCACCCTGAGGGCCTGATGACTGCTGCTCCTAAATAAGAGAAAATTGCCTCCTGCTGTGAAAACAGCAGAATGGGCGCTGCAATGTGTTTATCAGAGAAAAAAAGCAGCTGGTGTTAAAACACCTCATTTAAGATGATATACTCAAATTGGTAAGCGGTAACATTTGCAGAGGATTTTACTCATAGTGAATTCTGTCTCCCTGGTATAGTAAAAAATGTTGAAAAAAGTCATAAAAGACTTAATATGAGCCACATTCACCTGGCAAGCCCAGAATTTTTCTGCACAAGATATTAAAAGACTAAAATGATGCCTGAATTGCAGGTAAGAAGTAATAACATCTGCCAAAGGGTTAAGAAACAACTACTTGTTAAATTTCTTACATTAAGACATTATTCATTTTTCAAGAATCTGGACAAGTAAATTTCTTATCACACTGGCTGATGTCTTAACTCTTTACAAAAAAATTTAGGTGCTATTTTTGTCTTTTAATATTCTTCTGAATGTTCAGCTTGTTTTGGCTCATATTAAGTCTAATAAGACAATTTTTTGAGGCTAAATACTTGCTTGAACACAGTGTTTGCAGTGTAGTGCTGTTTCTGTCACCAGCTAAAAACATATATGATATAATGCTAAATTTAACTTTAAACAACTGGGGTCTTTGTTTTATTTTAATGTCTGGCTATTAAAAAAATCATAGTTTTATTAACCTAACTACTTTTGATTGTGCAGTTTCTGGTATTAAATAATCAAACAAGATTTACTGCATGGCTTACCAAGAATGAATGTACGCACCTGTTTGTGATGACATCACATAAAGCGTGATATTGCGTGATATTTTATTTTTTCACATTTTTGACAGAAAGTTCTGATCTCTGATGTGCTTCATATAACCTGGAGCTCTTAAACTTTATGAAAGTAGTAATGTTGGTGCCAGACAGTTTTTAGATTGAATAATCAGTCATGTGTTGCTGTAAGGAGATGTTGGTAGAGCCGTTATTGGTAATTTGCATGATTTTTAATAAAGAGCAGACAACAAAGAAGAGGTGAATGTTACTTCATGGAGCAAACCAACAAGATTTTTTTTTTATTCTGACATATATAGTTTCTGTTTTTCCACCATGGTATATGCTAAGAATATTATATGAATGTAAATGCTGAAGTCAGTCTAAAGAAAGTCAGTAATGATTTTAATCCAGTTATCTACTTAGAGTTTTTTAAGCCTTAAACCATTTTGTATTTTATTTTTGTTCTCTGTAAACATTTAAAGGAGATATCAGTCATCTCTTGTTGTTACTTCAAGTAGATAAAAAATCCTAAGCTCTTCATGAAAAGGACAAAAACAAACTTGTATCAACCACAAATACAACATCAAGAACACACATTAGTGCAAAAATGTGTTTGACAAACCATCCTGAAGTGCAGTACATTTAAACAGAGCACTTTCTTGTCCAAAAATGAGACGTTTCTTATAATTTACTGTAACCTCGTGTGTCTGTGTGTTATTAGGTCAGCAGCTGATGTTGACAGCCTCTGCGTCTCCAGTGGCTCCACAGCCAGCGTACCCGGGTTATGGATACCCAGCAGCCCCAGCTGCAGCTGCAGGTTACCCCGCTCAACCCGCAGCAGCCCCTGTCGGCTACCCCACGCAGCCTGTTGCTGCTGCTGGCTTCCCTGCTCAGCCCGCTGCATATGGCTTCAACATGTAGAGACCTGACACCCCCCACCCCCCCCCAACCTTTCCCTCATGTTTCTCCTACACATACTCACACCTCTAACCTGAACCACACTGAACTCTGCTGCTCCTGGTCTCAGTTAACCAGCTGATGGTGACTGGACCTTTGTTCCCCTCAAGACTCCACAGAATTCACCAACACTGCAATAGAATCCATCCATTCAACTTTTTCACACACACCCACACACACACACACACACACACACACACACACACACAAACTTTGGGATGGTATCCAGGCTGTTGGACCCTCCCTCCTCTCCTCTCCTTTCCTCTTGGACGTTACAACTGCATCACCAATCTACACAGCATGAAGTTACCTCTCAGCTCTTAGAGGAATTAAAAAAAACAAATATAACATGAGTCACACCAAACCACTCTGTCCTGTTCTAGCTGTTCCATGTAGACTTTATAAACCATAGAGCAGCTTTTTTCTTTCTTTTTTTTTTCCATGGGAATTCAGCACTGATGAGAAAGAGACTTTGATACTGAGGAGTCTGTCTGACTCCTAAAGCACTGCTACAGCCTTACATGCTCTACAGGAGGAGGCAAAAAACAGGCTCATTGTTCATGTTACTTTAACATCTGTCTCACACTGTTAGAGAGACAGGTGGAGTGCAATAGTTCTGTTTGTCCCCTCACTACAGGTACAAAGTGTTTGCTGAACACGGACTACGAATACTTGTTTATGAGGTTACAGTACTGTCTTGGTATGTGTGTGAGTGAGTGTGTGTGTTTGCAGCCTCTAAAGCCTTCGAAGGATTTGCCACCAAACAAAAAGACACTCAGTGGAATGTCCACTCCATTGCAGCTGCAAAATTTATCAGACTCTGATACAGGACTTTGGGATGTTTGGAACAAAAAGACAAAAGTACGAAAAGAGGTGGGATAATTAAAAAAAAAAATGCTATATGCTGTAGACTGTGCATGTGCTGCCAAACTATAAAGCTGCAACCAGGAGCACAATTTCCATGTTACACTCTCAAGTATATCAAGTATTACTAATGTTGTGTCAAAAACAAAGTGATGTTTGATGAAACACTCTCACCCGACTAACAGAAGAACTCCAACAGACTTGGGGGAATGAAAATGCAGGGGAACATTAGCTCTCATTCTGGTGGTTAAAAAAAAATCATTATTGTACCGAAACCTGTATAATTTAAAATATATTGAAATACCTAACTAATCAAAGAAGTCAAATATTATGAAATACCGTATGTATTGTCTATAGTGTGTTGTTGTAGTCTATAAAGCATAATGATTTTTGTAAGAAAAAGGACAAAATGCAAAAACAGCAGGTGAATAAATGACAAAGTCTTGAGGCAAAGTTGCTCATGGAAGTGCTGATGGTTTAGTCACTTCCTGTCCTGTGCTGTGCAACAGTATTTGTACGATACTCTGGGTACGGTCCCAACTCTGGAAGCATAAAGTAAAAGCCTGAGCTGCACATGAAGCACTCCCTTTATCTGCACAAGTCATGCTTACAGAAAGAGGAATAAAGTTTACACACAGTGTTGTTGGTGCATTATTTTTTATCACTTTGGGACGAAGCTTTGAGATGCTCTCCAGAGGAAAGAGTCAAAATTTTGAGATAAAATGACAAAATTCTTGGACAAAAAACTAGAGATTTTGACTTTGAATCTCATCAATTTGACTTATCTTGACATTTTGACTGAATAGGGGCATTTTTTAAATTATCATTATTATTTTTTTTTAAACAAAACTTAAGCAGGTTTTCATTTTTATATTTTTAATTGGTGGAAAATAGGCCTGTATACATTTTTTATATGTATAGAAGATAGAAAATTTTCACTTCAAACAGAGAAGTGTTTAAAATAAATGTATGGGTTATGAAGCTACTTCTTCCTCTTTGAGTATCTTTAGGTTTATTTCTAGTATCTCCAAGAGGCTGGATATTGGATCCTCTTAGGGTTTTCAGAATATGGTCCCCCTAGATAAGTGTTATTTATTATGGGCCTTAAATGCATCCATCCTGCCCATTTATAGTCAGCATTTTGTTCAGGCAACCTCAGACCTGGACATCCCCTGGGGTTCAGTCTCTATTTGTTGTGTTTTCATGCTGTGAACACGTTTTATTACAGGGTTGTTGTTTTTTTTTCATTACCCCCTTATTTCCATCCCTTGCTGGACCCAGACTGACATTTTGGTTACCAAGCTGCCAGGTCCTGATTGATGGTTTCAGTTCACAGCCTCTTTGTTTGGAGAGGGTGTGGCTGAGTAATGGGGGAAAAGGTTTTCTCCTGGTTTTATAGGTTTTTGGTTGTGAAACATGTAATAACAGGGACGTCTGGTTTTAACTCTCACGGAAAAACAAGGAATGGCTCCGCCCCGCCCTGTTCTACACGAGTGACCAGTCTCCTCTACAAAAACGCACCCAGACAGGTATTTACTGAGACCTGAGAGGGAAACAGGCTCAGTGGTTGTCAAAGTTGAATCGCTTTACGGGGAGATTTCCAGCAGCAGGATACAAACAGACAGATGTTATCCGTCTCTTCTCCGCTTCCGGGTTGTTTTGGCTCGCATACGTAGTCTTTACTACCGTCGTGACACCGCGTTACCATGGTTACAAATAACAGCTATTCGATGTAGCTCATCTCAACTTCCTTGACAGTCTCAGTGTCCGCCCACTGTCAACACCGTGGACCCGCCTGAGTCCGCGTCTGAGCTCACCTGCATCCAGGAAAGCGCTCCAAACAGCAGCCGTCCATGTGTTGCGCGTAAAAAGCAAAGAAAACCACCCACTTGAAGAGAAAAACTAAGACTTGAAGCTTATTTTCCGGAGTTTTACTTTCTGTTTTCCCGGGTAGTTATGCAGGATAGAGGCTCTTTCGCCAGCTCTTTTCTCAGACCGAGATGTCTGTCTGCAGCCGCGCCGGCGGGGAAAGCCAAACTAACTCACCCGGGGAAAGCGATTCTGGCAGGTAAGTTCATCACTGCTTTTACAGCGGAAAAGTCAAGACATAGAGAATAAATATCACTTATATGAGTTACGTGGAAGTTCAGTTGTGTCCTGTTACAGTGTCGAAGAATTTCACAGTTTCAAAAGCAGAGGAGGGATCTAACACTGTGATTTCAAAAACAACCCACAGAAAAAAACAATGAACTTTTAAGGCTTGAGCGATGAAAAAAAACCTAGAGAAGGATATGGGCTGTACTCTAACGTTATAACCACGTCACCATACTAAACCAGCCCAATATCCATGTTATGATGGTTTTAATCATTGTATGTCCTGCAAACAAGCCCTCCTTTTTAATGACATGTTATCTTGAACCAAATGACAGCTTTAAATCAAGGCAGCTGCGTAATGAAAGGCTGTGAAAGCTTCATCATCGGCTTCTAAATATTTAGGATTGCATTACCAAACTAGTTATTCCAGAAAATTCACAGATTTACCCTCCAACCATGCTGACCCCTTGACCCCTTTTAGCTGTAAAAGAAATGGTTTACAGCCTAATAAAAAGACACAAATCATCTGAATCTGTCCAGATCTAATCTTAATTTATCTGCGCTGGTATGAATTTACCCTTTCAATCTGAGGGTCTCCTCTTTATTTTACATAAGGCTGTTAAAATGGATTGATGCTGGGGAGGGGACACAAACAGCTGCTTTGCATATTGTCTTAGGAACATAAATGAGGGTTTAAAAAATATGACATATTTTTTCTAGCCCTCTTTCAGGTATATATGTTTCAATATGCACTTTCTCATACCAATGTTTACATTTTTCATCCTCAACTGATCAAAACATCTGCTGGTTAAGATAATGTAATACGGTCCGAGGAACATTTATTATTAGATTCCTGTTATTGATTTGGCTTTGCTAGCTTTTGATTGATTTATTTTATATAGCTGCAGCGTTTCTGACCAGTATACATTTATTTTGCCATTTTTTGCTTCATTTTATTCATGGACTTTTACTTTTATCCAAGCCAGAGTTTAAATTTTTAGTCAGTCAACTAAAAAAAGAGAAATTTATTGTGTGTTATTCTGAAACATCAGCATGAAAAGACATTTCACAGCAGCTGTTGCTGACACAGATTCAGTATTTTTGTGAGATACATTTACAAAGCTGTTAATCAACAACCCACTTTTTTTTTTAGCACAGAAGATTGATGTTACAGCACCGCATCTTCAACCCTGCTTGTTTTAGTCTTGTACACCCGCTGAGGTTCAGAACCTCCAGTCCTCCTCTCCTGCTGCTCTATCCCCTCCAAACCCCCCAGACCCCCTCGTGTGATGATGATGAGGGTTCAGCAGCTCCTGATGATGAAGAGCCTCTCAGAGCTGTTGCTGTTTGGCAGCTCTCTGTTGATTACAGCCTTGCTCTCTGACAACAATTGCATTCTTAATAGTTTATTGATCTAGATTAGTTTATTTATTCATTTATGTTTTGAGGATTAAACACTTAACTGCTGCAGCCAAGGACCACTCATACATTTTCTGATATTTAGTTAATAAATCAAATTATTGTTTCTAAAAAAAATTTGACACTGCATATAACAAGATACTAAAGGCTTGTGACAACTCTGAAGTGGGCCAAACACATAATCTGCTCTTCACAGCTCAAAGTGTAGTGCACTGAGTATTATTTGTTTAAAAGGGGACACATTCAATTTTAAGATTATAAAAGACTGAACAAGATGTTGTTCTTTTGTGTGTGTGTAATTTACCAAAATACTGAGAACAATAGATCCACTTAAGATTTTTTTCTGACTATGCACCATCATTTTTTTTAGCTGTGAGTGGCCAAAAATACAAGGCTTTATAACCAATTTTCCTGCGACACCTAAGAAGCAAAAGTAATACACACCGAACATGACTCAAGATGCATTATCATCATGTTAATACATTTTACTTAAGGACCTGGTTCACAATTATAGTGAA
Source organism: Thalassoma bifasciatum (assembly GCA_008086565.1). Taxonomy (NCBI): domain Eukaryota; kingdom Metazoa; phylum Chordata; class Actinopteri; order Labriformes; family Labridae; genus Thalassoma; species Thalassoma bifasciatum. The sequence goes on from RPOG01000639.1 coordinate 220,716, forward strand.
TATAAGCCTGTGATTCTACCCCCTTTTCCTGTGCATGCATTTTTAGATTGTGACACTCAATTCATATTCAGGTATTTGTGTTAGCATCTGTTTAGTTATTCTGAGATTCTAGATAATTCTTCCCCTTAATCTTTACGCAATTCACTGCTCTGTCTGATAACATAGCATATCAAAAAAGGTTCAAATTAGACTCAAATGCTTTGACACCAGTGTTAAGTAATTTTGTGAGAGGAGCGGCAGGAATGCAAAATAACAAGTCTCTCCTGACTCCTGTGGCCCTGTCAGCCTCTGAGGAACAGAGAAGTGGCTTTGTGGTGAGACCTTCCCCCTCCCCCCTTCAGTCCCGTGCAGCTTGATTGACTGGATATGGCCGGTGTTGCTCCTCTTCCTTTTTGCTGTGATGTTCAGCTTCTCTTAAGCCTGTTTGTCCAGTTTTGCAACAACAGCATGATTACACTTTCTTTCCTTGTGTGAACCTCTGACTCCTGCGGCTGTGAAGAAACTACTGTTTAATCACTGTGTTTGAAAGGTTTCAAAGTTACATTCTGTATGGCTTGATGAAAGTAGACCACTGGGATGACTCAGAAATTGATAAACTGCCACTTGTATCAGAGATGTCACCCGTTCTGAACTACTGTTGATATTTTACAAAGACAGGACACAAACTGTTCCATCCATCTAGTGGCTTGATTTGCTAAAGCTTCTTCAGATTTAGTTGTTGTGGAAAAATTGTGCCACACGCACATGCCTGAAGGCTGTAAGTAGACAAAGCAAGAAGTAGAAGGTCAGAGCTTAATGGATAAAGAGCCCACATAGACCCTGGTTGTTTCAGGGAGGGGTTTGTAAAGCTTTTTAGATGTCTGTGAGCTCTTTCTGCTCTCATTGGTTAGTTTGAGTCATCTCCAAACAGCCTCTGTGACGACTGAAGTTGAGACACAGAAGGAAGGAGCATTTTATCTGTGTTAGGCCTGAGGGGGAGAGAGTGGCCTAAATGGATCTCTGGTCTTGATTTGTCCACACTGCAGTTCATTCATGCCTGGTTTTTACTTTCATGTTTAACTGCTCCAAACCGAGAAGACCAAGCAGGGAGATGGGTGCAGAGAGAAAATCCCTCTGTCTATGAGAAATTGGATTTTCTATTAAAACAGGCTTGCTTTTCTGTCACTTGTCCTGCTCTCTTTTCCTCCCCTCTCTCTCTCTCTCCCTCTCCGGCCTGGGGGCAGCCGCTTGGCCTCTCTGAGTGCTTGTCTCCTCTCAGGCTCAGAGGGCTCATCAAACTGTACGCTTACTCCCCGTTTTCTCACGTCACAGGTGACGCACTCACTGTCGCCTCTCCTCCACTGTTCTGCTGCCTGCAGACCCCGGGTCCCTGTAAAGTGAGATGATAAATCACAATGCACTCCCAGCATCCACCTCTGTAGCGGCTTGTCAGTGAAACAGCGATGGAAAGGTGAACAGAAATTAGTGCAATAATTTAGAACAGTGTGGACTTATATGACGGTCCTTGAAATACTTTATATTTTACTCTTTATTTTTCATGTCTCATAAATTATACTGTTAAGATTCAGCCAACCAACCTCATGGTTTAATTTGTTTCTTCAGTGAGTAAAAATGAACTCCCAGAGACCTGAAACTTGAATGTTCTACAGATATTTGTCAGAGTTATATAACCGTATCAGGGTAATTGATTTTCAAGTAATTATCTTTGAGTTTTAGAGAGCTCTGATGTTTTAGACTTGAAGGATGGATTTCCACTAACAATCTGTCTAAAGGCCATGACAAGCTCTTAGTTAGCTTCATGGGGTTGTGCAGACTAAAGGACATATCTGCACCAGTGGTTTCCAAATGGTTCACAGTCTTAACCTGCAGCTTACTTTTTTTCTTGCTGTGTCGTTAGAGTCTTTCCAACTAAGTACAGCTGCCTCATACATCTAGAAACACAGGCGTGACATGACGCTGAAGCAGAAAAAATAAAGTCAGAACAGGAAGATTAAAGATTGCTTCATAGAGCTGAGGTGAAGCAGAAAGTGTAGTCATACTTCTTCAAGCTACAATAAGGACTTTCATATTGTGCTTATGCAGGGAGCCTGTTCTGACAAAATCAGTGGTGATTGTAGAGGGTGAAGACTGCGTTAGGTACCATCATCCACCTGAAAAATATGGCTCTGACCGAAGTATGTGTCTTTTTCTGGAAGCATGAATTGGATATAGAGCTTTTTATAACACTACTTTATTCTCATCAAGATAACTTTGCCGCTGTATACAAAGTGGTCATTAAATATTTTGTGACAAGACAAACACTTCCCATTAGGGTCCAAATATTGACTTCAAACATGTGCACAGAATTTAGAAAAACAACCAATCTGGTTTCTGATTATCTAATTTTTGCATCAGTGTTAGAGTGATACCACTCTTTGGGTTCAAGGTTAGTTGAAAACTCCCAACTTCATCATTACATTTTACAGCTATTTGTGAGTGCAGAGTGTTCAATGGCTGTTTATGTGCAGAGATTGTTTAGATGATTTTTATTTTGATGCTCCACCAAAATTTTAACCAATATCTCACTGTTGATGTATCAGTGCAGATAAACAACCACAAATGGTCATAGAAACTACACACAGGAACCTGCTGTCGTTGTACAGTATCAGTGAAGAGCCTACTGTCTAATCTCTCTGTGTTTAATCATCCCCTTGATGTAAAACACTTTACAATATGCTAGCTGCAGGGCTCTAATCAGTTTAACTAGTTTACATGTAATATTAATAAACATCCCTTCTGTAATTAAGCCTCAGTGTAGCAGAAGGGAGTGTTGCTTAGGACAGAGGAAGCCGGAAAGGCCAGACATGAGATGAATAATTCTCTTTATGTTTTACAGTGGGCAAACAGGAAGATTACATCCCCATTAATAAGACAACAAATGTTTGAAGTGATCAGTCCTCTGGCTGTGCTCTCCATTTGGAAAGGAGATACATGGACCTAATAACATCTTCCTCTAAGACCCAAGCGATTTGAAAGTAAGGGATTCTTATCTAAATAAAGAGCATCAGGATGAATAATAGATAGATTCTCTGAGGAAACTGACTATTTATCTGCTGGCACATTCTTATCAACACGTTACTGAAGTCTTTGGGAGACTTTTTTTTTTTGCACTTTGCCTTAAAAACTGCCAGCTGCTCCGAAAAGTTGCAGACTGGCTCTGGCTCTCTGTCCTGCTGCTTAGAAAATATTGTTTTGAAGGAGATGGAGCTGTCATGTTCACAGAGCGTGCTGGTGCTACATAGTCAGTTCTTCCTCAGAGAAAGGAAACTTCTTAGTGGACCAGATGTGTTGGTGGCTCATTAGAGTCACTGAAGCAGGCAGGACAGGATTTCAGGAGAGACTGTTCCTCCCTGTCATCTGGCTGTCTGCCTGATCACCTGGACTCCTCCGAGCCTCTTAGTGCTGCTGCTGCGCTGGCTGTGGTATCAGTTTTTTACAGCTTGTATTCAGGAATATGTGCATAAATATGTTTATGTACACACTGTGTTCAGAAGTGCATGAGTCAGTAGTTACAATTTCAATGTGTTGACTGGAGTCTGTGCAAGCAGAGAGTATGATGTTAGTCAGGAACCAGTGTTTTTACCAAGATTTACCAGGATTATCACACTCATTTGTAGAATTTACTTCTCCTCAGCATCTACCAAAACTCAAGTCTCCACAAGTAAGAAATGTAATCATAAAATCTCTATTTAAAGGTCATGAAGAGTGAAGAGTCAAGTTTGTTTTTCGGTGTACTGACCAAGATTGGGGCTTCACATTATAACACAGATAAGTTTTCAGTCCCAAGAAACAAAACAAAAGTCATTTTACACAACAAGTAAAATTATTTTGTTTGTAGACACCGCTTGCAATACTTTCTTGGTCAGGAAAGTCATGTATTGTGTTGGGTTGTCAAAGTCTTTGGCGCTTTGGTGCATTGCAATATCATGCATTAAAAAATTACAATATAATCTGCTCATTTTTCAATGTTATAGGATCACAAAGTACCAAAGTTTAGAGTGAAGATGTCCATACGGTCATAATTTCAAGCCGGAGCTGCTGTGCGTAATAAAGAGAGGAAGAACCTACAGTCAGGAAACAAAGTGAAGTGAGTGAGTACAACTAATGAAAACCAAAAAGTGAAACATTAACTTTTTATCTGCATCTTTATTTCTGTAGTAATAAAACACTAGATACTCAGTTATTGGTACCCAGTTGATCTTGGGCCTGGCCAATTGAGCCCTGATTGTAACACTATGAAACTGGCTGAGGATAAATGTGATCCAAGCCTTATCACCAGACCCTAATGGAAAACTTCACCATGTCTCTTGGGGTCAAATGAGAACAAAGCCAGGCTTGATTCGGCAGAAAGCCTTTGTCAAAGAGTTAAGCTGCTGTTATATCTTGGGGTCTGGATTCAGCTAGGGCTCAGCTGAGCATTTGTTCACCTTTTAACTACAGGGGGTCAAAACAACAATAAGCACGTCTTTTTTGTTCCTGAGTTTCTTTGGATTTTGTTTTTCATAAGGCTCCTTTTGCCAAATAAAATCAAGTCCAGGCCAGGCTGTTATATAACCTTCGTAAAACCTTTAAAAAAGCGCATGAACCCATGTTTCCTCTGTTAAATGAATCTAACTGCTGCCCAGCTAGAGTTAGTTTCACATCCTTGAGTCTTTAAAGGCAGATTTCCATCGCTTGTTGGGTTTCTCAATATCAGCCCAGTGCCATTTCCATTTTTTTGGTGTAATAGCAAGTGCCAGAGATCTACGAGGGCACATTGATTTTATGACATGGCGTATTGGAGAGTTGGGTGATGAGGAGAGAGGGAGGAAGGTGCTGCTGAGAGAAAAATGAACAACAGGAGAAGAGAGCGAGCATGTGAGGATAAAGATTAATGACCACTCTGTTCATGTAACCCACGTTTGGCGGCGACACAGCAGTCATTTGGAGTGTCATCTGCAAATGTGTGTGTTGGATGTGGTCTGTAAAATAAAATGGAAGGCAAACAAACTGCCTGTGTGTGTTTGTTGTGTGTGCATTTGTGTGATGAGGATTGATGGTGTTCACAGTGCATCTGTGTGTATCTGAGTTGCTGCTGGTTTGTTTTTACTGGTTTCGTTGTCGGAAATGAAAAACAATGACTGATGTTTGTTGTCATTTCATTTCTGAGTTACTCTCTGACCCACTGATCCAGGTTCAGGACAACTGGAATGGAGCATCATGTGATTTCTGTTAGGTCTCAGCAGGATTGCATTTATTCACCACTCGACAAAGATTAGAAGAATTACAGATCACTGGCCTGCAGTGTGACTCAGATTAGAGTGTCTGTGGATTTTACTGGTGTTTCCTCAAGTTTTATGGTTCTTATTGATTAAATCAATAACAGCTGTGATTCGTTATTATTCAATACTAATAGATTAAAAGCTAAAAATCAATATGTTATATATTTTGTGTGATTTTGAAGAAAATGAATTTAAGTTAACACCTAGTATTTACCTTGTTTATGCAAATGTTGAAGTGTAGGTGGATCAATGGTGGATATGTATGAAAAGTTGTTGGTTTGTGTTGATTTTGGCCCCTCCTGTGCAAAAATTAGGACCGCCATCTCTTCGCAGAGTCATATTTTCTAAAAGAAACTCATCTCACATACTGTGTATTACACATTTATCGAGGCTTTTCTAATTTTCTGTGTTTCTATTTAATGTGTACATTTTTTCAATCTTAAATTTAAATTCAATTCTTAGTATTTTTTATATTTTTTGCTATGCTCTCTTACCTTGTACTTATTGTTTATTTAGGTCTGAGTACTAATTTATTACCACTAACATGCAAATGTGAGCTGGCATGACAATTAAGTTACTTGAATCCTTGAAGAGTATACCTCTTGTTCTGAATATTTCCTTTGGGAACTGTTCCAAAACGCTTCTCATCCGTCGTAAAAAAGGCGCCAGCATCCATTTCAGTCCATTTCATAACCAGGCACTCTTCACAGAGGCTTAAAGTAAAAGCCACTTTTCCTGTATTGATTTCCTTTATTAAATCACTTACTGAAGAGGAAACCTTGATAAGAGAGACCCATGAGTCTGAGGCTTTTAAAGGTATTTGGTTTGCTAACAATGCTGTCCTAAATTCCACATCCTGACTCAGTTAGATTTATCTCAAGTGGAGGCTCTGCTTCGAGGTGCTGCCGTGATAAAGGTAGTGTGACCACAGTGACATGTGAGAGGTGCCAAACTGCACCGCTAGATAACACATCTGCATATTTGGAAGGGACAGAGAAACACTGAGGGTCAAATGGAGCACTTAGCAAAAGTACATGGAAACATATAACATGATCAGGAAACATGGTTAGAAACAAAGATACAGTCCTAGGACTACCGTGAAACTTAGCAGAGTCATCTAAATTTGGCTTTTACAAGTGTATGGCTGTAGATTATCTGGAAGATTACTCATAGAAGCTATAAAATAGTCATTTGTGTGAGAAGAAAAACAAACCTTTGAGTATATGAGGTAAAAGTTGCTCTTAAGATAATCATTGGAATCTATAAATAGACATCACCATCTGCTCACATCTGATTTTCACAGCAACAGAAAAAAAGCAAGACCATCAGGAGGACTTAAAATACATCTGGAATTTCTTTTGTTCGGTCAATGGGCGTGTGTATCCATGCTTTTGTGTAAACAGGAGGTGTGTGCTGTACTTGCTCAGTGTGTTCTTGTGTGTGTCTGTGTCATTGAGTTAATGGAGGGTCTTGGCCTGGGTAATGGAGCCCCTCCCTGCAGGCTGGCTGGATAATTTAATTAATGTCATCTCTCAGCCTCTCTCTCTCTCCCTCTCTCTCTCTCTCCCTCTCTCTCTTATATGACTCATCTGTAGCTTGCCTTTTGGACACTCTTCCTCACTCCGCCCATCTCCCGTGGTTAGATCCACTCTGGCCACTCACATGTTCAAGGATCCAATTGTTTTTTTTTACTCCATATTTTCCTCCTCCCTCTCTCTCTTGCTCTCTCTTTATCTATATCTATATCTATATCTATATATATCTATATCTATATCTATCTATCTATCTATATATATATATATATATATATATATATATATATATATTTAAGAAGCAGCTGTGTTTGCTCACACTTCCCTCTCCTTATGTGACTTTCTGCTCAGTCCTTAATAAACAGCACAGTCTCCGTGCAGTGAAGTCGAAGCTGCTCCAGTTGATTTGTCTTCTCTGTGCTCGTTACTCTCCCTCCCTTGCCAAGCGTTGCTTTTAATGTTTATGGAGGCAAAGCCATTTGTGGAGTCGCTGTAATGATCCATGAAGTAATGGCTCCCCTTTGCTACATATAACACTGACTGGGGACTGGACCAGGCTCTGTTAGGCACACCTGGTATACTAAGCTGAGGCAAAATGTGAACAGAGCTGCGAGATCAAAGAGAAATCTTGACATTTTCTTCCTCTGACCTCACACTCAGATAAGTACCAGGTAAATTAATATCTGTGTTTCATGTTTGTAACATTTGGTCTTGTTCTCTGTTCCTCAGGTGGGATTGCAGGTGGCATAGAGATCTGTATCACCTTCCCTACAGAATATGTCAAAACTCAGCTGCAGCTGGACGAGAAAGCCAATCCACCCAAATACAGAGGAATAGGTCAGTATGGAGTCTGTTAGCGTCACAGTTTTTTAACAACTGTCCACAAACTTAGTGCTGAGACACTATTATTATTATTTATTATTATTATTATTATTATGAGACATAAAGCTCAAGTCACCAGGTCAAAGTTTTACCTCAACAAACAGACCAGTTTAATTGAGCTGCATAAAATGTGTTTGTGCTGGATTTATCTCCTTTTTATCAAAGTGAAAACAAAACAGAAACATTATAAAAATCAATGTAAATCACCTAAGAAAAGTAACATACTCTTTCACTGAGACAAAAACACCTATTTTGAAAAATTTAATACAATATTTAAAGTGCTCCACACAGCAATTGTTGGCCTTGCTTCATTTAGTCAATAAAAAAAAATAATTAGAGGAAAACAGAGAAACTGTCCATCTATCCATCTGTCTTCCCGTCTTTCTTGAGTATTTTCTCTTATTTATCCTGTCTCCCTCTCTCAGGGGCTCATTATCTAATTACCCATCATCCCCAGGTACATTAGGGATTCTGGCAGGCTGTCACCGGGCTTGTTTATATGACTTACAACAGACCAATGCACAAGCGCACACTCACTATCCATGCAAACCACTGTGACACACACTTATACTCTCTCCCTCACACACACACACATTCTCTCATACACACACACACCAATGCCAGTTGTGTTAGCGTTGGCTTGAGCTCTAAGGATGGCAGACCATGCTAATGAGCGCGGCAGACAGCTGTTGCTCTTCAGCTCAGTTGTGGATTTGAGGAGACAGCAGAACATGGATAACAGGACTGATGTCTACGAGAGCAAGACACCTCAAAAAGTCCAAAGAAAAACAACCAAATCTGGGGGAATTGGCTGTGTAGTTTTGATATACATGTTATTTATTCTTTGATTCTCATGATTTTTTTATTTCTGGAATATTTTTCATCTCGGTGTTTACCTAAGATGAGTCATTAAATCCTGTATTACACAGGGCAATAAAGACAAGGAAAATTCTCTTTTATCACATACATTATGCCTTTTATGCCACATGTGGTTTGGATATATTTAGAATAATTAGTGCCTTTGAATCACTATAATTATAAAGAGTCAACAGTAGCATCCCGTCATCTCTGAACCTCTCGGTTATTGTCCATAAACGACACGGCTTCAATTTCTCCGATCAGTGCAGCCAGCTCTGAGGCGTGGTGGATGGTGGACTCTGCCTTTGGTTTCAAGCAGCTCTTGCAGTGAAAAATAAGTTCGAAAAGAGAGAAAGCAACTTAGTTAAACTGAATTTTTCTCAGACGTCTGCCGACAGAAGCTGGGGTTACCGTATAGGAGATGTAGTCCTCCACATTTACACCCCCCACACACTTTTCCTTTCTATAACTAAAGCCCGCTGAAATAATATTTTTTATACAGTATAATGTCTGTCTGTCTGTGAAACACTGAGTTTTATTCAATATGTGAGTATCTTCCTCCAGGTGACTGTGTGAAACAGACAGTACAGGGTCATGGGATCAAAGGACTGTACAGAGGACTCAGCTCGCTGCTGTATGGATCCATACCCAAATCTGCTGTCAGGTGAGTGGAATAACAGAAGAGTTTTGAAACATTTTAGGGATTTAAATACCAAATATATCTCTCTTGGTGCAACAGATTTTTATACCAATTTAGTATAAATAAATGTGGAAATCTTGGATTCTGTTATGTTAAATTTCTTCAGAGTAATTGCATGTGACATTTTACAAACATGCCATTGTTTCATGTGATGTCAGTTCCATTTCAGCAGGAAAGGAATGTCTTTACTCTAAATTCCTCAAATAAGTGAATTAGGAATACATGAATGAAATACAAAATAAACTTTTCCTCAGAGATTTTCTGTTACTGCTGCTTTTAAGAAGCTTCCTAGGATTTTATTGTAACTCATCTCAGTTTTGATAAAGTCAGTGAAAACACCCAGTAATGTCTGGCTTTTGGAATAAAAAGATAAGGCCTCAATGAAGACACACATTCAAAATTTCATGCTTAATATTATTGTTGAATTTTTTTTTTATATAATCAAACAGTAGGTCTTTAAATGAGTGACTTTAGAAATCTAAAAATGTGACTTTAAGGCCATAGTTAAATGAGCTCTTTTAGCGGAGGTACATGGAAGCACCTGCTCACATTCTCCAATTATTCCAGCCCATTACCCACAAGGCAAAGCATAAATGCCACAGTAGCCTTCAGTATAATTACATTATTCTTTTTCAGCAATGACATTTACACACACACATTGCAGTGTGTACGCGTGTGTGTGTGTGCACACTCACATACTCACACGTGTTGCACAAAACCAAGTCGGACACCTTCATTGTTACCATTTCTCTGTTGTCCTCTTTAGTCTTTCACTCCTTTCACAGCACTCACTCCTTCTTTTTCTCAATGTATGTGTGTGCGTGTGTGTTTGTGTGTGTGTGTGTGTACAATGCTGGGGGAGAGCCTGTCTGTACGATGGAGAGACAGGCGCAGCCAGGCGGAGCAAAGATGCCACTCAAACTCAGGCAGGGTCTCAGTAGGGGAACAGAGAGGGAGACTTGTGTTGGTACCCTGTCAATAGATGTGTGTCTGTTTATGTATTGTGTGTGTGTGTGTGTGTTTGTGTGCACATATGAGTGTGTCAGTCAGCCTTCAACACTCTTAGAGAGAGTATGAAGGGTTTGTTTCTGCTCTGAGAAGAGTTTGCTCCGAGGTAATGTGGCACAGAGGAGTAAAGAGGTTGATAGAGAGGCTTGTGTATAAAACCTTACTAAATATCACAATAAATTGATACTTGTCGTGGTATTGGTCCTCGATTTTTCAGCACTTTATTGTCTGAACTTTGGCTTCTGTGAATTTTTGATGGCTTTTCGTCTTTTGAAAGCCTTATGTCTCCATGGGTTTCTTTCTCAACATATCTTACAACGATACTATTTCTTTTATCTCATTCTCACACAATCCTTTCCCTTTCCTTACCTGATGTGATGTTGTCACTTTGTTCTTAATTTTATTCTATTTTATCATTTCATCTTTTTATGCTGTCTGCACTATATCACCCTCGTTCATCCTCTGTTAAATATTTCTTGTCTTCTCCTAGATTCTCTGCCATATTTTTAACTGTCAAAGCACTTAGTAAACATTTGTTTTGAAAGGTGCCAAATAAATAAAGTTAGTATGATTATTAATATTATTACTATACCTGGAAAAACTACAAAAGATCGGCAGCTGTCAATCATCACAAAATGTGACTTAAACTCCAGTTTTTAAAGGCTAATAAGTAAAGAAAAAACAATTCAGAAAAAAAGAGGGCTTGAACACAATGTTTTTTTTTATTTTGGACACAATGTTTTTTCATTTCGGACACAAGGTTTCCTTATTAAGACTGTTATTCTATTAGAGCAGAGGTGAATGAGTGGATAAAATACCAGAAAATGATGCAGACATCAGAGCTGCTTTGTTGGGGACAATCAGATTTGATTCATTGTAACTACCTTGGCACCCTTCCATTGACCATCACTTCCACTGAGTCGTTTGTCCAATCTTTCTTTCACCCCCATCCTATCGCATCTTCTTCCTACCTAACTCTCTTCCTCCCCCATCCCATTAGCTGATTGCCTGCACCGCACAATCTGCTGGAAGCTTGTCAAAGAGGTAGAAGAAGGACAGAGAAGAGAGTGGTTGACCTTTTTCTCCCCTCAACCCTTCCTACATATTCACATCCCTCTTTTTTTACCCTTCTTTTCTATTCTTCTCCTCATCAGCCCACCTGACCTTGTAGAAAGAGCCACTAATGATGATTTGGAAGCTCCCTGTTGTCCACAGTGACTCATCTCTGGATGTGGATGTCAGATAAAACATGATGTGTCATTTTCTGAGTGTGAAGTTTGGTCCACTTGTTATAAGAGGAGGGGAAACTTCAGAGTAAATTGGCTCAGGAGCAGAAATGACAGTGGCATATTTCTCTCCAGCAGCTTTTAATGAATAGCATTTGTTTCACAAGGTTAGTTATTAAGCACTTGGATTCACAAAGCTTTGGGTTTTGTTCATTTTTTACTCCTTCCAAAGCTTAAACGCTGTTTGAAGCCAGCCAGTGGTGTGAAGAAGAAAAAGAAGGATGGATTTATTTTATGTTTTGTTTGTTCCTGTTTAATGAAGGGAGTGGGTTGATTGTGTGGAGCCTTCCTCTCAAAGCAAACAAACTCAGGGCTTAGAGTTAGACAGATGAGAAAGGTAATGAGCTGGGGAAAATTCTGAGATAGAGACGCAGATGGAGACTATCTCTCAGTCACATGAGTGTGGTGAATTTTTTTTTTTTTCTGCGATAACTGTGACGTTGGCAGGTAAACCGATCAAGCAGGCGGAGAGAAGACAGAGAAGAGAAACAGAACATTAATCAGGACCAAGAGTCTGTCCTCCCCCGTCCCCCCTGCTAAATGTCCCGGGCAACGTCCTACCTTCACCACAATTCAATTCCATCTATAAATAACCGTTCTTGTAAACGACTCGCTGGCACAACATTTTCTGATTGAGGAGATACATAAACCGCACCTTTTTCTCTCTCTGCCCGCTTCTATGGCAGCTGTTGCTGGTCATTTGTTAGGAACAGGGAAAGTATCTTGCGTTGGTGCATCTCCAATGAGGATACAGGCTGAACCACAAAGTAAAACCCAGATCACTTCCTGCACTTATCTTCACTGTAAACGTGACATAGAAGGAGTTTGATTTGCCCCAACATGCATTTTATTTACGCTGTTTCTCACTCAGTCATCAACATTTGGAGTCCCAAAATAAGAGCAAAAACACAAAAATAAAAGATCTTATTTCTTTTTAAGCTTTCAGGAATTAAAACAGAAGAAGACATTTAAATAAACACACCACAGGCATTTTTCCCCTTGTTTGGAACTTATTGTTTTGCACAATTAAACACAATGAATAATAATTTCTTTTCTTAGGAATATGAAATGAGTCATCTGTGTCCTGGAGTGCTGTGTTAACACTTTCATAATCCCCCGTGTGCTCTGTTTTGGCCTTCAGGTTCGGGGTGTTTGAGTTCCTCAGTAACCATGCCAAGGATGAGTCTGGTAGGCTGGACAGCACCAGAGGTCTCCTGTGTGGGCTGGGAGCCGGCGTGATGGAGGCCGTTGTGGTGGTTTGTCCGATGGAAACTGTGAAGGTATGTCACCGACTGATCTGTGGTCAGATTTCATGATTGATTTACTCATGAGTCTCGTTCATGCTGCACAACAAGGTTCAAGGTAGCTTTATTGTCAATTCTGCAATATGTGTAACACATACAGAGGATTGGAATTGTGTTACTCAACGACCCACAATAATGCAATTCACATTTTATATAAATACAAATAAAGATTAGTATAAAAGTTAAGACAATACAGAAATTATGCCAAAGCATGAATAAGATGTAAAAAAATATCAAAAGAGGAAAAAAACATTGTGCAAAAAATGTTTCTGCAATATGTTGTTTTTTATTTCGTCTGTTTAATTGTGCATATCTATTTCAAGTGTGCTGAAATTATATTGTAAATGCTTTTTGTTTTGATCTTTTATTTTTAGTTTTTATCCTTATTTTTTATCTTCATTTTACCTCTTTTGTTTGGTAGCTAGCGCTTTATCGCTCATTTTACTGGTGCTCACTGCTTATTTAATGCTCATTTTTATTACCTCACTCTATTTTATAGCTTGTTTTATTACCATATTGTGTTTATTTCCAACTGCTGTATTTGTGTGATGAGCAATAGTATCACTAAATTTCCCCCTGGCATTAATATAGTACTTCTGATTCTGATTAAAGATTGCTCCAGGTATTTCTACAATAAGCAGCATGTTGTTTCCAAGGAATCGATGAGGTCTCAGCAACTCAGGCTGCAAATAGCTCTCTATTTACATTGTATAATGTATTGAAGCGAATATTAATGATAATACGTGTTTGCACAAATATATGACCCGTTTTATTCAAAGTCTCTCCTCAAAGAGGCCTAAACATGTCACAGTAAAAACAAATGCTGTGTTTTGAATGGCCGTTTTTTTTTTAATCTCTAAAGGTCAAATTCATTCATGACCAGACTTCAGCCAATCCCAAATACAGAGGTTTCTACCACGGAGTGAGGGAGATCGTCAGGGAACAAGGTAAACAGAGACCCCAGTGCATGTAACTTATCTGACATCTAGTGGTTATTTTGGGTTGTGCAGCTACAAAATAATGTTGATTCTTTTTTTTATATGATATTTCTTTTCTTGTATAGAAAGAGCACAAAAAATTAATTGCCTTATTTTTCTCTTTTAGGATTGAGAGGAACATATCAGGGTCTCACTGCCACTGTGCTTAAACAAGGATCCAACCAGGCTATTCGATTTTATGTGATGACCTCCCTGAAGAACTGGTACAAAGGTTAGTATCCATACCAATACATTAGATCAGTAATTTACAGTCCTAATAAAGAATGTTTGATCCACAGTCTGCAAAACAGCTGCAGAGTTAAATTTCTAGAATTCAATGTGGAAAAAAAAAGCATCCTCATTAAATGTCTTCTTTTTGTGTCCTTACACCAGGTGATAACCCCAATAAAGCCATTAACCCCTTGGTGACTGGAACCTTTGGAGCCATAGCTGGAGCAGCCAGTGTCTTTGGAAATACCCCCTTAGATGTCATCAAGACAAGGATGCAGGTAAAGGACAAAGCTGACATTGTGATGTGTTTTTGTCCTTTTCTGTTACTCATTGGCATTGATTGGTAATGGTAATAATACTAATATTTCTTTCTTTAGGGCCTGGAAGCACATAAATATAAAAACACATTGGACTGTGCTGTAAAGATCCTGAGAAACGAGGGGGTGGCAGCGTGAGTACTCCTCCCAGTACTCAAAATATATTTTTTAAACTGCATGGAATAACTCATTGCCATAAAAAATAATGTGTTAAGACCAAAATTTACAGACTGAACTCCAATTTTATTGAACTTTTGCACCTGATCATTTTTCCAAAGACTACAAAAGGGAGGTTTTCATAAAATTTCCACTTGGCTTCATGATGCCAGAATGTTGCAAGATATTAAGAAGAATCTTTTTCTTCTTGTCTTCATCTGTAGATTCTACAAGGGGACTGTTCCTCGGCTGGGACGAGTGTGTCTGGATGTGGCCATAGTCTTCATCATCTACGAGGAGGTGGTGAAGGTCCTGAATAAAGTCTGGAAGACAGACTGAGCTGCTTGAGCTGCAGAGAGGGCAGTGGCTTCCTGCTGATCTGAGTCTCTCAGACCTCCTCTGCTGGTGAGGGTGTGAGACAGAGAGCTGAACTTAGATCAGTGTCATTACAGGAAGCCTATTGGCTCACGGGGCGGGGCTGCTGTGATTAAAAAAAGAAGCTCAGCGTCGCCCACATCTGGACAGCTGGAGTGTATGCAGAGCTTTGCTGCTCTGCACCAAGACACCTGACAAGATGTGGTGTTTATTTCACAAAGTGGGATTATTAGATGAGTCAAATATGCATTGAAATGAACGTGCTTCATTGCAAACATACATCATCAATTTTAAAACAATGAAAAAAACACAAATTTATCACAAATTTTATAATCCCACTTTGCAAAATACATCCCCTCAGTGGAAAATATAAGTATAAGTCAACGGCTGTTTTGTTTACAGCGAGTTTTCAGGTGTCAAACTGGAGTCTTTTGAGTTTTGTTGCTCTCTGCTTCTTCTCGTGCCTCTTGTGGTTTCAGATCCAGAGGAGCCAGACTGCAGCTGTTTGCAGGTTTACAGTCACATAAACTGCAGGAACACCCATGACTAGGCCTTTAATGGAATGATTTCACAATTTTAAAATGTGCATTATTTTTATAAAAAGTAGATTTTTATTTAATTATGTACTAGCTTAATAGTTTTATCATGAAATATGATCTATGATATATTTTATTCCTGTGCCAAATGCCAAACTTGTTAAATTATGTGGGTGTGTTCAGAGGCAGAACATGCAAAAGTAGCCTAATGATGTTGAGAAAATGTTATGAGTAATATTGTGGCAAACTTTTAAATGTATTTATTGAAAAGCTGAATGTTGAATATCTAGATATTTGAGAGACTATGTGCTGTTCACTTGTGCCACTTGTGTCAAGTTTTTCTGTGATCAGATCTGGACAATGTTCTAAAGAAGTTGAAAAAAAGAAAAAGAAATTTACTGCGGTTTTTCACTGTGAGTCTAAATGACATGACAATAACATGCAAAGTAACCTCAGAGCTCCTTATTTTTTTCCAGTGGAGGTATGATTGTTCAGCAAGCCCTCTTAAAACCAGCTTCCAAGATTTTTACTTTTAACATCTTTACATCTGAGGCAGTTGTCAGTCTCTATGATTCTTCTTTCCATTTCTGACAGTAATGCTTCCAAACACAAGGGTCCTCCAAATCTTAGAAGATAAAAGCTGAGTTAATAAATTGTAGTGGAAAGGGGAAAGAGGGTCTCATTTGTGCACATTTATGTTGATATTACAGTTTTAGCGCTTTGTTTGAATGATATTTGAGCTGTCATCAAGTTTACCTCTGCTAGCAGTGCAAAAAGTACAAAAGTTAAAATACTCCAATAACATTCTCCCCTATCATCACACATTTGTTGTTTTAGTCTCATTATCTACCTGAAACGTATTGATTTTTGAGGGGGGACTGTTAAGTTATCATATCAAATCCATAACTGTCAATACCCTAAATCATTTCCCAGGCCATATCAGAGGCTGACACTGTGTCTGATATCAGTATCAGAAACGACTCTGGGTGCAGCTGAATGCTGCTTCTCCTAAAGGGGCCAAACGTTGGAATCACAATCTGTTGAAATACATTTTTGCTGTTTTAATGCTATCATGTTCATTCACATTCAGGTGCGTTTTTATTCTCGCTCATGTGCCTTTGATTGTTGTGTTTGTTGGACAATGAACCTAAAAAATACCATCATCTACTTGCAACTCTTGACACTCTTACATGATTTTACCTGCAGTTAAAAAAGAAAAACTAATCACAAGATGTGTTTGCTCTAAAAACTTTTATCAACTTTACCAGAACACAACCTGTATTGAAATTCAGAAAAAATAGGTTCCTCTGATTTTCATTATGTTTTTTTTTTGTATGTTGTTTTTGTCAGCCAAACAAATTCTTGTTGTGATGGACAGTTCTATTGTAATATGAAGTTAGTGTGGTCCAAGGTTGTGTGTGTGTGTGTGTTTGTGTGTGTGTGTGTGTGTGTGTGTGTGTGTGTGTCTGGAAGGGATGTAGGTCTTTATGATGACACCTGTGCAATAAACATTATCCCTTTCTTTTTATTTGTGCTACATGTAAACACCTTTGAGGTCTTTAAGTGTTTGAGTGTGAGTATATGGGATGGGTGGAGATCTGAAAACTCATTAAATCAAGCATCTTAAAACTTGAAAGCATGCAGACTGATTGTTTTTTTTTTACCCTCCCTCTCTCGTTGGTCTCCTGGTCGGCCTATTTGGTCACAACAGATCACGTTGGGACAAACCATCGGGAGAAAGGAGGGGAGGAATCAAACAGGGAACTCATTGTTTCAGTTTTGGCTGATGCTCATGTCCAGTGATTCAACTATCCATCTCTCTCTCTTACACCCTCTCACACACAATCACACACTTCATATCTGTGGGGCCTCAGTGTTTGTTGTGAGAAGGAATGCACTGCTCTCTTCAACTGAAGTGAAGAGAGCCTGTAGTGCACAATTAAGCATCAATGGAGAATGTTGTTTTTAGGGCTCAGGAAATGCCTTTATCAGGCTTCATATATGAGTTACCTTAACCCTGAGAAAGCAGAGCATGCAAACTCAAAAGTATCAACTAACCACAAAAAGGGTCTATTTCAAATTATATTTTGCTGATTGAGACTTGTTGCTGTGCTGTAACAACATAAAAAGTTGGTGATAATGATGAAGCTGCATGCAACTACACTGGACCTACAGCTATGATTACATATTATTTCCGTCCTTGAATAAAAATGATCTGCATAATTACTAACTAAGTCTTTTAAAAGAAATTAAATAAATGCTTTGTTGGATATTTCATTTGAGTGGTAACAGAGCAAAGCGTTAGAGATATCTGATGGTGCCGCACAGTTGGTAGTTTGGATGAGAGCAATGTTGAAATTAACTTAACAAATATTGCAACATGAGTCCAGAACTGAAAACTGAGAAAGTTACACACCAAAAAGTTCATCTCAAACTGAAGGTGGGGCTATTGCTACAGCCNGTTTGTGTGCACATATGAGTGTGTCAGTCAGCCTTCAACACTCTTAGAGAGAGTATGAAGGGTTTGTTTCTGCTCTGAGAAGAGTTTGCTCCGAGGTAATGTGGCACAGAGGAGTAAAGAGGTTGATAGAGAGGCTTGTGTATAAAACCTTACTAAATATCACAATAAATTGATACTTGTCGTGGTATTGGTCCTCGATTTTTCAGCACTTTATTGTCTGAACTTTGGCTTCTGTGAATTTTTGATGGCTTTTCGTCTTTTGAAAGCCTTATGTCTCCTTGGGGTTCTTTCTCAACATATCTTACAACGATACTATTTCTTTTATCTCATTCTCACACAATCCTTTCCCTTTCCTTACCTGATGTGATGTTGTCACTTTGTTCTTAATTTTATTCTATTTTATCATTTCATCTTTTTATGCTGTCTGCACTAGATCACCCTCGTTCATCCTCTGTTAAATATTTCTTGTCTTCTCCTAGATTCTCTGCCATATTTTTAACTGTCAAAGCACTTAGTAAACATTTGTTTTGAAAGGTGCCAAATAAATAAAGTTAGTATGATTATTGATATTATTACTATACCTGGAAAAACTACAAAAGATCGGCAGCTGTCAATCGTCACAAAATGTGGCTTGAACTCCAGTTTTTAAAGGCTAATAAGTAAAGAAAAAACAATTCAGAAAAAAAGAGGGCTTGAACACAATGTGTTTTTTATTTTGGACACAATGTTTTTTCATTTCGGACACAAGGTTTCCTTATTAAGACTGTTATTCTATTAGAGCAGAGGTGAATGAGTGGATAAAATACCAGAAAATGATGCAGACGTCAGAGCTGCTTAGTTGGGGACAATCAGATTTGATTCATTGTAACTACCTTGGCACCCTTCCATTGACCATCACTTCCACTGAGTCGTTTGTCCAATCTTTCTTTCACCCCCATCCTATCGCATCTTCTTCCTACCTAACTCTCTTCCTCCCCCATCCCATTAGCTGATTGCCTGCACCGCACAATCTGCTGGAAGCTTGTCAAAGAGGTAGAAGAAGGACAGAGAAGAGAGTGGTTGACCTTTTTCTCCCCTCAACCCTTCCTACATATTCACATCCCTCTTTTTTTACCCTTCTTTTCTATTCTTCTCCTCATCAGCCCACCTGACCTTGTAGAAAGAGCCACTAATGATGATTGGAAAGCTCCCTGTTGTCCACAGTGACTCATCTCTGGATGTGGATGTCAGATAAAACATGATGTGTCATTTTCTGAGTGTGAAGTTTGGTCCACTTGTCATAAGAGGAGGGGAAACTTCAGAGTAAATTGGCTCAGGAGCAGAAATGACAGTGGCATATTTCTCTCCAGCAGCTTTTAATGAATAGCATTTGTTTCACAAGGTTAGTTATTAAGCACTTGGATTCACAAAGCTTTGGGTTTTGTTCATTTTTTATTCCTTCCAAAGCTTGAACGCTGTTTGAAGCCAGCCAGTGGTGTGAAGAAGAAAAAGAAGGATGGATTTATTTTATGTTTTGTTTGTTCCTGTTTAATGAAGGGAGTGGGTTGATTGTGTGGAGCCTTTCTCTAAAAGCAAACAAACTCAGGGCTTAGAGTTAGACAGATGAGAAAGGTAATGAGCTGGGGAAAATTCTGAGATAGAGACGCAGATGGAGACTATCTCTCAGTCACATGAGTGTGGTGAATTTTTTTTTTTTTTTTTCTGCGATAACTTTGACGTTGGCAGGTAAACAGATCAAGCAGGCGGAGAGAAGACAGAGAAGAGAAACAGAACATTAATCAGGACCAAGAGTCTGTCCTCCCCCGTCCCCCCCTGCTAAATGTCCCGGGCAACGTCCTACCTTCACCACAATTCAATTCCATCTATAAATAACCGTTCTTGTAAACAACTCGCTGGCACAACATTTTCTGATTGAGGAGATACATAAACCACACCCTTTTCTCTCTCTGCCTGCTTCTATTGCAGCTGTTGCTGGTCATTTGTTAGGAACAGGGGAAGTATCATGCGTTGGTGCATCTCCAATGAGGATACAGGCTGAACCACAAAGTAAAACCCATCCTGCACTTATCTTCACTGTAAACGTGACATAGAAGGAGTTTGATTTGCCCCAACATGCATTTTATTTACGCTGTTTCTCACTCAGTCATCTACATTTGGAGTCCCAAAATAAGAGCAAAAACACAAAAATAAAAGATCTTATTTCTTTTTAAGCTTTTTAGGAATTAAAACAGAAGAAGACATTTAAATAAACACACCACAGGCATTTTTCCCCTTGTTTGGAACTTATTGTTTTGCACAATTAAACACAATGAATAATAATTTGTTTCTTAGGAATATGAAATGAGTCATCTGTGTCCTGGAGTGCTGTGTTAACACTTTCATAATCCCCCGTGTGCTCTGTTTTGGCCTTCAGGTTCGGGGTGTTTGAGTTCCTCAGTAACCATGCCAAGGATGAGTCTGGTAGGCTGGACAGCACCAGAGGTCTCCTGTGTGGGCTGGGAGCCGGCGTGATGGAGGCCGTTGTGGTGGTTTGTCCGATGGAAACTGTGAAGGTATGTCACCGACTGATCTGTGGTCAGATTTCATGATTGATTTACTCATGAGTCTCGTTCATGCTGCACAACAAGGTTCAAGGTAGCTTTATTGTCAATTCTGCAATATGTGTGACACATACAGAGGATTGGAATTGTGTTACTCAACGACCCACAATAATGCAATTCACATTTTATATAAATACAAATAAAGATTAGTATAAAACTTAAGACAATACAGAAATTATGCCAAAGCATGAATAAGATGTAAAAAATATCAAAAGAGGAAAAAAACATTGTGCAAAAAATGTTTCTGCAATATGTTGTTTTTCATTTGGTCTGTTTAATTGTGCATATCTATTTCAAGTGTGCTGAAATTATATTGTAAACACTTTTTATTTTGATCTTTTATTTTTAGTTTTTATCCTTATTTTTTATCTTCATTTTACCTCTTTTGTTTGGTAGTAAGCGCTTTATTGCTGATTTTACTGGTGCTCACTGCTTATTTAATGCTCATTTTTATTACCTCACTCTATTTTATAGCTTGTTTTATTACCATATTGTGTTTATTTCCAACTGCTGTATTTGTGTGATGAGCAATAGTATCACTAAATTTCCCCCTGGCATTAATATAGCACTTCTGATTCTGATTAAAGATTGCTCCAGGTATTTCTACAATAAGCAGCATGTTGTTTCCAAGGAATCGATGAGGTCTCAGCAACTCAGGCAGCAAATAGCACTTTATTTACATTGTATAATGTATTGAAGCGAATATTAATAATAATACGTGTTTGCACAAATATATGACCCAGTTTTATTCAAAGTCTCTCCTCAAAGAGTCGGACTAAACATGTCACAGTAAAAACAAATGCTGTGTTTTGAATGGTCGTTTTTTTTTTAAATCTCTAAAGGTCAAATTCATTCATGACCAGACTTCAGCCAATCCCAAATACAGAGGTTTCTACCATGGAGTGCGGGAGATCGTCAGGGAACAAGGTAAACAGAGACCCCAGTGCATGTAACTTATCTGACATCTAGTGGTTATTTTGGGTCGTGCAGCTACAAAATAATGTTGATTCTTTTTTTTATATGATATTTCTTTTCTTGTATAGAAAGAGCACAAAAAATTAATTGCCTTATTTTTCTCTTTTAGGATTGAGAGGAACATATCAGGGTCTCACTGCCACTGTGCTTAAACAAGGATCCAACCAGGCTATTCGATTTTATGTGATGACCTCCCTGAAGAACTGGTACAAAGGTTAGTATCCATACCAATACATTAGATCAGTCCTAATAAAGAATGTTTGATCCACAGTCTGCAAAACAGCTGCAGAGTTAAATTTCTAGAATTCAATGTGGAAAAAAAAAAGCATCCTCATTAAATGTCTTCTCTTTGTGTCCTTACACCAGGTGATAACCCCAATAAAGCCATTAACCCCTTGGTGACTGGAACCTTTGGAGCCATAGCTGGAGCAGCCAGTGTCTTTGGAAATACCCCCTTAGATGTCATCAAGACAAGGATGCAGGTAAAGGACAAAGCTGACATTGTGATGTGTTTTTGTCCTTTTCTGTTACTCATTGGCATTGATTGGTAATGGTAATAATACTAATATTTCTTTCTTTAGGGCCTGGAAGCACATAAATATAAAAACACTTTGGACTGTGCTGTAAAGATCCTGAGAAACGAGGGGGTGGCAGCGTGAGTACTCCTCCCAGTACTCAAAATATATTTTTTAAACTGCATGGAAAAACTCATTGCCATAAAAAATAATGTGTAAAGACTAAAATTTACAGACTGAACTCCAGTTTTATTGAACTTTTGCACCTGATCATTTTTTCCAAAGACTACAAAAGGGAGGTTTTCATAAAATTTCCACTTGGCTTCATGATGCCAGAATGTTGCAAGATATTAAGAAGAATCTTTTTCTTCTTGTCTTCATCTGTAGATTCTACAAGGGGACTGTTCCTCGGCTGGGACGAGTGTGTCTGGATGTGGCCATAGTCTTCATCATCTACGAGGAGGTGGTGAAGGTCCTGAATAAAGTCTGGAAGACAGACTGAGCTGCTTGAGCTGCAGAGAGGGCAGTGGCTTCCTGCTGATCTGAGTCTCTCAGACCTCCTCTGCTGGTGAGGGTGTGAGACAGAGAGCTGAACTTAGATCAGTGTCATAACAGGAAGCCTATTGGCTCACGGGGCGGGGCTGCGTTGATTAAAAAAAGAAGCCCAGCGTCGCCCACATCTGGACAGCTGGAGTGTATGCAGAGCTTTGCTGCTCTGCACCAAGACACCTGACAAGATGTGGTGTTTATTTCACAAAGTGGGATTATTAGATGAGTCAAATATGCGTTGAAATGAACGTGCTTCATTGCAAACATACATCATCAATTTTAAAACAATGAAAAAAACACAAATTTATCACAAATTTTATAATCCCACTTTGCAAAATACATCCCCTCAGTGGAAAATATAAGTATAAGTCAACGGCTGTTTTGTTTACAGCGAGTTTTCAGGTGTCAAACTGGAGTCTTTTGAGTTTTGTTGCTCTCTGCTTCTTCTCGTGCCTCTTGTGGTTTCAGATCCAGAGGAGCCAGACTGCAGCTGTTTGCAGGTTTACAGTCACATAAACTGCAGGAACACCCATGACTAGGCCTTTAATGGAATGATTTCACAATTTTGAAATGTGCATTATTTTTATAAAAAGTAGATTTTTATTTAATTATGTACTAGCTCAATAGTTTTATCATGAAATATGATCTATGATATATTTTATTCCTGTGCCAAATGCCAAACTTGTTAAATTATGTGGGTGTGTTCAGTGGCAGAACATGCAAAAGTAGCCTAATGATGTTAAGAAAATGTTATGAGTAATATTGTGGCAAACTTTTAAATGTATTTATTGAAAAGCTGAATGTTGAATATCTAGATATTTGAGAGACTATGTGCTGTTAACTTGTGCCACTTGTGTCAAGTTTTTCTGTGATCAGATCTGGATAATGTTTCAAAGAAGTCGAAAAGAAAAAAGAAATTTACAGCGGTTTTTCACTGTGAGTCTAAATGACATGACAATAACATGCAAAGTAACCTCAGAGCTCCTTATTTTTTTTCCAGTGGAGGTATGATTGTTCAGCAAGCCCTCTTAAAACTAGCTTCCAAGATTTTTACTTTTAACATCTTTACATCTGAGGCAGTTGTCAGTCTCCATGATTCTTCTTTCCATTTTTGACAGTAATGCTTCCAAACACAAGGGTCCTCCAAATCTTAGAAGATAAAAGCTGAGTTAATAAATTGTAGTGGAAAGGGGAAAGAGGGTCTCATTTGTCCACATTTATGTTGATATTACAGTTTTAGCGCTTTGTTTGAATGATATTTGAGCTGTCATCAAGTTTACCTCTGCAGTGCAAAAAGTACAAAAGTTAAAATACTCCAATAACATTCTCCTCTATCATCACACATTTGTTGTTTTAGTCTCATTATCTACCTGAAACATATTGATTTTTGAGGGGACTGATAAGTTATCATATCAAATCCATAACTGTCAATACCCATAATCATTTCCCAGGCCATATCAGAGGCTGACACTGTGTCTGATATCAGTATCAGAAACGACTCTGGGTGCAGCTGAATGCTGCTTCTCTTAAAGGGGCCAAACGTTGGAATCACAATCTGTTGAAATACATTTTTGCTGTTTTAATGCTATCATGTTCATTCACATTCAGGTGCGTTTTTATTCTCGCTCATGTGCCTTTGATTGTTGTGTTTGTTGGACAATGAACCTAAAAAATACCATCATCTACTTGCAACTCTTGACACTCTTTCATGATTTTACCTGCAGTTAAAAAAGAAAAACTAATCACAAGATGTGTTTGCTCTAAAAACTTTTATCAACTTTACCAGAACACAACCTGTATTGAAATTCAGAAAAAATAGGTTCCTCTGATTTTCATTATGGTTTTTTTTTTGTATGTTGTTTTTGTCAGCCAAACAAATTCTTGTTGTGATGGACAGTTCTATTGTAATATGAAGTTAGTGTGGTCCAAGGTTGTGTGTGTGTGTGTGTTTGTGTGTGTGTGTGTGTGTGTGTGTGTGTGTGTGTCTGGAAGGGATGTAGGTCTTTATGATGACACCTGTGCAATAAACATTATCCCTTTCTTTTTATTTGTGCTACATGTAAACACCTTTGAGGTCTTTAAGTGTTTGAGTGTGAGTATATGGGATGGGTGGAGATCTGAAAACTCATTAAATCAAGCATCTTAAAACTTGAAAGCATGCAGACTGATTGTTTTTTTTTT